>OZ026618.1:44164467-44479467 GCA_964020975.1 Hermodice carunculata | reverse complement strand
TTGTCATCTCAACAACTGAAATTCAAATTGCGTTCTGTTTATTCAGATTGCTTGTGCATTGATAATCTCTTTTGATCATATTCATCAAATCTGATGGCTCAATTTTATTTATGAAACTAGAAAAGAGGTTCCTAAATGACACAACACATAATCTTGATGCTTGGCGAACAACCAGTGATCTCTTAGCTAATATAACTTCATTAAAAGCCTTTATTTGATAATTTTATTGAACCCCCAACATAGATATACCAGATCGAGATTTCAACGAGAGTGGATGTGTGGCGAAATTGGTAGTTGTAGTGGGAAAAGAGCAAAGACGTTATTTTGAAACCACAGGAACTTTGAAATTGTAAATAGACACTTGATCAACTGAGGATGCTGGGCCAAGGGTTGTTACAGAGGATGTTACGGAGGGTGCAGGGGTTCAGGAGGGTAGGCAGTGGGGGATAGGTAAGGAGGGTAGGGGCGAGGGTTTCTCGTGTACCGGGGCAGGGGCAGGGGCAGGGAACCAGGGATGGGGCAGGGATGACCAGGGTCGAGAGGAGAGTGGGAGGGAGGGTGAGGGTCCAGGGTGGGATAGATTTATAGAGTGCAGGGAGTGTGGTATGTGGGAGGACTTTAGTGCAACAGGGTTAACATGTACTTTCGAGGCGGAGCAGGAGAATAGCTTTGTGTACATGTGTGGGAAGTGCAAGAGGGTGGAGACCCTAGAGCTACATTTGGCAGCCCTGAAGTTTGAGTTGGAAGAGGCTAGGGACAGGGCAAGGGCTGTGGAGGGCAGTGAGGTGGTGGGAGGGAGGAGGCGAGACAGGTAGCAGGCTGTGGTGAGGAGGGGGAGATTAGGGAAGGAGGGGAGAAGTTAGCACAGGTAGCATAGGGTAGTAAGGAGGAGGGGAGGGGAGAAAGTTTTGACAGGCAGTAATTATGGGAAGGAGTATTGTCAGGAGGGTAGACAGGATGTTCTGTAGGCAGGATAGAGGGAATAGGGTTAGGGTGTGTTTACCAGGGGCAAAGATTATGGATGTGGAGGAGGTTGTAGAGGGGTTAGTCAGGTTTAGTGGGGTGTGTCCGAGGGTGGTGGTACAGGTAGGGACTAACGACCAAGCGGACAGAGAGGAGGGGAGAGGAAGGGGCAGGGTGGGAACAGAGATAGTGCTGGGGAGGTACAAGAGGCTGCTAGACAGATTAGGGCAGTTAGACTGTGAGCCTCTTGTGATGGGGATTTTGCCCAGGTATAGAATGAGTGGGTGGGAAGCTAGCAGGATTGTAGCAATTCATAGGCAGCTGGGAGGGTTGTGCAGGGAGAGAGGGTTTGCCTTCAGGGATGTATAGGAGGACTTTGTAGGCAGGAAGGAGATGTTTGCGTGGGATGGTTTGCACCTGAGCCAGATAGGAGGAGACAGGTCAGAGCAGGTGTATTGTGAGTGGGTGCAACAGCAGCAGGAAAACTAGGTAACCCAGCACCCGTTCAAGAGGCTCAGACTGGCAGGGAGGGAAGAGGAAAGAAAGCAGAAAGGAAGGACCAGCGGTCAAGGATTAGAGTGGGGTATGTAAACTGCAGAGGAGTTAGAGGAAAGCTGGTAGATATTTGTATGGTAGCTGAGGAGGAAGACATGGATGGAGTGGCCCTGACAGAGACACATTTAAGGGGAAGAGAACGGGATCAATTAGATATACCTGAGGGGTATAACTTCACAGGAAGAGGGAGGGCAGTAGGGCAGAGAAAGGGAGGAGGGTTAGGTTTTCTTATTAAGAAGGGAGTGAAGTGGCACAGGGTTGGGATTGAAGATGATGAGAACAGTGAGATTAGGAACGAGATACAGTGGATAGGAAAAGAGTCACAGAGAAGTAAGAAAGCACTAGAGGTAGTATATGTAGGCAGAGAGGGATTACCAGAGGAATGGAACGACCAGGTGTATGAGCAGTTAAGAACACATATCAACAGTGTACAGGAGCAGGGATACCAATTCATAGTTGTGGGGACCCCAATGGTCACATAGGAGAGGGATTAGATGGGATTGATGGAGGTGATAGAGACCAAAACAGGAATGGCAGCAGGCTACTTTGCTTCTCTAGAGAGTTTGGGCTACGGATTTTGAATAGGGACATGCATGGTAAAGGAAAGTGGACATGGGGTGCAGGTGACAGGAGATCAATCATAGACTCTGTGCTGGTAGATGAGAGAATGTTCAGGGATATTGAGACATGTAGCATTGATGAGGAAGGGCATATGGATATTGGAAGTGACCATAATTGGATAGTTGTGAATCTTAGGTGTGTGAAGAAAGAGAAGAAACAAGGGGCATCAAATGGGTGTGGTGTGTTAGTAAGGATACTGACTTGGAGGCATACAGACAAAGACTACATGATGAGCTGAGGGGGTGGGAGGAACGGTGGGTGGAGAGTGATCAGTTAATATTCAGGGGATGGCAGATGACATGAGGAGAGTAATATTTGAGGTTGCAAAGGACGTAATAGGAAGGAAAAGAATACCAGTAGGGAAGAAAGGGTATATCATAGATGCAGAGATAAAGAGTGCAATTAAAAATAGGAAGGTTAAGAATAAATCTTGGAGGTTTGCTAAGAAATATTGACAGCACAATGGAATAGCTAAGGCTGAGGAGGAGTACAAGGAGGCAAGAAGGATCGCACAGGAGATGACGACACAGAGAAGGATAAAGAGGAATGATGAGATGACGAAAAGGGTTCTGTCAAATGGAGGTGATTCATTAGCAGTTTTTTGGAATCAGGTGTTGAGAAGGAAGAGGGTAGGAATTGACAAGCTTAAACATAAAGGCAAAGTAGTAGAGGGGGCTAAGGATATAGAAGTGGCATTGCAGGAACACTGGGATGAAATTAATGACCCACAGTGGGGGGGGGGGGGGGGCAGGGGAGCCACCTAGTGATAGAGTAGAAGCAGGACCTGACAGGTGGGAACAGGAACTATGCAAGAGAATTGAGAGAGTAGAGATTGAAATAGCAGTGGACAGGTTGAAAGTAGGAAAATTCCCCAGGGCCAGATGGGATACTAACTGAGTTTATAAAGAAAGAACCAGAAAAATTGTGGGAGAGTATGAAATTTCTGTTTAATTTGGCTATTGATAGAAAGGAGGCCCCAAGAGAATCGAGGGAGCTGAAGATAGCATACATTCCGAAGAAAGGATCAGTGGATAGCCTAGATCAGTGCAGAGGGAGAGCATTAGCCTTAAATACAGGAAAGATTTTTGCACGTGTAATGTACATGAGACTAGGGAGAGTTGTGGAGAGGGAGCGTTTCTTAGGAAAGATTCAGAATGGTTTCAGGCCAGGCAGGAGGGTTGTTGATCATGTGTTTACATTATCATAGGTGCTAGAGATAGCAAGTTAAAGGAAAAGAAAGGTGTACATGGCCTTCCTTGGTGTGCGAAAAGCTTCTGACAGGGTTTGGAGACATGCACTGTGGGCTAAAATGGGAGGGCTGGGCTTTGGTGGTGGCATTCTGGAAGTTTTAAAGGCTCCATATGCAGATATAAATTGTAGTATCAGTATAGGAGATGTGGAAACTCAGGGGGCAAGGTTAGATATTGGGCTAAAACAAGGTTGTGTGTAATCACCTATTTTCTTTGTCATATACATGAGAGAACTGGGAACTGAACTGTCAGAGAGCAATAAAGGAGTAACAGTAGGACGAGAAAAGATACCAAGGTTGCTCTTCGCTGATGACATTGCGTAAAAGGCAGATACAGGTAGAGAGTTAAAGGAACTTTTGAGGATAGCAGGTGACTATGGCGAAAAGTGGAGATTAGAGTTGAGTGAGCAGAAAAGTCAGGCCATGGTCTTGGGGCAGAAGAGAAGACAGGAGGACAAATGGATGGTAGGAAAGTTAAGGATACCAGAGGGTCAAGAGAAAGTCACAAGAATTGGAGAGGGTGAGGAGTACAAATATTTAGGGGTGAACAGTAAGGTCACAGGACAGGGAATGTTTAAGTACCATGTTGAGAAAATCAGACAGAAGGTGAATAGAGCAAAAGGTATGATAAAGGTCACCGCAGTGAACAGCTTCAATAGATCATTTACAGGAAGGGTGCTGTGGGACCGTGTAGCCATACCTGGGATGTTATATGGGTTAGATGTGATAGGCACCAGTGAAAAGGAAATTGAATGGATGGGGAAGGCACAGAGGGAGATGGGGAAATGGGTACTTGGGGCACCACTGTGTGTAGCAACAGAGATTATGTTGGGAGAGTTGGGATGCTTACCAATAAGAGATAGAATAGCAAAGGGTAGGTTAGGCTATTGGGGATATTTGCAACAGGTGAATGAAGAAAGATGGTGTAGGAAGGTGTATATGGAGGCTCTTAGTGAAAAAACAAAATGGATTCAAGAAATAGACAAGTTAGCAGAGAAATATGAATTAAAAGGACCAGATGAGATTGAAGTGGCTTGGAAATCGTATATAGGAAAGGTGATTGAAGACAAACATGTGGAGCAGTGGAAAAGAGGGATTGAGGAAAAGAGCACACTGAAAGCATATAGACCTGAAGACAAGCCAGTGAAGACTAAATGTTAGGATGGTAGCAAGGGTTTTAGACTGTTATTTCAGGGCAGAGCAGGAGTGATCAATCTGGAGAAGAGGAAACAGAAGTGGACGAAAAGGAGTGATGGGAAGTGTAGGGTGTGGAGGGAGGATGTGGATGAGACCATTGATCATATGTTGACATGATGTACAGGGTATTGAGCACTTAGAGACCAGCTGTTTGTACAATGGAGAACAAGAGATGGGCAGTGTAAAAGCTCAGAGCAAGTAAGGGACATGGCAGAGAAAGATAGGTTAGCATGGATACCAGGATTGAAGGGCGATTTTCCAGGAAGTAGAGTTGGTTAAGAGTCAGTGAAAGGCTTCTTCGTGCAGTGCTGGGATAGTAGGAATAATATCTTAGGATTAGTTACTGAAGAGAATAGAAGGCAAACTTAGAAGAGAAGGTAGCCCTTATTAGGGCTCCCACGACCTTACCAGGTGGCATCATCAGCAGGAGCAGTGGGTATGCCAAGCACAAAGTTGTGACAGTGAGATAGGGCTGAGTGTGTGGGTTTTTTTAATTTTTGTAATAAAGGCCACCTGACTAGCTACTAAGCTAGTCAGGACTACGGCAGGGAAGCGGAGTGCCACAGAATATTATAGAGGGAACAGAAATTTTATTCTTACTGTTGGCTCACAGCTTTTAGCTTGGTATAACAATGGATAGACTGGCATGAGCATGCCCATATCACACCGTAGCATAGAGTTAGAGCAGCCAACCCAGTAAGCTTTTTTCTTTTTCTTTCTTGAGAAAAATGTATACTCCACATGTATGATTGGGAGGGAGATTTTCTGGTCAACACAGACACCCCTGAGTACGCTTCTGAACTTCGGCCATTTTGTCCATACTTTTTATAGGCAAATCGGGTCACATGATGGGTACAGGGCATCTCCCCACTATTTTATTACAACCCGTTTGTTTCTGTCTGTAAACTTTTTTATATGTTTAGTCATACAATACTGATTAACGGACTGCAGATATAAACGTTATATGACATTTGACCTTGAGTAGTATCTTTTTTATTTATTATAATGGTTTTCAGGACTTTTCCTGACAATAAGCCACAACGTGAAGTTTTTATCAATTTTGGTATTAATGAGTATACTGACCTCTCAATTACCATTGCCTTATGCCTTGCACATGGCACCTGGAACTGCTCCTGATCGATAAGTTTTTAGATCTAATCAATCTTTGTCTTATAAACAAAAGTTGAGTGGTTTTACAGCACCACCTATTGAGTGGTTGAGGAACTACTCAGTGAACATGCTCACACATGCCTGCTGCTTAATCATTCCTTCTCGAGAGGAGTCAGAGAACATCAGCAAATTGGGGTGAGAGAGCGTGGAGGTCGGTTGGGCTTCACAGGTAATTGACAGGGAAGTGTTCTCATTCATACTGAAATTACTAAAAATTTCCTGTATTATTGATGTAACATTAGCTCTCAATTACTGTTGCCTATGTACAAAAGTTTTGGTCTGAGAGCAAGGCTACACATGAGAATAATGTCCGATTACCACACCTATGGTCTTGTGTGACCTAATCAGTTCTTGTGTGGAGGCAACATCTGCCGTAGAATCCCCGGGGTCAGTGTACATGAGACCACCTCCAGCAAGACCCCGAGCTGTTAGGCAGGATCCCCCTATGACCTGCTGTCAAACCAAGCAGGCTCACGAGTGGTACACAAAGACTGGAACTTGCTTCTAGCTTAAGGAGCCATATTCAATTCAATGTCTGACAGTCCAGCTGCCAGTGTTATGAATATGGGTATGCCTGGGTGTTTTGACTTTAGAAGTCACTGTACTCATTGACTGTGTACCAGGTCACAGAGTTAGCCTGCTTTGTTGGGGTGACTCTCAGGCAGCTTGTAAACAGTGTTGACCTACATTTAAATGATTCATTTCATTGTACAGTCTGTACACATTTGGGAGGTGATCTTAAGATTAGAGACAGGTCTCACTCAATGCACTGGGATGTGTGGCTAATTGGAAAACTCTGGAACGATGGTGATATTTCTGTCTCTCTCTATATATATATATAAAGCAGATAGTTTCCAGAGGAAAAGGAGAAAGAATTCTGAACATCTGACAGAAGCTGTGTGACTCCAAGCCAGTGGGACTGTGAGCTTTTGTTTTTACCAGTGGAGTGTGGACAGTGTCTTTGAGTGGATTGGTATATTTGGTGTTAATTGTACCACATTAGACACAAACTGCACCACTTTGGGATTTGATCAGCACCTCACCTTTCAGTACTTCTTTGGAACCAAACCATACCTTTGTGGGATTTGTACCAGATCATTTGGCACCTGTCATAGGACCTGGAACTGTGGGACAGTACGTGTGGGTAGTCTCGCTAGCGACTAGGATTCTCTTGAAACTATTGATCTATTGAAATACCAGTGGAGATAAGTTTACCTACTTTGTACTTACTTTGCTTGTTAATATATTATCATTGTTGTTAAAATTGTATCATTGTTGTCATTGTTTGTTGAGTTCTGCTAATATTTAGAAGGTGGACATCGTAACACTGGGCATAGACAGAAGCTGTTTGTCTCTCAGGCATCACTGTGGTATGGTCAAGTAAGTTCAATGGCAATAATGTTCTGGTCATTTGCGAGATAAAACCTGTTAAGAAACATGGATTCAATGGACTTAAACCACAGCTCGGTATGTGCTGGAACAGCAGACAGAGGCTGCCCAGAGAGAAGCTGGTAAAAGGGACACACTAAAAGGCCAGAACCTATGTGAAGGAGCATTCCATGCGAGCAAAGCCATAAATGCCTTCCTCCAAGATGAGCTTATCCTTAAGGTAGTACTCAGCAAAGGTGATTGGAGACCTCTACTGACATGCCCCGAGAATGTGAACTACTGCGACATTCCAAAGGGCCTGCTAGGGGGCATTGAAGGCTCATACCTCATGAGCTCTGGGAGTAAGTGTCTTGAGAACTGCTGGTTGGTTCTGCACTGTCCTCTAGGCTCCCAGCATAGTCAGTTTGATCCACACTGAAATAATTCTGCCAATTGCATGTTCTCATGTCCACTCATCAAAGTGTAGGAACAAAAGTCTACGAAACCCCTCAGTGCACTGGAGATACCTTTCTAGGGCTTTCAAAGGGCACAAAGTTCTTTCCTGTAAGGCAAAAGATATATCCATAGCACAAATGGATCCATCCATTCAAAGGGTGGTCAGGTAACCATTGGATTTGGTCATGCACTAAGGCATGGATCTCACTTCACCTAGCCCCAGATTCCAGTGTTTATGAGAAAAAAAGGCTTCCACATCCAAAACATGAGGTCCACCTTACTAGGGTCCTCAAGGTGGTCAAATAGAATGTGGCCATTACTTGTCAACATCGTTGTCCAAAAACCGTCCAAACATTCACAAGCTATCAACATGAATATATATATATATATATATATATATATATATATATATATATATATATATATATATATATATATATATATATATATATATATATATATATATATATATATACATATATATATAGCAAGAGTTGAATATTCATCAAGCAATACATTGTCAACCAACATCAAAATGCAACAAGACTTCACAGTGACAACAAAATTCAATAACGGTCATGAAAAATAGAGGTCAACAACAATTTTCAATGATGTCAGAGAAACCGCTCTGAAATTCTGAGCAAACAAGAATCATACATATTCAATTTGTTAGCCATCAAACAAGCAAGATCAGAAGGTAGGCATACCAATCCTACATTGTATATATTATCAGCAACCATACGTAAAGGGTCTCCTCAGGTGACCATGGATTGATGTCCCACTCTGCACACCAGTATGTCAAGACATTCTAGCAGACTAAATAAGCAATTATTTTCAAAGACCTGCTTTAGAAAATCCCACCTGTGACCAATTCCAAGAAACCACAGGCATGGACAGGCTGTGTGATAATCACCAAACTTGAAGATTTTGTACCTGAGTGCTCTTGTGGAAGCTGTATGTCCATGGTTGCATGAGCCATTTTGGCCATGGAGGGAATCTCAGTGGTGGCTTGCCCCTTAGCTTCAGCAGGTCGGTTGACGACTCTCTTTGAGTTCACCAGGGACGAACAGGATGAGGTTGTAGTCATGAGACCTTATCTTGTGCAGGACCCTGGAAAGGATATGTGGGGGAAGAAAAGAATAAGCCCTTACGTTGCTCCAGGCCATCACCAGAGCGTCAACTGCTATGGCCTGAGAACACCCCCTACTAGCTGACCTATTCAAAAGGGTTGATCAGCTAGGACATTTTGCACGTCTGGTATATAATTAGGCATGTGTGTGTAGATGCCATTTATAGAGCACTGTAGTAGTAGCCAACCCACATCTAGGGCAGTCAGACTCTTGTACAGTGTGCCACTTGGCTTGTTGAGGTATGCAATCACAGTCTTACTGTCACACATGATGAGCATGTGTTTGTGCTCCAATAGATGGAGGAGGCATATTGCCTCCAATTCCAAACAGTTTTTATGTGGAGAGCCTTATCCTGTGTCAAGTGAGAGTCGATGGAGGAGAGGAAACCCATTAAGGGCTGCCACTGTCTGGCCAATAGAAACTTGTGAGTCATGAATAGAGTTATGATTATCTGAAGATGGTTCCAGCAGTCTTTTGAGGGGCGATAGATGAAGGAGACTGTCACTGGTGTCTCCATGTAGAGGGAGGGGACCTCTATGTAATGGTTATGGGCTCACAGGCCTATGCCCTGGCACCATCCTCTGTCCTCCTTGGGAACAAGAAAGAGGAGATTGTAGTCACTGGAAGATCCTCATCATGATCTACAACTGACTCTATGGCATTTTTGGCCAATAGCATCTAGACTGCCTGTAAGAATGCAGAATGTTTGAATTTTTTCATGGGAGGTGTTAACCTCTCTTGGTTCTGGAGCAAGGTAGGCCTGTAGTGGCCTAAAGGCAGGAGGTACCTGTGTTTTAGATTACCCATGATGAATGTACCATCTGTGATAGACTCCTACAAAGAGAGATAAGCAGAAAGGTATCTGCTGACTGGGTGCTCAGAAATGGGAGAGTCTGTGGAGCAAGGCAGCTCTGAGAGAAGTTCTGTGGTAGGCACAGTAGAGTCAGGACCCCTGAGAGTTCTTGTGGCATTTATTGGCCATTTGAGGGGCACGTGTGGCCTTGGAAGGCTGGCCTTTCCATCCAGAGGGCTTTCAATATCCTAATTTTTTAGCCTTAGGAGTCACTGTGGCCAAGGACTGAAGGGACTTGGTTGAGTTACCTAGTGCTTTATCTCAGCACAGGGACTCCAAATGGGTTCGATGCTGCTGCAGACAATTGACCTAGCACGTGAACACAATTCAGCAAGTTTATTGACATTTCAATTTAGAGATAGGCCTATTGGCTGTAAAAGAAATTTGTGTTGTTATTACTGACATTAACTCAGGTAAATCAAGTATAATTACAATTGTTTATCTCTTACTCTACGCCCAGAAGCACTGTCATAGGCCTAACAGGTCTGAGAGATATAATCTCTAAGTACACAAAGCCCCAATTACCTTTCATGATATTATGTTCTCAAGCTTTGATGTGAGGTAAAACAAATGCATAATACGCTATTTATGCATGACTATAATTTCATGTTTGGTAATTTTTTCCAATTTAATGAAAAAAACACACAAAATTTAGGCTATACAAAATATTGTAACCATGCAGACCACTTTTTACACAATAAATGAAAGAACATTATGCTCCAGAACAGATAAAGATTAGGGAGGTTCTGCTAGGCTGTGTGAACTTGAACGTGAATGAGTGGAAGGGCTCTATTTTTTGTCTTAATAATCCCCTATGATAAATTAACATCGAACCTTCATGTTCATCATGTGAACAAGAATTTGAGATATGTAAGCATATCATAGGGGATTAATAAGCAAAAATTAGACCCCCTACACGTTCACTTTCAAGTTCACCTAACGTTAGCCTTGCTTTGGTTTTTCAGCAATACAAATACAATATTTTCATGGGCAATTAACGATTGGGAAGAGGGCTAACCCCTTTATAAATCCCTCCCGTGGAAGAATTGACGAGAATTAAACAGGACACCAACAATCACACAATCATTGCATGTGACGCAGGGCCCACCGACTTGCTGCGATATAAGAGTGAGAAGACATCACAGTTGAACAGGGACAGATGGGGGGAGGAGGGCTCGTTTAAAGTAATTGATAATTTTGTTTACTAGGTACATAATCCAGATAAAGTTTTGAGAAAGAAAAACAAATAAATACTCAGCCATTACCTGCTTGTGTGAATCTTCCGTAGAGTGCAATAAAATCTTGAACTGCAGAGAAAATTTGGGTGTTCTCTGTCAAGCTGCAGTTAGGAAAACCATACAGTACAGTTTGCAATGTAAAAGGAACATACAATGAAATTACATTGTGTAGTTGGGATCGTATAACAGTATACCTTGGAGAAGAAAAAAAAAGAAACTGGCATGTGTTTTGATACCAATCTTGAACAGATGGGAATTCAGCTGACTAATACGCGAGCCGAGGCGAGTGTGCAACACAGAACTATTATTCTCACCAAAATTCTAATACTCTGGACGCTTATTCGACCACCCAAAGTGCTCACGTAATTTCAATTAAAATGTAGGTAAAGATGGCAAAATTTCGAATTTCCAAAGGTAATTCATTCCAGGAGCATACAGTTGATGGAAAGAAAGAATAAGTAAATAAATCTGTGCAGGCTCTGAAATGAGGCAGATCATGTCTATGTCGAGTATTACGATGTGTAGGAAATTGATTCATATTACCGGAATAATAGATTGCAAATAATTAGGTACTAATTCATGAAATTTTATATATAAGTGATAATTTGGCTTGTTTCCTACGAGAGGCCATAGTTTGCCGTCCAATCTCTTCATACAGTTTAACATACGATGTGCCATGCATCGTACCAGTAACTATCCTTACAGCAGTCAACTGAATTTTTTTCAAGTTTATCAGCATCAGTTGATGTGCCGCCATTCTAGACAGGACTTCCATATTATAAAATAGGTCTTACAAAAGAAAAAAGTAGATGCTCTGCAAAGTTTTGCGGTCCAGGCTAAACTCAAGGCCTTTCATAATGTTAAGAAGCTTTCCTGTTTTAGCAGCTAGGTGGTTAACGTGCTCAGACCATCTCAGGTAAGAGTGTATAGTAATACCAAGATGTTTGTGGGTATTTGTCGGTACATTTTGCAGTGTGTGGCCTTGAAAAGTAATAAATGGGTGGTCCGGAGATACAATCTTACGTGTAATTAGCATACTATCTGTTTTATGGGCATTTAAGGTAATTAACCAGTCGTTTGCCCATTCATGAATAAACGCAAGATCCGAATTATAATTTCACTAGCAGTTGCAGGATCGTCCACTGTTAAATAAAGAGATGTGTCGTCGGCAAATAACTTGATATTACATCTGACAAGGTCAACGATATCATTAATAAAGATTAAAAATAGAATAGGTCCGAGTGCAGAACCTTGTGGAACTCCAGCATTCACTATTCTCCAGCTAGAAGATTGTCCTTGAATCCCAACACGTTGCTGACGATTCAAAAGATAACTAGAAAACTATCGCAATAGATCCCCACAAATATCATTTTTTGCAAGTTTGGAATATAAGCTAGTGTGCAAGACCTTATCAAAAGCCTTGCTGATGTCTAAGAAAACAAAGCGTTCCTCTTTTTCTTGATCAACAGCAAGACATAACTTGTGATATATAACAAGTAACTGATGAACAGTAGAGTCGCCTGGTGTAAAACCAGATTGGTTAGCTGAGATTAATAGATTGTCCCTAAAGAAGTTGAAAACATGCTTGAAAATGACTTTTACGAATACCTTACCAATGCAGCTTAACAAGAAAACCGATCGATAATTCAGCGCCTTTCATATGTAAAGGTGTAACATAAGCTTGTTTCCATTCAGTAAGAAACGTATTATTATTCAACGATAAATTAAAAAGTTTAGCTAATGATTTATGAATGGAAGGTGCACCTTCCTTTAAAAGTTTGGCACCAATGCCATTAGGTCCGGTCGCCTCAGAAACATTTAAGCTATGTAGAATATTCATAACTTCCTTTTCTGAAATTGAAATTGAGCGAATTGTATTATTGGGATGTAAAATGTGCATAGGAAGAGAGGCAGACGTAGAGTCAAGTGTGCATTGTTTGAAAAAATATGAATTGAAAAATTCATTCTAAGACAGATTGTCAGTTATATGAGCACCATTTACTTATAGCAAAAGTATTGAGGTTTCGTGGTTACAGTTTATAAAATACTTGATTGTGCGCCACCAACTCTTCTTATTTGGTTAGGATTGTTTACAGAGATACGGAGTTTATCATGATAATTATGTTCAGCAGCTCTGAGTCGCTCTTGATGATAATCCCATAATCTACAATAGGAGGACCACATGTCAGTGTCATGACTTGGATTGTTAGCTTTGACCATCTCATAAGCCTTGTGCACTTTACGACATAAGGATCGTAACTGTAAATTGTACCAAGGCCAGGGACGTCAAAAGGACGAATATCGATAGCTCGGTTTGGGATGCGGTGTTTGACAGCTTCAAGACCCATTTACCACCATAAATCGCACCAATCTTTAATATCATTAGAAAGGAAGCATAGGTCCCAATTTGAATTGTTGAGAAAGGTCCGAAATAAAGAAAAATCTGCCTCGCTGCAGTCCCAAACATGTCTTTTGTACATTGGGTCGCTTTTACGCCGGAACAATAGATCAGCACCAACGACTGAGTGGTCGCAATTTGAAAAAAACGTGAAAAAATTAGCACGTTTGTGATAAAATTAGGACTATTTAATAATCTGGTCAAGACGCGTTGCAGAATGTTCAGTAATACGTATTGGCTCATTGAAGTGAAGCGACAGTAGATTAGATGTAGCAGATTGGTCAAGTTTGATACACTGCGATGTGCTAGGATCAGCGTTGAGGTCGCAAGCTATAATGATATTGTTGATGTTTGAGGCTCTCGTCAAATCAGTACTTTCTTGAAATTTATCCCAGAAAGAAGCAGGGGAGCCTTGCTTTACCTCGCTATTATGCAGAAACTATGTGGATTTAAAGCTCCAGTTTCTAAAATTTATAGGCAATGATGTACCCTCCAAAACAGTATGATGGCCTGGTGATTTGCGCAGTTGGACCCTTCTTACATACCGATTGCCTGCATAGACAGACCCATTCCACTGCGACAAAAGAACTGTACTGTGTCCCATCTTGAAGGCAATAAAATCAATTCTATTGAAGGCAGGGCGAGTTACTCTGTCCGGGTTTGTCAACATTCGCAGGAAAAAAATAATAACAGAATTTTTTCATGTCGCAGAACTACCACGTTCAGCCCAGTTGGGGGCCCTGGGCAATGGATATACAGGAGAGGGGGAGGGGGTAATTTTCCTGTTCTCCTACAATGTTGGGGCACTTGCTTCCCGACACCCCTATCAGGGCAGCAATACAGATGAGTAAGGCTCCGTGGGGTTGTGATTTTTAATACTTGGATTGCATAGTCTATTCTATTAGCGCCACACATTAGCTGCAGTATATTTACCAACAAACCAAATCCACGCACACATCAATTAAAAGCAACCACGTAACACCACATTCAAATGAACGAGACCACAGCGGGCACTTCAATCAAACAGAAAAGCATTTTATTATATTATCAGGGAGTTGTATACAGATAAATGTATTTCCCTGAATGTATCGACCATGAGTGCACGAGTGAAGTATAGTCCAGTCTACATTTTATTTGGGTTTCTGTTACAATAGAAGAATATGAGGACATCCACCATTTCAGGGGACAAAGAAACCCGCTGCTTGGTTATAAATAATTTTCGGCATCTAAAAACAAATTTTCACATGGCATGTTGGTGGCGGGAACTTCAAGATATATTCTTGCCATATTTGACAAGCTTTTGTATGTAATGACATTCTAAAGCCGCAATGCGAGAGCTTCACTTTGGAATTTAAACATTTTCAGCCTGTTGTGACGCATGACGTGAAGGGCTATTACTTGTTTATTTCTCTATCTAAAATATATATTATGTATCTGATATATATATATATATATATATATATATATATATATATATATATTTATTTATTTATTACCCGTTGATTCCACGGGTAATAGCTGTCGATTCGGGTACCCGAGTTTTTTCGCGGGTACCCAGGTACCAGGATACCCGACAGAGCTCTACTGTTGAGCTAGTCTTAAGCCTCGATGCGAAACTCTTGACCCGTATGACGCCATTACATTTAACGTTCATTTACATTTAGGGGTCCAGTGTCCTCCTACGCATATAATTACATTTAGTGGCGTGTTTACAGTCAGGGGTTGAACCCCCCACTTTTTCGTCAAATTTGCGTTTTCATTTAGGGGTACTGTTTACAGTTAGCGGTCTGACCCCTTACCCTAAATGTAAATTTACATTTAGGGGCGTGTTTACATTTAGGGGTCTAACACCTGGTCAAAAGTCCCAACACTGCACTGGGGCTCTTTTTGGAACGCCTAGTAAGCGCCCTTTGTATCAATATTGTGTAAATTCTTGTGTTTTTGTGACTGTATCTTTTTTTTCGCAACTGAAATCTGGATCCTCGTCAAATTTAATTGAAATTAAGCTTCGGTTAATATCGATTAACTAAGCACATTTATATGTGCTATAAAATACTTGAAAATCAAACTAAAGTAAACTTAGGCTAATAAAATGAGTTCTGCAGGTGCCATCTATTTATTTATGTACAAATATTGAAATTGCAAAATAATCTTTCCGAATATATATTTTCATGATTGCCATATGTATATTAGTGCAAATGAAATTTCTGTATTCTTCAAAATAGTTGTCTACATGCACTTCAAAATTGATAAGTATATACCTTGGATGAGACACTATCACATGTGTTCAAATGATCACACTCCAATGAGTTTTCTATTTTTGTGAGCATCAGAGCTACGTTTTGATTACAAAAAATGGAAAAAAAGTTTCAAACTTCATGGTCAATGGATCTCAAATTACAAATAATCACTGTTGGTTTAGCCCTGGACCATAACATGTTCAGCAAGAGTTTGGTTTAGCTTTAGTGGTATTTTAATGAATTTCTGTGAGTTTCCAATTGGTATTTGCGCTAAATTTTTATCATAAACCACATGCTGTGTTGGCTTCTTATTTGCCTTGTAACAGAGAAATAATGACATTGACGCCATGTGGGTATGGATCCTATAAAAGCTGCAATTGATACTATTTGTGCCCCTCCTTATACAATTTTTTCAAAATCGCAACGTCCAAACGTCTCATATATTTTTCATTAAGTAACTATGTTACGAATTTATCTTATTGTCATATATCCACATATCAATCCATATACAAGTAGACCAAAAGGCCATACAACTGGTCACACTCTAATTTGTGGCCCATAGACAAACGTTTATTTTAAGCATTCCTTAAAGCACACTTTTATTAACATTTTAACCAGTGAGAATTAGATACAATATAGTCAATATGCATGTGGAAAGAAACAGACCATCAGATGCCAAAAATCCCAGCACGCAAACATAATGTTACACATTAAGTATTGCATTACTGTATATGCATATATATATATATATATATATATATATATATATATATATATATATATATATATATAATATTCATCTGTTAGACCAGCGGCTATCACACTGGGACCAATAAAGCTAGAAGTGGGCATGAGGGTCATATGCTGATACCTATGATAGTGAAACCTCTATTTGATGAAACGTGGCGTATTGACAGATCATACCAGTAGAAAATAATTTAGACATGTTCGGTGACCATCAAATGACCTTCAAGTAGTCAAGATGATAAGGGATTTAGGTCAAAAGAGACCGTGCAAGACCAATCAAATGAAGAAGTAAGGAAAGATGAGGAATACAGATTAAAAAAGATAGAGAAAGAAACAGCAAAGGAGTAAAATCAGCAAGAAAGTAAAAACATAAGACACAAGTGGAAAAGAAAAAAGAAGAAATACAGAGAAAATGAGAATAAATTAAGGCAGAAAGAATGAAACTGTAGAATGTGGTCAAAAGTTCACTGTCATATATCCAGTGAATTTTACAATGAAGCCTCCTTCTCTTACACACAGCTGTTGCGTTTTGTCACATAATTCACATTGAGTACACTAGGATAACATCATTCCTTGCATAAAAATCACATTATGTAGCACTTCAGTTAAGAGATTGGACAAACGGGCATGTGAAGTTAGGGCCCATTATTTCACATTGAATACTCAAACACACTTACATTCAAATACAAAAACGTCATATTATATTTATTCTGTAGAATCATGACATTTGTTTCAGTTTATATTACTTTAACAAGTACAGTGGTATTCCAACACATTATATTGCTCATTGCGCAGAGTACCTGCGCTAACAACCTTTTTCGAAACCACATTGATAATACAAATGGAGATTTCACTATGATAATCATCTGGTAATATTCACACAAAGAGCACCAACATTATTTGCAGCCAATAAAATATCCCCATGTTTTGAAAATGATTTTTTAAAAATATTTTTTTATATGGAATTTTTAAAAGTGCAAGAAACAGCACTTGAATGATCCAACTATGGCACAAAGCAGGACTACTTTCTAATATGATTATCTTGTCTTTTCTACAGTTTAATAGAAGAAGTTTGCCCTGATATGTACACAGATGATACAGGAAACCTGATTAATTGAGGTAACCAGATGACAATGATTGAAGAGAGAATGATGCAAATTTTACAGGGCAGATTTTTATTTGGACATCTCTTGGCTTAATAAATAATTTCAGCCGCATCAAATTCAAACATCACAAATATTTTCAATGCAAGTTAAGATTCCATTGGAGAATAAAGACACTGCAGAGCTACTCTTTACATTTTGAGCAAAATATCAATCATCACATTTTCAATACTGCAAATGAAATCATGCATAATTGCATGCACACATGTATTATTAAAACTAAGTGCACATATATCATTCAAGATAAAATATCCCAGATCTAATCTTCCCATAATGAGCTAAAAAAATCAGTATCTGTTCTACACTACAAATAATAAAACCAAGCACATATAGATCTATATTAAACTAAAGGCACATCAGGCTCTGGCCTTCAAGCGGTACACTTTACATATAATATAAAGATTCGATTTCATAATTACCTACATTCACCGCACATGGTCATCAGGTGCTTGTTTACTGAACTTCAGCACCTGTAACAAACTCACTTACTTTAACTTTAAACCTACAATGATTTTTAAAGGGCGTGTAATTTAATATTGAAATATATGTGAACCATATATTATGTGGTCGGAAAATCAATCATACATCTGCAAGAATGCATAATATTAATGCACGACTACAAATTATGCTTTTCATTAAGAAAAAGTTCCTCAACCTTAAAATTAATCAGTGCATGACACTGAATATGATTTCTGTTACTCTTAGTTATTATCATTATAGGGGGAATGACTGTTCATTTATGATTTGAAAATTCACAATAAAATATTTGAGCACCAAATATTGTGTATACACATCTATAAGTCCATCATCCCAATCTTCAATACTTCACGGAAATAATAACCACATCACTATTAATGAAACTTAAATCAAAGTTCATAGTATCACAAGATATTTACCCTGATACACAAATAGATAATAAAATTTGTGCTGACACAGAGGCAAACAATCTGATTGTTTAATTATATGCTATTTGTGACACTTCCAGAGTTCTATGACCCCCTGACTTCACAATGAGCATTAATTTGATATGGAAATTTATCACACATTTTAATTTATTAGTTCCAAAGATTAAAATTTCAAGATACAATTGCACTGGCCCACTCTTCACAGTTTTACCCAGTAGTTAATTGTGTGATAAATATTTCTGTGCGGATCGGCCTTTAAGCTCCCCAGATAAAATTCCCTTCACTCGCCCACCATTTTTCATGAATAAGTTTTTTGAAGTCTAGGTATACTTTTTCTTATCAAATTTGGTCATAGCCCCACAAAAAACAAAGTTTGAGCCTCCAAAATTTTAATTTCCTTTGTATTGGCCTGATCCCCATGCACATGTGAACCAGTGACTTTTCCAATAAATTGGTCTCTGTCGTGACACCTTTTTGATATTTTTTACTGGTCATGTAACCTTTAAAGCATCTCTGAATAGTGGTTGCCCTATGGTGTTGCGTGACATAGGTTTGAAAATCTTGTTTTGTCTCTGCTCCAGACTCGAGTATCTCATAAGCTTTCTTCTTATAGACACTACAGAATGTTGGCTTGATTGGATCCGTTATCTTGCCCCCGCCAAGGCTAGTAGTGTGTTAATGATAGAAATTGTTGTGTTCATGACTTAAATGCTCTCCCCTGTGCCCGAAATTATGACCATGGTATTGTTGAATTTGACAGAAAATATGGTATAGAGTCAATAAAGATCATCATATAGGGGCTCAAATTTTGCTAGCCATACCGAAATTTAAGGACCTGATAAAACAACTCGGCATTCGTTGTGTATTTTTTAAAGGTCTGATGCTGTGAAACCCCAATCATAATCCTCAGCATGGGAGGAATCTTTCATCTTTCCATTTTTTTATGGGTCTTTCTGCAATGTAGAAATCATTTGATACAAAGAATGCCACATTTTTTCACCAAAACAATTACAGAAATGTTTTCTGAAATACCCGAATGATCAAGCACATATTTACTTATTTTTTCACACTCACCTGTCTACTGGAAACAAAATTTTCCAGTCCATGGGGATAGAGTATGTCCCTTCCTGCAGATTGGGGACTAATAAGAGAGAATGCATAGGCTGAAGGAGACTGGTTATGGCTTTCCCTGTTTGTCAAATAAAACATGAAAGCTTCTGTGTCTCACACCTCTCATATTCATGTTGCTCTCCAAACGTCTCACCATGTCTTCCTTGTTAATACTACTGCAATTGGGCTGACTAGCTATTTTTCCTTAGACTGAATTCTTTAAACTTTAGATTCAATAGTTTCTCAACCACCCTGGCTTTTCCCTGTGCATAATGCAAAGAAGTATTTTCCAAGGGAACTTTCTCAAGAGAGACAGGAAACTCCATGTCAAATCTACACGATATATCTGACGTTATCCCATGTGGCCTCACCTGCTTTTTGTGCAAGTGATTTGTGGCTCAAGACAAGTTCCAGCCACTGGCTGTCAATGGACTAAGAACACATGATCCATCAAGTGTCTCCTCAACAAGCATTTTATCACCAAAAAGATGATAAGGATGTTCAGGGTGTGAAGACATAAAATCAGACAGATATTCAGGTTTTGTCAAGTTTTCTTTCAAATTATCCCTATAATTTCTTTCGTGAGAAATAGACAATGGGAATATCCCTTTGGGTTAATGATACGAAATATCATTGAAAAACAATTCATGGTGTAGCTGGGACAAGATAACAAATGTACTCTGTCTGCCAGCAACCACTCGTCCATCCCTGTAAAAGCACACAGACTTATCCCTTGGTGTAAATACGTACCTGAACTCTTAGATCTCTATGAGTCTCTCTGGATTCACATACCAACCTGTTGAAGTCCTATGTGGCAACAATACCGAATTAAAGTCCTGCAAATAACTCTTTTGGCTGCCGTCTCTTCTCTTTGTGATGGCTTCAAGCAGCCAGCACTGATAAGGCAAAATTAAGGCTGATAAAGCTGCATCTATTCACAATTCAATCATTAGGAATATACCATGAATGAATTAGGCCGTAAAATGTCCTGTACAATAAACCTAAGGCAACTTAAATCTTAATGGATTTTATTTTATTTGTGAATGTCTGCAGTACTTCCTCAGCAAGATAGAAAATTTGAAATCTATGGTGAAAAATATGGATTCTAATTTCTATTGCATTCTGGCCGAGGCCTAAAATAATAATATTCCTGATTCCTGTAACCCTACCGAGCCTTCATTGTCCTGCCCACATGAAACATTTTACAAGCTTTTAAACAAAACAGACATACATAAATAAAATAGATTTAATTAAATTACATATAAAATAAACAGATAAATTAAAATGAATTTTCAGATGTATGGTTTAAACTGTGGATTCTAATTTCTTATGCTTTCTGAGCTTTAATACAAATATGAGACAGGTATTGTATTTACCAATAAAGGATTTCACTGAACCTGTTTAAACAGACGTTCTCGTTAGTTAGGCAACCAGCCTGCAAGAAGCTTACAAAAAAGGTCTAAGTTTGTATCTTAGTATTGAAAAATCATAATTTAAAAATAAATTTATCATGGGCTTTACGACTTAAATCAGTATGATTTATATGAGTTTGAAATCACTAAAAAGTGTACTCTGTTTAATACCTACATGTTTGATACATAGTATCTGACCGTGAAAGTAGGCTGTACATATATAGAAGGCTCACCTAAATAGTCAGGCAGCCAGCCTAGTATACCTTGACTTGGCTGATTTATTTTCTTCCTCACTTGATTCTGTGAACTAATATAGCACATCAGCAAAAACTGACGGGTTAATGAAATTTACCCTCGAGCATTTTTAAAAATTCAAGATGGAGTTCAATATGGCCACCAAACGTATATTTTAGCAAACCAATTTTTTTACAGTAAGCCTGTTTACCATTTTGATGGCATTTAGGTCGTTTTATGGGTTTGTGATGATGGCTGACTCAAATGAAATACTTGTAAGAGTGTCAAAGGTCAAGGTCAAGGTCATATGGTAAGGTCAATGGTATTTATAGTCCAGAAAATGCTGTGAGATGACAATTACCAACACACAATTCATGAATAAAAGTACAATATGTTCAATTGTATACTGTGTTGTGTGTGACAAGAACATTTTGCACACAATGATGGATGAAAAATTGGTAATAAATTATCAAGGTCCATTCAGAGATCAAGACTACTGGTATGTTAAAGTCAGGAAGCCACGGCTGATTTTTTGGAGGAACCTTGACTTGACGGATTTATTTTTTTCACACTTGATTCATACAAATATAATCCGGTTGGTAAATTGACTTTACCCTTGAGCATTTTGAAAAATTCAAGATGGCGGCCAAAATGGCTGCCAGACATAGCTGCTCACAAGGATTCACTATTTTTCGTAACCTCTTGACTAAATCTGTTAACGTTTTGGCCATAATACAAGTTTGGGATGATGCCTAATTCAACTTGGACATTTTGTAGGTCCTCAAAGGTCAATGTCAAGGTCATACTGCAAGGTCAAGGGTATTTCTTTCCAAGGAATATGGGGTACTTACCACGACTTTCCTTGTGTAGACTTTTTTTCATTTACTTCCATTTCAGATGTAGATTCAAGAAGCAGTAGAAGTAGCCTGTAAGTGTAGCACTAGCCTGTGGGCAAAGCAGTACCCTGTAGAACTAGCAGTAGTTTACTAATGGAACATGAGTGTATCTTCAAATCTGTGCTTGGCAAATATCCAGCCAAGCAGAAGCTTTCTCAAAGTAAACCTGATGGTGTTAGGTTGTGCAATATAATGCAAGCCAGTGTCCATTATGGCGAGAATTTGCATGAATACTCACAGGTACAACTGGATTTGATTTAGGATCTGCAGGTGTTTTATCACAAGCACTGTATTTCAACATATCTGACATGTGTACCATCTGGTTCCAAAAATCACTGTTTTTTTTCTATTTTTGGTAAAATGAAAGTAGGAAGGCCTGCCATTTAACAGTAAAATTGGGTGTGGCCTTCTACATAAAAGCTAATTTTATATTCAAATTCTACATAAGAAGACCTTTCATTCAAGTACCAGCATGCCTAATGTAAATTTAGTAGCCCGGAAAATATGGTCTCAGTAGGGGTGCTTTGCAAGCAAAGTGCCCCACGGAAAGCTGATGACTCAGGTAGCTTTTGTAATAACATGTGGCATGTTAAATATTTCTAAACGTATTTTCATCTAGTCGTGCCCCCATTTTTAAATGGCTTATATTGCATATAATGTCACAAGTCTATGATTCATGCCGGGTTATATGTTAATCTTGAAAGTGCTGATCAAAGCTATAACTGATTTCTCTTTAACATTAACATACACTAAAAATTGATTTAACGTTCCAAATTCCACTAAAAGAGACCATTGATAGAAATACCAACAAGTCTAGGCTACAGGTCAACAGCTTTCCTTATGGCACCTTTATGTACCCAAGGTACCTTGAGAAAAACTGTTGACTCTGTCTCAAAATCAGCACCATCCGTGCAAAATACAAGGTTATGTGTTCTAAATACATAAACTGTCAACAATTTTTATACATCAATTCATAACACCATATTTTTCTGACCATGAAACCTCAAGTACCACAGCAAATTATTTTTGCATGAACTCTTATTCACTCACATTAGTACAGTTACCAGCAAAAACCAGTAATTTCAGATCATCATTCATCAACAAGCCCCAGGCTTGAATAGCAATTCATCATTAACAAATTAAAAGAGGTGCTTCTCCACGATACACTGAAAATTTCCTCCTGTGGAAAATGTAGATGCGATGTTGTAAACAAGATTATATACCACTGGCAAACTATGTGCATCCAAGTGTACACTACTGAGGGCCCCTACTGTGACCTACATTTCTAATCAGGTAATGCCCTTGTTGATCAAAGGTTCACTTGTTGAAACTATGATGTTTGTGACTAAATACTGGCTATATAATAGCCTCCCTTGTTGACCTTCATTGTGGCTCTATCTATATTTTACACTCAAGCCTTTATTACAAGTACGTTTTGAACGCATGAACCAGAGCCAGATATCCGAGTGGAGTGTTTACACTTCTTTGAGGTAAACCTAGAATATAGGTCATCTCATTCTTGATGGGGGCGATCGAACTTGGACCCAAAAAATTTCAAAGCGATTTCATATAGAATCGAACCATAAAATATAGGGGCAATACCAAAAAAATATTTACTTAATTAAGTTCTACTTACTTCTTCCTTCCTCTGATTAAAGCAAGTGTACATAATGCACAGGAAAGCTCCTGACCTTGAATGTGTTTCCAACCGAAAAAATCATTTTACTTTCTACCATGGCAGCCCAGACATAATTTCTGGATGCCATCATTATTCTAATAAAAGTCCTGTATTGCATTTCGGGATATGCTAGGCAATGCAGCTACTCTTAGAAACTTCGACAGCAAATTGATATATTTACTCGTCAAATTATCCATAACTTTCAAACCAAAGAACAGAACTCTGTCGTTCTTGCAATTGAATTTTGTAAATACCTTGTGACCTCCATTTTTGTGTATTCTATAGTTTGTCAACAAAAATAAATTCATTTTCTTAACACACAACGAAGTTTTCTTTACACATACAAATAGGCGCCCGGATTGATCATTATACAGCATAAAAAAGTGTGAATAAACGGATTAAATACATTTAGAAGAGGAATAACGACGGAAGCGAGTATTGTGTTAATTTTTCTTTGTATATGTCAAACTGTACCTGTCACAGCACTGAAAACAATGGACGCTGTTGAAAAAATCAGTAATAACCCATGCATGAACCACCACAATTTCTTTTTTGCCATATTTCTATTGCCTCCTGCCTGTTTCCTAGTTCTCATTGTATAAAATCAAATCATTATGTAGCTAACGACGGTAAAAGAACATGTACAACAGCAATGACCAACATATGCTATCTTGGTGGGTGGCCAGTTTTGTCCTGGGGAATACTTTTATGGCAAAGCAATGTTCTGAAATAAAATTTCCTGTCTCCTCAATCAAATAAGAATTGTGTGCCTGCATAATCGACAATGGAACAATTATAATGATTCCAATTAAGATAAAAAAAAAATTACATACACTGTCTTCTAAATGTTCCAGTATTAAAATTCAATACTGTCAATGCCAATTTATGCAGTGCCATGATGGAAACAATGTATAAGGAAAGAGACGAAGCTGACATGGACAAAAATCCTGCAATGTGACACCGTATATTTATTAGCCGTTTATGAGCACTCAGCACAATTTTATCTTGTCTTGTTGTATTTATGTATTTGTAATTGAAATTACCAACAGAAGGTACCACCCTGTACAGATATCTGAAA
Organism: Hermodice carunculata; assembly: GCA_964020975.1. Classification (NCBI taxonomy): domain Eukaryota; kingdom Metazoa; phylum Annelida; class Polychaeta; order Eunicida; family Amphinomidae; genus Hermodice; species Hermodice carunculata. The sequence goes on along the minus strand of OZ026618.1, from coordinate 44,454,806 downwards.
TCCCTAAGCAAGTCTTTAAAACATGAATAATATTTGAGTGATTAGATCTTATGAAAAACAATATGATAAAGATGTTTCCTTCTATGCAGATTAATATAATCGTCCATGTGTAGATTTTGAAAATTGTATGTGAAAGCATAAAGTCACAGGAAACTGACACAGACAGTTTCCAGTAGCATAATTAGAAATCTGAGATTAGACAACAAATGTTAACAATATCCAGAATCACTTTTCTTAAGAGCGTCCACCCCTCAGTTGAAATTTTGACTATACAGTTATGCCTCAGATCCACTCAGTCTAAGCATTTCATTCCATTGAAAGTGTGCACACCAATTGTGGAAATATGATTCAGGGAAAGATAAATGTTATGAACACGTAATCCTGCAAAAGCACTATCTTGTACATTTTGAATTTTTAAGCCTGATAATTTAAGTTCTTGGATATAATATATGCATGCAAACGCATTCTGGAGTACAATATGCGCAGGGTTTCCATATACTGTTAATATTTTAATATAACTTAAGGTATTTAATGAGTATTTTGGGGAAACCCTTGTCACGCGAGGAATATCCAGGAACAAGATGTTTCCAAACAAATAAAGCCTTAGAAGTGAAACGTTTCTTATTAACTTCTGTGATAAGTCTCATTTCATATAATATAAGGGCAATAAATAATACACTGATGTGATATTATTCTGCCGCATTACAATTATCTTTATAGTACTCGACATTTGCAAGGAAGCAAGCAAACCCTACATCTATACAGTCTATTGTAAACCCTTTACAAATACAAGCAGCCGGGCACTACGTCTTGTGGCATAACTCTTCATCATCAGTAGACAACATACACTTGCAAGTGTTCCCCATTCTTGCAGTACAACAGCTCACCCGATAATTTCAAGTCATATGTACAGATACATGCACGAGGGAAAAAAAGTCGTGCTTTCCAGTTCATGGAATTTCATTCAGTTTGGGTTTTTACGTGCTGATGCTTGGCTGCCTATCCGTACTCCGTCGTTATAGATTTGCAATTTCGAAGGGCTTTTTGACAGTTTGCTTACACCATCTGGGCACCCAACCTCATTTGAGCTGTCCAGACAGTCATTACGTCCGTTGCATAAACTCGACCCCAAAATACAAACCTCCTGTGTGACACTGGAAGTAAAGTTGAACCACAGGAGCATTTATGGGGGTAGGAAGCCTGGAGTAAAACGTTGCATTGATAGCCTGTCTGTTTGCCACAATTAATATTGGTTTGCATCCTAGTTCATCTTTTCATCACCACAACCAATCTCATTATCACAGACATACAGATCGAAGATATATTCTCCATTTGTGCAGCTATACTGGCCAATCACAAAGCCAAGGTTGTACTTGAAGATGTTTTTGACATATAACTCCATCTGCCGCAGCAACGTCAGAATAATTTTGTAATCTTTTAAGAATAAGAGGATTGGGAAAGTCTGTGCATATCTTACCATTCTTCCTACAAATCCCAACGCCAATATACCATATGTTCTAATATTGCCTTGTGATAACAGAAACGGGATTCATCAATACTCCTACTCCATACAACTCTTTGTTCTGTTATTCAACTCTATACTCAATATATGAGAACCTCCAACGGTTCAGTATGTTTTAAAATGATGTTAGGAATGGCAAGGTTTTCAGAATTTATGTCACAGTATTCATCTGTAACATGGTGGGATCATAATAGCTACAAGGTGCGCTCTGCTATTCATATGCTGTTGCTGTCCAAAACATCGATGTATATTCCAACAGGGAGAAAGAATTAGAAATCAAAATAAGTAGCTTTCCAGCAGCGTAAACACATTTATTTTCAGCTTCAGGGTGTGTCAAAACAGAAGCTTTACTCAAAGATAATTTGATACAATTTGAGTTTTGTTTGACATAAAAAACCAGCCATGACTACAGTCTTCCATTTTCATCTGAGTATTAGCATCATTTGCCAGCCCGTACTATTTTTTTCTCCCCCCCCCTTTTTTTTTTAAGAGAAACTTCACAACTGACTGCTGTTGAGGCATAAATCTTACTACCAAGTATAGTAAGCCAAACAGGAGACATATAAGGTGACAAAAATGTCATGCTACCACACTTTTCAGTCTTGCTATTACGTAATTTGGTTACATCCAGGGCAATATGTGATTCATACAAAGGTTACTTTTCCACATATTTACGACCTGATGACCGTTGATCTGTGCTTTAGATATTTCGTACCTCAAGAAACCCGCAATATAAAAAACTTATCGGATCTGCAAAAACCATGAAATTCCTTTGTTCTGCCAAGGAAAGAACAAAGGAGAGTGGGAAGAAAGGAACACACGAAGGAGAAAAGTGAAAGAAAGAAAGAAAGAAAGAAAGAAAGAAAGAGAGAAAGAAAGAAAGAAAGAAAGAAAGAAAGAGAGATAGAAAGAAAGAAAGAAAGAAAGAAAGAAAGAAAGAAAGAAAGAAAGAAAGAAAGAAACAAACAAACAAACAAACAAACAAACAACATAGAAAGCATGAATATGTTGGTCTTAATAGACACAGTCTGCATTGGGACTTTTTTGTGGCTTTTTTTCTCTTTTATTAAGGTCATTACTGACTTTATTTATAAAAAATACATTTCACGGTTTACTTTGTTTGCCAAAGTCAACATCCGTGTGATAAAACAAGAAAAACGGTGTCACCAGGAAGCACAATTCTGTCAATGTATTAACAATCGTTATGCATTATCAGTGATTTCCTTAACATGGTTTGCTAAATTCACTAAATGTTCCTTAATGCTTGTATTTCAAAGCAAATAGTCAACAAAACTCAGCAGTACATGTTATTGTATTCACCAGCAGTCATTAAAAATCGCCAAATAAAAGTAATCACATAAGCCTTGTTGTCCACTCTTACATGGTCAGCATATGTAAAATCTAGATATCATGATCCATGTTCTAATTATTTCACCAAAGCTTAAAAATTGGAAACATTTTTCAATGAAGTCTCATACTTGATAATAGAAAGCTTTTTCAAAGTCAAGTTTTTTCTGAAACTGCAGGGATATTTTGTTAATCTGTCCATTCTATTATATTAAGTAATCTATTCATATTTGCTCCTATGCATTGGTCCTTAATATAACCTGTTTGGTCCTCATTGATTATTGTATTAATAACTTTTTTAATTCTTAATGCTATTGTTTTTGTAGCTAGTTTATAATCTTGATTTAACATGGATATTGGTCTCCAATTTTTTAAACCAAGACAATCATTCTTTCTCTCTCTTTTTTGGTATTAATGTGATAATTCCATCTTTCTGTCTAATACTAAGTTTTGCAGATCTATAAGAAAAAATTACTGCTTTAATTAACAGTATTTTGATGTCTTTCCAAAAAACTTTATAAAATTCTCCTGGCAATCCATCAAAACCTGGAGATTTCCAATTCCCTACTGTTTTGAGAACTGTCAGAATTTCATCTGCTGTAATTTCAACTTCTATGTCATATTTTGGTTTTTCTGACAGTTTTGGACATGATTCATCTTGCAAAAAAAAACTTTTGTATGATTTAAAATAAAATTTTCTTCTTGTAAAATGATCTTAGGATCGTGTGTAATATTGTAATGTATTCTTAAATTTTTTTTAGTTTCATTGTTGTTTCTTTTTTCCAAGTTAAAAATATTTCGTCGATTTTTCACCTTCTTCATGCCATTGGGTTTTACATCTCATTGTTGCTCCTTTAACCTTGAAATACATAAATTCTTCCAGTTCTTGTCTGGTCTTCAATATTTCATTTTTTATTTGATCACTGGAGGCCGTATTATATTTATTTTCTAGGACTTTCAGTTTATCTTCTAGTTTCCTCAGATTTTCTTTCCATTTGTTGCTTCTGTGGAATGAATTTTAATAGACATGACTCGGACTTCCATTTTAACCATTTCCCACAGTAGATAAGGGTTGAACTCTGTATTCATTTTAATTATATGATTTATGGTATCTTTAATCACCTGGATATACTCTAGTCCTCTAAGCAACGACATATTCAACTTCCAGAAACCAGGAACTCTTTTCTATTGATCTAATTCTACTGATACAGTCACTGCTGAATGGTCAGATCTGAAACGTGGTATGATATCCCAATCTTTCATTAACCGTTCAAGTCCAGTGGACACTAGAAAGAAATCTAATCTTCAGTGTATGGGTGTAGGGTTTTTTCCATCTCCATGTAAGCTTACTCAAGTGTCAATTATTTTTTCGCCATATGTCTACAAGGTCAGTTTCTTCCATCCATTTTATAATTGTTTCTAAACATCTAAAATGGGTTCTAGGGATTCCACCTATCTTATCTGTTTGTATGTCCAGCACCATATTAAAATACCCACCCATAATTCTATTATCATTAGGGAAGCTTTCTATTTTGTCTATTACATCTTGGAAGAAAAGTCAAACGGTATTCATTTTGGCCGTAAATATTTCCAATAGTGATTCCCTTAATTTCTATAAAAATGTCCAGTATTAGATATATTGCTTCTTTGCCCTGAGATATTTCATGTATTTCAAAAATGAAATTGTTTTTCAATAGGATACAAATACCACGAACGTCTTTTGCGGAGTGACAATATATGACTTTATGCCCCCATTCTGTATCATTATTATCATTATATATATATATATATATATATATATATATATATATATATATATATATATATATATATATATATATATATATATATATATATATATGTATACGCACACATACACATACATACACAGATATATATTATATTTAATGAATGTTCCCCTGTGACCTTGGATTTGCAAGTATGAAGGCGTAGACCTGAGTGTTCTATGCCTTTCATCTTTCTATATACTGGTAGCTCACATAATACACAATCTGGTAAGGTGTATTTCATACAAACATCAGACACAATTAAAGTAACCTACGATTCATGGAAATTAGAAGTACATGGGACCTATAACGTTGCTGTCTGGCTGCCTTAATATTCACCCTCTGCAGGCTGCATATACCTTTCACGTACTTTCAGAGGTTAATATAGGCCCACACAAAAGTCTTTTTGTTATTTGTTACAAGGTGTTGCATTGATTTTTCAGCCCCAGTAAAAATAATCGGCAACTCACAGAAGTTTAGAGAACATAGATCTTATAACATTGGCGTCTGTCTTTACGTTCAGCTTCTGTAGGCCGCATGGCACGTTCCATGCCTTCCATATTAGTGCACGCCCACATGATACACCATTTTTTATCTATTCCAAAGAATCGTCAGCCACAGTTAAGTAAACAACGGTATTGGAAAAATCATAGGGTCTGCAACGTTGCCCTCGGGCTGTCTTAACATTCAGCTTCTGCAGGCTGATTGTATACGTTTTGTGTGCTTCCATAGATTTATTCTGACCGACAATTATTAATTATGATACAGTATCTGGTATAATATACAATTACACACAGAATCGTCATCCACAGTTAAGGTGACCTAGGATTCATGGAAGTTGAAAGTATATTGGCTCTGTAACAACATTACTGTCTGTTTGAATATCCAGTCCTGTATACCTAGGCCCACATTTCTTTAAGTTATAAATATAGACCTATTATAGGTCCACTTGGAAATGGCAGGCCTACACAACCGAATGTAAAATGTTTCACAGAATGGACAGCCAAGGCAAATATAGGTATCATATATGGAAGTAGACATCCACGGTAAAAGTTGCCTGCGGGTACAAATTGTGGAGATTGAACGTAGGACTACACATACTAGGCCTATATGACCTGTAACTTGCATTTTGACAATATCTAATGTCCTGACAATCAGCATCCAAATAACGTTTCTGTTGTAGCTTTCCATTTAGATGAACTGCATCCGTTAGGTCTTTATAACTTAATTTCCACATACGTTTTTTGTATTTTTATTGCCCACAAACGTTTTCAAGGATCCTTTCATCGCGGATTTGTCCCATTGAATATAAGGAGTATTGCTTTCCTGATTCTTTTTTCCTTCTTTTTTTTTTTTTTAATTTACTGCCTTTATGTCTGCTTCTAGATCTAGATAGGTTGTTGTAGTTTAAGTACTTCCATAGTAACACCTGATAATTCCCTCTGCGCTTTCACCAAATCCACCGGTGGTATGGTAGCCACAGAAATATTAAGCGCCATATCATGATATTTAGTAAGTAATCAGGCTTTCATCTCTGCGATTTCTTTCTTGCAAGTCTCCACTTCTTCTCCTGTTTTGTAATAGAATGCCCCATATTTCGGTTTTTGGTGTGTGTGTGTGTGTGTGTGTGTGTGTGTGTGTGTGTGTGTGTTTAAAATTACAGATACCTGCCGCTACTTGGATGTCTATCTTTTGGTTACTGTTGGGCGTAAGTCGATGTCTTGCACCTAAATAACCGTCTATCTTTTCTGTCAATTTTTGGATCGTGGCTCCTTTCTGTAGTATTATTTTGAGCTTCTCCTCTCCTGTTTTTTCCATCTTCTAAATATACTGTTTTAGTCCTTTACCTCTCAAATCCGTCGCAAGTATCATTTTACGCTTCATTGGTTGCATAAGTTGATTAGATCACAAAAAACCACAACTATTCTAGTCCAGATAAAACACCTTGAAATGGCTTCAAGTCTGTGCATCAACTACAAACCCGTGTGTTATAAGTTTGTGCCTTGTGTGTGGTACTTCGTGACCTAATTCACACACACGGTCTCACGTGCGCTGCCGATCCTCATTACTGTCGCTTCATTATATGGCAACAGGTATTCTTCTGTTCACGGGTTGGTCCACTCGATTCAGGCTTTGCAATCTGTACTATTTTAACGTCTATAATAGGGTGGCCGTTTTGAAATTTTGTGTGTGTGTGTGTGTTATTTTTTATTTTTATTTTTATTTTTATTTTTTATTGTTTTTCTTTTTTTTTTTTTTCTTTTTTTTTTCTTTTTTTTTTTTTTTTTTGACGTGTGTATCGATCTAGTTAATTCTTGTGTCATCTTGGCTATCTCCTGCCGAAGTTTTGTATTGATTGAATCGACAGCATTTTTAACCAACTCGGCAATTCTTTCGGAATCTGAATTGAGCGACATTTCAGGTAACTTGCCTGATACCGGCGCCGAGAGCTCCAACGTGTTTGACGTGGCACTTATAAAATCCGTGTCACTAGGAGAATTATATAATGGGAGACGCTGAACTTGGTTCATTGATTAGAAGTTCGTTGAATGCTCTGTTTAGACTTAATTAACGTACCCTGATATCTGTCTTATCGTGTCGCTTTCTTTTATGTCAACCAAGCTGCAGTTTTGTCCAAGAACAACGTAAATCTTAAATGATACTGTAAACTAACATTGCCCATGCCCATGGCATGTACCCCGTTTTGCCAAGGACATAACACCATGCAAAATAAATGAATTGGTTCTATTTTGGAAGTACCTGTATGCCATTCTATTTATTGTTGACAATATTTATATCAATCTTGATGGTATATCATTTTATTTAAATCATAATTATATGTTAAATTGTAACGTATATCAAGTGTAAGTAACTCGGTTGGATCAGACGCAAACATCTGAAGTTTTTACCCAGGTAGTTTCCTCTTCCTCTTTTAAACAATGTTTTATGTATGTAGTGATGTAATATGACCTTGTCAACGTGGCTTTTTTCCTTTTTATCTCTTTTTTTTACCATTTAGATGCTGTCTACTGGGTTGCACACCCTTCTCTGTATTCATTTTATGTCATATATTTTGTGCACGGTATATTTTTGGGGATGTGTACTGTCTCCCGTATTTGTTATCAACATACGTATTTACTGGCTCCCCGTGACGGGTAATCAACACTTTAACCCTGTATTCAACGATACGATGAAAAACATTAATATCTGTTATTGTTACTCTACATGAATAATTAGAGTGTTTAATATTCATTAACCATACTTACTCATGTTATGGTTAAAAAGAGACCTGGATCTTGACAAGCCTATTGTCATTTCTGCAGCGTACTTTGCTGAGGTGTATGGTTGTCGATATGCCACCGTTCTCCAAACTTCGAAAATGTTACTGTAATATGGCTTGCATTAATGCAAAGTTATGCACCGTTTCTGGTTTATACATTTTATATTGTATATTGTCTATGCAGTCATAAGTTCTGCTACAACCGCCAACTTTCAACTGAACATAAGTAAAAATATGAGGTTTTTGTGCAATTTCGGGACATGTTATTTTCTATTTTCTCTTTCATTAAAAGAGCGAACATTCTCACTTGTACACTCTAACTCTTTTAGAATAATTATAATACATGCAATTAGGAACACAACAACTATTGTAATATCCCTGAAGTTGGCATTCAGTATGGTATATTTATTATTGTATATGGGATGTAAGCAGCTATTCGAGTTCGGTTCAAAGTCTTATATACTTCTTTTTTGTCACTCATGTGACTTACAATTAGCAAATTTTAAAATCTTTCTGTCTTGTACATTTATATCATTGTTAATTATATTTGTTGGACCACTTATAACTGAATGGGATCAAAGGAACAAACCTAGTGAAAGCTTGACTTTTCAAAAGTCATTCATATATTGCATTGATAACGTTTCCTTGAAAACTGCACAGACAAACTCATTTGTATACATCTCTTATTGTTATTGCTGTCCGAGGACGTGCATCCAAACTCACGCGCCACAGACTCATCTTTACCAGGGGAACTATATATCTATCATGCGAAAATTTGTAGTCTTTTGCAAATCGAACTTCTATGCATACAGCATCACAAGCATAGTCACATGACCTAATAGCTCTTTCGAAAACCTTTCTTTCAGCGCACATGGATAGTGCCGACCTTACTCTTCCGGGGTTTCAGACGATCATGCGACAAGACTATGCTGGTGGCTTTGGTGGTGGATTTGCGCTGCATGCATCTAGGGCATTGGTTGTAAAAAGGCGCAGCACCCTAGAAAACTCTGTTCCCGAAATTTTTGTGTGTGTGGAAGTTCGCATCTATACTTAGACAATGTTATTAGCAGTTGTTCACAAGCCCCCAAACTGGGGTGTGTCATTTTGGAATGATCTTCAGGCCAACGTGGACCAAGTTAGTAGCTCTGGATCCAATAATTTAACAGTTTTAAGTTATGAAAATAAAAATTTGGGGGCATGACCACTGCTTCAACAAAAATGATCTTACAGGTATGGTCAATGTTTCCAGTTAGTAATTCATGTGTCAGATTACAACCAACCCGTCCTCACCAGCATAAGCTTAATTTTGCAACGATTGGTGACCAAATGTATATCGAATCAAGCCCGTGAAAGAAATAAACTATCAGGATTAAGGATTCACATCTATTCATTAGACATATATATATATACATATACCTAAGAACAGCAGATACAAAAATAAGATATATGGTATAACATAATACAAAATAAAGAAGTGTACAAGATCGATTTTACCTAAATTACAGGATATATATATATATATATGCAAATACATAGTCAGTATGACCCAGCTAAGGATAAAACATCCGCTATCGTTGTGGCCACCTGTGTTAGTTTGACTGGTAAGTTACACGTAATTTCAATTTACACCTGATTTCAATTGAAAATAATGACAAGTTTTAGCTAGATTGTCATTAGTAGAAAATGAAATTAATAAAAAATAAATAAATAAAAATAATAATAATAATAATAATAATAATAATAATAATAATAATAATAATAATAATAATAATAATAACAACAATAATAATAATAAATATAATAATAATAATAATAATAATAATAATAATAATAATAATAATAATAATAATAATAATAATAATAATAATAATAATAATGGGACTGAATAACAGTTATCGTTGATAGATGCAAACCAAAAAGTTGACGATGACGCAGTTTTCAGAATATTTATTTATGAAGAATAACTTAATGTATTTTGAGAATCCAGAATAAGAATGTTTATTAATTTTTTCTGTAATCAGTGAAGGTGTATCAGTTATTAATTTACGAATTTGGTATCTGTAGCACTTTTCAGCTTTAATATGTTGAGGAGTAGCGTACTGAGGAAAATCTGTATGTCCTGTAAAATACTGGTGAGTGGCGGGTAAGGTAGCGAACATATCACGAAAATGGCCAGGAAGTTCATTTTTAGACTATCGATAAAAAACGTTGAGGGCGCTTTGTTTGAAAAGGTCAGAAACCCTTAAAACATTTAATTTTTCAATAACGGTTCTGTGTGTGCGTAGGAATGTGTGGCATAGTAATCGAATAGCAAATTTTTATCAGTTTAAGAACACGGTGACAAGTGAAACCCCAGACAGGTATAGAATAACTAAAATGAGGTTATAACATAGAATTGTATATGAGCAGATGGGTACTTGTAGGTAACAACTTGTGTAGTCGTTTACTTATAGCAATGGCTCTGGAAGTTTTATTTAGAATATTATTAATGTGGGCATTCCAGTTTAAGTTTTCATTTATAGTCAGTCCTAAGAGGTCAAATTCATTCGTCTTTTCGAAATATGTATCACGAATTTTAAGATTTATGTTTAATTCTAACTTTCGTTCAGGAAAAGAAAATGGCATATATTTAGCTTTCGATACGTTAAGAGGCAATACGTTTGTTGCAAGCCACTGATGTACTTTATCAAGTTAAGAATTTATGTTGTTCGAAACGTCTTGATTATTAGGTTTTGGTTTATAGTTAAACGTATAAAGTGGATTAATAAGTGTAGTATCGTCGGCATATAATATGGATTCAAATTTAGGGGCAGCCATACACAAGTCATTTATATATATATATATATATATATATATAATGAAAAGAAGTGGTTCTAGAATCGAACCTTGAGGCACGCCAGTAGTAAGAGGCAGATGTTTACAGCAAACATTATTTAGTTGAACATATTGAGATCTGTTTGTAAAATAACTTTCAAACCATTTAAGAGGAGTGCCAGAGATACAATAATAATTTAGCTTTTGAGAAGGATATCATGATGTAAGGTATCAAAGGCTTCACATATGTATAGAATATATAATAATGGGTATTTCACCAGAGTCAAGAATTTTAAATAGTCTATCAATGAATTCTAGGGAGGCAGTTTCGGTGCTGTGAATCTTTGAAAAAACCATGTTGGCTGTTAGAGAAAATGTTATGCTGTGTAAAATAATCGTAAACTTGATGATACACCACTTTTTCAAAAAATTTGGACAGGGCCCGGGAGAGAGGAATTAGACTTTAGTTATTCAGGACTTTATTATCATCTTTTTATGTATTCGAAACACTCTAGCGACTTTTAGTTTCCTGTATTCAGAGACTGATTTATTATTAGAGATAGGTCATCGGCTAATGAGGAACCGATTCTCTTGATAAGCTTCATTTACAGTCGATCATGTCCTGTGCTAGTTTTAGGCTTGAGTTTATCCAGGATCGATAAAATATGTGAAGTAGAGATGTTGGTGAAGGTAAAAGAAGCTTCCCACTGGTGGGTTAGATATGTAGTAAAATGGGGTAAATTTTGTTGGCTTATTTTAACGGCCAATTTTGGGCCAATATTAGTTAAAAACGAATTTAAGCGTTCAGCTATTTCGTTTTAGTTAGATTCTTTTTTTATTTTCTATCATGAATAAAGAAGGGAATTCTGTTTTACGTTTATTCATATATATTATTGTAAAAATGACGTCCCATGTTTTTTTTTTCTTTTTTGAATCGTTTTTACATTTTCGAGTGTGGAATGGTAATGCTGTTGTTTTTGCCGTTGAATGAATTTGTTCAGTATTTTGTTATAAGCTTTCAGATTTTGCTTAAGATTGAGAAATGACTGGGAAATAGAATTGGTACATTTTAATTGTTTATATAGATTGTCACGGAATTAAATGGACCTTGGGATACCATTGGTTATCCAAGGGGACCGTTTGTGTATATATTTGTTGTAGCCTAAAGTTTTGACAGGAAGATTTTTATCCTGGCAATTTTGTATCATACTTTCAAGCTGCTCATAGTTGTGATTCGGGCCATGTTTTAAGTCATGGTCAAGAACCTGCATTATATTCGTGTTGCTCATTTCCTGTACAAAATTTTGAATAGCAATAGGATGCTTATTTTCAACGTGAATAAACTTCGAAGGAGCTTTAGGATTTAACTTTTGGTCTAAGCATGTAAAATAAGGGAAAGATGATCTGACAAGTTCATAAAATTAATACCAGACAAAATAGCCTTATTGCTGTTAGATAAATTACAAAATATGTCATCAATTAACGTTGCGTTACGTTCCGAAAATCTGGTTGGTAATGTAATTTTAGGTAGGAAGTCGTTTTTTATCAATTCATTTAAGAAGTCAGAATACTTTTCTGTGGTGTTGGTTTTCAAAAGATCAATATTAAAGTCGCCTAAGACCATTTTGTCTGATCTCTCTTGGGATAAGGGTGAAAATGTTGGTTACATATCATTAATGAAAGATTTGATATCATCATTTCGATCATGGGGAGGCCTGTAAATGTTACAGAGTGTTAATTTTTGCCTCAAACCATTACCAAAAATATCGATAAACTGACCTCCCAATAAGATCCACGGGGTATAGAGATCTCGAATAACATACTGAAAATATCATGCAAATAAATAATTAGTCCGCTGTGCAAACTACAGGTGGCGCCAAGAGGAATAGCGACATAGTGGTCGAAGTCAAAGAGGCTTGTCTCAGGGCAATGGCCTTCAATCCATTTTACCTGTAAACAGGTGGCGCTGAATTCTATATTGTCCTTGGAAAGGTCATCAAGTAAAGCTTTAAGTTTGTCAAAGTTAGCATTTAAGCACTGGACAATCAAAAATAAGACAGAAAAAAATTGAAAAAAAGGGTTTTATGTATTCAGTGAGATTGTTACTATCTACATAAAGTGAATCGGACGCAATTGCAATAGCATTCTCAAGATCATCTGGATTATCAATTAAGTAGTTCAGATTGTTCCTTGTGGTGCCACCAAAATTATGTAGTATATTATTGACTGAGACATTTGATCCCATATCAAAGTAATATTGGTGTTACGATGATATGGAAAGACGATGACCGATTGTAGGATTTGTGAGTCACATATCTAGACATATTGGCACGTTGATAATTAAAATGTAGTACATATAAGTGCATTCTTCACAAACTTGATAATAAATAATACACATTGGACATGAGTCAATACTCGAGGCAGGATAAACCTTGCAAAATAAGGATATCAGTTTGACAAAAACTAGAATCACTATCAAAATACATCGTTGGTCTGTTTTCCAAATTGAACATATTTTGGAAACATTTACAATGCGACAGATGGTCTGAAAAGGCTTAAATGGGAATATAGTAAGAAACAGTAAAATGGTGATGGTGAACAATTGTCCAGAGAAAAAAGAAGCTGTCATACACTTGCTACATATACAAAAGAAAAAAAGGAAGATGATAAACTCGCAGGTAAGCGATTTGCTATATTTGTTACTTCCACAAAATGAAAAGATTCGCGAATGGGAGCTGGGCAGAAAATCCATAAAAGTTACAGTAACACTGAAAAAAAACTGGCATTATCAATTCAAATATTAAATATCGATTGATGTAATAGGAAATACGTTAGTCAATGCAGTTACTAGTCTAGTAATGTAGCCTGTGAATTGATATTTTCACTCATCAAATTACTCATAATTTTACAATAAAAAAGCAACAAAGCTGTGTTGTCTATACAATCATATTTTATTCAATACCCATATTTGTCAACTGCCTTCTCATGTGTTTTATATTTGGTCACCTAAAAAATCAATCATTTGCAAAACTACTCATTTTTGCAGAAACATATTATTTTCTCTATACAAACAAAGAAACGTCTGGATTTACAGGTGAACAACATAAAAAAGAAAGTGTGAATAAACGGATTAAGAACAGCCTGCAAAGGTATTATCACAAGAGCGAGTATTTCGTTAATTGTTTTCGTGTGTATCGTTAACAATGTACCTGCCACAGCACCAAAAACAATAGACACTGTTATAAAAAACAGTAGTAGCACATGCATAAAACACCACAATTTCATTTTCGTCATGTCTCTGTTCCTACCTGCTCGTTTCCTTATTCTCTGCGCATAAATCCAAATTACAATGTAGCTTAACATGGTGATAGAACACGTACAGCAATAATGGACAATATAGACAATCTTTATGGGTGTCCAGTTTTGCCTAGGGGAAGATAATTTGACTGGAAAGCAATATTCTGAAATGAAATTTCCATCCTTATCAATCAAACAAGAATCTTGTGCCTGCACAATGGATACCGCAACAATGACAAGAAATCCTGCGAATGTTAAGATATACATACTTTGGCTCTTAAATATTTGAGAATTAAAAGTAAAGACAATCGATGTTAATTTATGCAGTGTCATGACAGAGACAATATACAGGGAAAGAGACGAAGATGCTATAGAGAAAAATCCCGCTAAGTGACACTGTATAGCTATTAGCTGTTTATGGTCATATAGCACAATATCTTCTTGTCTTATCAACATATTGTGAATTGATATTTTCAATAAAAGGTACAACCCTATACAAATGTCCGAGCAAGCCAGGCAAGTCTTTAAAACTTCAGTAATATTTGTCTGATTGGATCTCTTGAATATCAACATAACAATGATGTTTCCTGCGATGCAAATTAAAGTAATCTTCCATATATAGATAACAAAAATTGCATCGGAAAGCATAAAGTTACATGAAACAGACATAGATGATTTTGTATAGCAAAGTTTGACATAGATAAGGCAACAAAAGTTAGTTATATCAAAAAACATTTCCTTTAAGAAGTGCAACTGTTTTAAACCTATAGTTGAGATTTTGACTAGAGAATTACATCGCAGATCAAGTGCATCTAAGCATTTGATTTTGTTGAAAGTGTAGACACGAATTGTTGAAATATGATTTAGGGAAAGATTAAGGGTATGAACGCATAGTCCTGCAAAAGCATTATCTTGTATATTTTGAATTCGCAAGCCTGACAATTTAAGTTCTTGAATATGATGTAAGCCTACAAATGCATTTTCTAGTATGATATACACAGGGTTTCCATAAACCGTCAATATTTTGATATACCTCAAGGCATTAAAGGATTTTAGGGGGAAAGCTGTTATCATATTATGAGAAATATCCAGAAACAAAATATTTTCAAAAAAGTGCAGGTTAAGTAGCGAAACTTTCTTTATGCTATTGTGTGATAAGTCTAATTTCATATTGTAATACAAGGGAGGTGAATGATACGCTGCTGTGATATTATTTCTCTGCATAATAACTGCCTTTATTTTACTTGACATGCTCGGGAGATAAGCAAGCCCTGCATCTTTACAGTCCACTGTGTATCCTTTACAGAAACAAGCACCTGGGCACTGCATCATATGACATAATTCTTCATCATTTGTGGACAGCTTACATTGCACAACCTCGTCGCAAACCTCTAAGTGATGCAAACAACCTATTTCATTTTTGCAACGAAAATGACCAGGACATTCAAGAGAGCGATTCCCACACGCTTCATCTGTTCCGTGAGGACAATCCCATTTACCATCACAGATAAAATGAAACGGAACACAATAACCTGTGGAACATTTGAATGCTCGAGTGCAGACCATGTCGTCACAGCCTTGCAGGTGTTCGCCATTCTTGCAGTACAACAACTCACCTGATACCTTTAAGCCATACACACAAACAAATGCCCGAGGAAAACAAGTCGTATTATCCAGTAACTGACATTTAATCCAGTTGGGGTTTTCACATGGTACTACTGGGCTGTCTATTTGCCCTCCCTCTTCAGAGTTTTCCAACTTGAAATTGACCTTTGACAGTGTCGTCATAATGATTGGGCACATAGCCTCATCTGAACTGTCTATACAGTCATCCCGACCATCACATAGGTTTGACCCCAGAATACAACCTCCTATGTGGCACTGGAAATAAAGGGGTATACAAGAGCAAGTACTGGGATAGCAAGACTGGAAGCAAAAAGCTGTGTCGGCAGCCTGTCCATTTTCGGCAAAACATACTGCTGTGCATTCTAGTTCATCTGTGCCATCCTTGCAATCATTCTCATTATCACATACATACTGATTGAAGATGCATTCTCCATTTTTGCACGAGAACTGGCCGATTCTGCACTTCGGGGGTGTTCTTGAAGCTGGTTTTTCACAAATTATTCCATCTGCTGCAGCAATGTACGAATGATTTTGTAGTCTCTTAAGGATCAAAAGATTTGGAAAGTCTGTGCATTTCTTCCCACTCTTCCTACAAATGTCAAAGCCAAAATACCATATGTTCCAGTGATGTCTCGTAATAACAGACACAGGTTTTATCATAACTCCAACTGGAGACATTTCTTTCTGTTCTGTTATCCACACCTTATATCTGAAATATGCCAACCTCCACCTGTTCAGTATGTTTAGAAATGATGTTAGGAATGGGAAGGTTCTCAATGTTCGTGACACTGTATTCATCTTTGACACTATTTGATAATGGTTGGTACAAGGTATGCTTCGGTATTTATGCGTTGCAGCTAACCAAAACATTGATATATTTTTCAAAAGGGAAAAACAAGTTTGGTTCAAAATAAATAACCTTCCACCAGCATCAAAACATTTTGTTTCAGCATCTGTATATGTATGAACCAAAGCTTTACTCAGGCCTAATTTGACACAATTTGTGTTTTCTTGGACATAAAACCAGCCATAACTGCATTCAGTCTCTTCCATAGAGTTTAAGTGCACTATCACCTGCCAGCCTGCAGTTTTGTTTTTTGAAGGCAAAGAAACTTCACAAATAATTGCGGATGAAGTGTATGTCTTGTTACATGGTACAATAAGCCAAATTGGATCGACATAAGGGGACAAAAATATCATACTGCCACACATTTCACGATTGCTATGACGTAATTCGCGTATATTCCTGCCAATATATGAACCACGCACAGGGTATTTTTTGAGAACATTACGACCACCATGCCGTTGATCTATAAATAACTGAGCATTGGAAATTTCATATGATAATCTACCTGGGATAAGAAAGCTTACCGGATCTCCATTTACCCATGAAACCTCTTTGTCCTGAAATAATTATATAATGAGGATGATAGTAATACTATTACTACTACTACTACTACTTCTACTATTACTACTACTACTACTACTACTACTACTACTACTACTACTACTTATAATAATAATAATAATAATAATAATAATAATAATAATAAAATATTTGAAATAATAATAATAATAACATATTTGATCAAGATCATAACTGGGTTTGTTTATGGCACTACCTATGTATTCCATTGACTTTGTTTAAAATTGTGAATTTTTTTTAGAAAAATAGCAGAATACTTTTACCAAGGTACAAAAACCCATTCAGCAAATTTAATAAAAATTGCAATACACATCCATATTTACTTGAAATGGTTGAGATTTTCCAAATGATTTTATCTATAATTTTTATTTTGTTGCTTGGGTGTAGCTGTTACCCGATATTTAAATCTCATCGAAAATAATGAAACAAAATCACGGAATTTGCTTTAAAAATGTAGCCTGTCATACAATCATTTAGTCACAAGCAGCTCATTAAGGATGATCGGTCAGAAGCAATCGTTATTACCACTATCTTTATGATCGGCATAATTTAAAAACTATGTGCATAAAGGCAATGATGATCATATTATTATTACGTTGCCCCTTCATCACCCTGCGTGTGCCACCCCCTGCTCTCAATCTACGAAACATCCAGGGTGTAAAATATATACTACTCGACTCATGACGAGACACTTTTTAGTGACCTATGGCCGGACCATGGGTGGGATTTAAACACTTTATGTGAACTAGTTACAGTAAACATTTCTTTAACTGGGAAAAAGAATTTGACATTTTGAAGACTTAAACAGCACACATTAGTGCTGAACTGTACGTACCTCCCATGTAAAAACACGGATCTTAACTTTTGCAATAAGAGGCCTACAATGCTTGATGAATTTTCTTTTTCGGTGCTTTGAAAGTCTTAGTTACTTCCAACAAATAAACATTCTGTTCTGTTTAGGTTTAAAGCAAATTGACATGATTTTGGTTTTTTATTGTTAAAATTTTTGAGTTGTGCCATGAACAATACAAAGTTGTCACAAACTAAGTATCGGAATACTGGTATAGATCATCATGTGATATACATATTTCCTCTGAAACCTGCAATCAGGTTTTATCGAGCTTGGTGCAGATTAACATCAGGTTAATTTCTGTACAGTGCATTCCATAGGTCAAAGCTTTTTAGCTTCATTTTCCCATTAGTTCGCCGGGGTATATTCTTCCATATCTTTTAAAACATTTGATAGAATCATGATAGCATTAACCACAAACTCGTCAGACCACATTCAAGCTACTGTTTGCTGTTTACTAGTTGACCCCACTGCAAAGTGTTGTCTTCAAATGGAATTAAATAATTGAATTGAAATTCACATACCGCGGTAACCCTTAGGCCAATGAATATCACAGATGACAAGTACAGCACGTTATACAAATATGTTATATAATTAACATGACACTGAAGATATGCTATACTGAATGTAATCAACACTGATAACTCTTGTCGGCTATTTATTACCGTTAAATGCATGTGCATGCTTTTGCAGTACCCATAAGCATCATCCCAGCTTTGAGATTTCGTTGGAAATGACTTTGCATGATATTTCTGGCCTTCGAATGAAACTATCCGTTTATTCCCTTCTCTAATGAACACAATTTTTGGAAATTTGGGAAAAGCAATTAGTATTTCATCTAGGTTTAACTCCAAGGAAACGTGAAGGGTGCAAATACTTTGCCCTGGTCTTCGTATGCGTTGAAAAGAAAGAAGCATGTACATTATGTTTTCATAGTGTTCATCCCACATCAAGTCGACATTCCATTGGAAAGACGACGGCATAATATTTGACCATCGCCATTTCACAAGTGGTTTTAGTACCAGATAACGACCGCTAAAACACAAAGAATAGAAGGTTTCCAAACACAAGGAAAATGTGGATTCACAGATCTGCCTAATGCGAATACGCACACTTCCTGTCCAATGGTATGTACGGTAAATCCGACCCCGACGGTGGGACATTGACAAAGAGTGGAAGTTAAACCCAACAGAATGCGCCGACCCCAAAATGTGTGCCATGAAGCAAATTGGATTGCTGGTTATATTGTAAATACCATTCCTTAAATAATTGCGTGAATAACATAGCAGGTTTCCGGTTGATGTGCAAGATATACTTGTTGTTAAGGTGAACTGCTTACTAAATGTTCTGTGCCTCACCCTCAAATAGTGTCCTTGAAATGTACTTGAACTAAAATTTACTATTTGTTCTGTGAGACTGGCCTCAGAGATTTGGATCAATTGTTTGTTGAAGTAATGCACTTCCCTTGTCCGTGTATTACATGCTTTCAGAAACAAAAAATATTTGTGGCCAATGTTCAAACTACATTTTCTTTGCCTGTTCCTAAAATTCAAATTGACGGAACAAATTAGAAAATCAGTAGGCTTTGTAATATAAGAATCTGTAGGAATCTGCTGGATCACAAAACAAGCTGTAAGACTGCTAGTTATTTCTGTTAAATGAAGTTGTCCTCCAGAAACTACTGTTTTTATGGACAAAAAGGGCGCTACATGGTCATGGCTGTAGTCACACATTTGCATAATTCCGTGGCATTTTGTTGTTTGAACTTGCAGTAACATTTGCAAAGTTTCTATCAGATTGTACACATAATACACCAGCAATAACGCGTGTCCGCCAGATACAAAAAACATTTTTTTCTGTGTTATTAATGATGTATCTGTAGAAAAGTCACAAAAAGGTCCCAGCTGGATTTTGTTGTACTGTTCAATATGATCAAACACTGTAAATCCAGCATATATGCATCCACCATTTATATTTCCAGTCCAATTATACATGTTAACTTTGATATTTATGTACATGTGTATCGGTCCTAAAAATAGCACCTTTGATATAAGAGGCATCTTAATGGTTGAAGTTGCTGCATGCATGAGCTCAATCTGTGATATTACAGCTGGTGCAATATTAACTACCGTGAGGCTGCTCTTGCACCAACTCTTACTTTGAAAGCATAGCATAACGGTAGCATGGATTATCGGGCAACATAACTTAAGCACCAATGAAAAACTTGGCCCTTCAGTAACTATGAAATTCTGTGTAAAATAAACTGTGCTAAACAACTTTGTAATATACTTTATCTTATGTAACTCTGGTGTAGGACCATCAAAGAGAGCAACACCAAGACGTTCGCCTTTGCTGGCAGACAACATTAATATTATTGAGTAATGGAGGTCATGATTGGTGACATATACCCAAACATATTTGACATGTCCTGTGGATTTTACAGTATGTAGACACAGCGGCAATAAAGATACATTTTGGGATAATGTCCCATTCACTGCATAATTTGAGTGACGGATGTATACAAATGATGCCACTGCTGTCTGATAATGCACGATAAGTTTAATTTCAATAAAGCGTGTTACATCATGGTGAAGGTAAATTACTATTTGATGTGCAACACTGGATATATTAACTTTGTAATGCTTCCCACAAAGCGTGTCAATTCCCTTCTGTTGGTCTACCTTACAAAGCGCACGTATCCTCAGGTAGCTCCCAGGACACAATTTCCCACCGTAAGGAATTACCAGCTGCATAATTTTTAGTGCTACTACCAAGTCAGTGGGAACCATAATATTCCAGGAAAGGCTGACGTCAGACATACCATCATAATATGGAGCATTAAGTAATGAACAAGGCAATCTTTTCCCCAATTTGTTTCCAATTTCGAAATGGAAGTGCTGATTTATGCTTAGTTCTGGCGTACATTGTTTGACATACTGCTTGGTACAGTGTAGGATTTGAAAGAAAAATGGAAGTATGCATGACAGTTTGTGTAGCATACATTGAATCACGCCATAATAAATCTGAGGCGTAATTGTTGAATTAGTAGTGGAGGTGTAATAGGGTCTGTGTAGTTCATATTGTAATATGACACACATATGCCTGTCCTTTCTAAAGCTGGTTTCATGTATTATATTTATCAATATATAGTGATGGATAGACAGAAGTCTAACCCCTTTGTGTAAGCCACACTCATTAAATAAGATTATGCTTTTTGAAAATAAACCGTCGATTATTTTTATTCTGTTCCTTCCACAGGCACATGGGCTCCTCATTATCATTTTGTGTATCAAAATATTGATTTGGTATGATGTAGGAACTGTGATGACCCAACTGTAATTAAGCTGATGAAGGTAACGTCCTTTAAATTTTTTCTTTTTGAAATCATCTTTTTGTGGCTGGAACCAGCATATAATACCAATAGGTTGAGAACACCTGGTAGGATTTTGAAATAATGGTTCATTTTTGCAATAATGTGGCGTTACAGTGTGTATACCATTAGCTTTCACTTGGTCAGCATATATTGCTCCCTTTATCTTATCCCAAATTATATGTTTTCGAATGCATTTCTGTACATTCAAAGCCATCATACTGCTTGTGCTATTATCAATGCAGAACTTCAATATGATCTGTAAATAACAATACCATGATGTGCCTTCTTTCTTTTGTCCAGACGAAATTGCCCTTGTACCTCTAATCATTAGTAAAATCACCACGACCACAGCCACCAACCATTGTAAGTATATATATCCTAATTTGAACATTTTACCAAGGATATTTGCTGTAAACAGGTCAGAACAATATACGTTTATTTTGCTACATTTGCCCCTTCCACATATCCGTTAGAAGTCTGCATATCTTGATCTGTACATGTTGCCCACGAAGGTTACTGGAAACAGTAACAGTATACGTTTATGTTGCTTTATTTTTACTTATAGTGTTTTGTATCTTAAACATAACAGGAACAGCTCCCGCATATTATTTAATCATTGTCCTGTGACAACTGAAGAATATACTTTTGCAAGAACAACATGGTAATTTGTTAACCCATAACTGGTACTCAATCAAATCTTGTCTACCGTTTAGTGGCTTTTCTTTAAACAGACCAAGATGCAACACGAGGCTCGTATAACGTAGGGATTAAGGCTTTTAAACGCGATCCGACAACACCATATGCAAGCCCTTCATTTCTTGATTGTGTCCTTTTTTGGGAGGAGGTATAATAATATATCAATCACACATTAAATGTTTCGGTAGTGACATAATTGTTTGTGCATAAGCTTATATGCTGGTATGTGTGTATGTGTGTCTGTCTGTGTGTCTTCTACTGTCAGGGGAGAGTTTATATATGAATTGGTGTCATTGAACTGTTTGCTCTTTCCCTGACACATTTTGTACTGGTTCACAGATTTCTCGGCGCTTTGGGCACAAAAGGCGCACAGGGCCCCAAGGCACGCTGCTCATGTGGGCTCTTATTTTGTACATAATTTCATACATGTTGGTACTTGAACAAAAGGTCTTTTCACAGGAAACATGGATCTAGCACCCGTATTAAAACTCAGTGCAGTAGGTCTTAAGTACTGCGACTTTACTCACAGTTGGCACTGAAAGAGTTAGCTGTTTCCAGTGGGCTGTTACATTATACGTCACGCATGCTGATACTTGAGCAAAAGGTCTTTTCACAAGAAATATGAATCTGGCACCCTTGTAATTAAAGGCAGTTCGTTTTAATCAGTTCGACTGAAGTCACAGATGGAAATAAAAGAGTTAAGCGGGACTAACGTATGATTGTAGTAACACCAAGTGTTAAATTTATGCCACATCATGGCCACTATGATTATTTGGAAGTCATTATTATTGTGCAGTTATAAAATGCCAATCTCCTGACTTAGGGAAAATTAATCTTGGTGTTATACCGAGGTTAGTGTTTTTAGATGTCAGCAAACCATTTGATATTTAGGTGTGTCATATAAATTTATAGAAATGATCCACTAGGGAAAATAATGGACTGGCTTTCAGATTTTTTAAAAGTCATAAGTAACGTGAAGTAATAAAAATGCAAAACTTCTGACTTAGGGAAAAATTATAATGGCCTTGTTGAGAGTTTTTCTGTGTTTGATGAAGGTTTTTTTACAATGTGCCTAAGTGATATCGTGGATGGTATCTGATCTCAGGTTCCACTCTGTACTGTTACCAGTACTCTCTATTAAAATATTGACAACGCAACTACAGCTGCCGGAATTATATATTCTTTTGTTGCTTCTACACATCATTCTTACGATGAATGGTTTGTTACTTTGAATGCTGCAAAACTAATTATAAGGAGATCTCTTGAAAACAAACCCAAAATATTATCCACCTCCTGTCTTTCAAACACATATATTCTTAGACTCATCACAAAGATCTCTTGGGTAAATTGAGTATTGATTGAACGCTTTCAGTGGAAACTTTCACTAAAGTCCAATTACCCTCAACGAACTGCTCTGAATTATTAAAACATACTACATTCATGTTCCGTGATAATTGTCCTTCCATGCGAGTACCAGCATAGCTGTAGCATGGCTGTAGTAACACAAAATAGAACAGTCTAGGTAAACAGCTCTCTTCAGCGCACTTTGGGCAAAATGCGACCAAAGTATGCCAAAGAAAGCTGTTGACTCAGCCCAAAATGTGGCACTTATATAGTTAGGATGGTCGGTACATGTATTTTAGTTTATGAATAAATCTACAAAGCTGATGAAAAAAGTTTACATTTGTTATGCATAGAAAATTCTGGTGACCATTCATATTTTTTGTAAGACCGTTACTTGAAAATAATTAACCCACAAAGTGCGATTGCAGGACATTTATCGCGGAGAAATTAAACATATCCAACAATTGACAGCATGTACTATTACTGGTGTAATGTACAAGGAAGACGGCCTGTACGTTCTGGCTTAACAAAACATTTACATTGCTTTAACTGCGTTGCTGACTAGTTCAGTAAAAGCAATGTAAATGCTTCGTTAAGCCAGAGTTTTCAACAAGCTAGTCAACACCTTGGCTACATATTATCTACAGTCGTTCAGTCTGCCTCATTCTGACATTATAACTGTTATACCCTTAGCAATCAGATGTTTTACCATCCCAGTCTCCGAAGGTGCACTGGAGTTCTTTGTTTTTGTGTGTTTCATCCAGAACTATCTCCTGGTAGGCCATACCCTTTTCCGCAGTCCGAACTCTTTACACTCTGTAAGCTAACATGCCACTGTCTTAACTGTATACATAGGGAATTACTATTGTCAATATTGCACATCTTCTTCTGTAGAATTTTGACATAGGCCATATTACTCCAAATAAATTGAAGGGTCTTCATCGAGTAACTACTCAGAACATGTTTTGAAGCCTGTACCCGCATATGTCTCTTTGAGATGCAGTTCATAGTCTAAGCTAAATATTAAGCAAAGACAACCCACATAATAATGAAGAAATATATGAACATGTCAAATGATGCATAAGCTGAATAAATAAAGCGTTCCTTATAAATGCAACGCCACAATATGAAAAAAGAATACCTGTCAAACCAAACATAATTACTAAATTTGTATAGTAAAAGTTCAAATAAGAATAATTTGACTTACCCCTGAACCAGTATGTACCTTTTCTGGCTGAAAAGCTCACTTTAGTTAAACCATCTGCCAGTGTATGACTGAAGTAGGAACACACTGGTGCATAATACACAGTCCCAGTGACTATAAAATAGACAGTTACAGCTGGACTACCTGTGGAAACTGAGGGAAATCAAGTACTGCAGCAATGAACATCCTGCACCAGAAAATGTAGAACAAACCCCAAGATGACACCTACTCCTCATTTTGAAAGTCTGCAAACAGTAAAGCTTTATTTCGCTACCAACCCTGAGCTAGTGTTTCAATATAATGGGTCACGTTCTTGACACTAGAGTAAATACTGTCAAATTTGAGTAATTTTTTTACATTGAGTACATGTGTACTTAGGTATATCTGAAACGAATGAAAGCAATTAGCAATTAATTCAAGAACATGTTAATCAAGCATATGTTTTTCCAGATTCAAAGCACAATTGGGAAACTTGTAACTGTCATAGACCTTGCTTGCTACCGATATTCCCCAGGGATTAGCCTGACAAAAACATGTAAACGTAAAATGTTTAAAGGTGATTATTAAACATATTCATACCAAAAAATTAAATATAGTAGCCAAAGAAGCAAATGAAAATCTCTTAAGCCATTGAAGCCAAGCTTTCTAACAATCTCTGGATAATTATGAGATATTCCTGCATCTGCATTCAGGTCGTGGGATGACCTCTCTATATATGTTTTCTGGCATGCAGAGTCGTTTCGCGAATTTAATCTTAATTAACTAGATTCATTTTTTAAACATTAAGATTTCCCGCATTACTTATTTTTGGCAGTAGATGTGTTATCCATATTGCAAGCCCAACAGGGAATAGGTCCCAGTCAACTTTATTCTCATCTTTTTAAATTGATTTAAAGCATTGGCCTAAATGTGTCTGTGGTACAGGACCTGGGATAAGTGGCATGGTTTCTTCGTCTACCCCTTTTACACTGTCCCTCAATCTTAACTACGTTCTACAATCTATGGCATTCCCCATCTGTCTGCTCGTGCATTTTCAACAGTTGCTGACTATACAATTTAAATTGTGCACCTCCAGTCTGCTTACAATGGCTGATAGCGTCTGATTCTTTTTTCTCCTTCTTCCTCTTTCTTCCATTTGTCTTTCTCCTCCTTCATTCCTTTGAAATTTTATTTTAAGTTTCATATGGAGCGGTGGTCAGTATTTTAACTTTTGGAACATGCATCCTTTATTTTAATATACCTTCCTCCCACAATTTATTTTCTTTTTTCCAATATCCAATATAACAAAATAATCTCCAACATTTTCGCCCTTTTGGACTCCAGAATTTTCATTTTGTCAGGTTGGCAACGCTGGTAGCAGAAGTTTCTGGCATGCCAGCTGACATGACAACAACAGCGTTTTCAAACTTTTATAGAAGGCGATGCCCACTTTTTGATATAGGGACAAGACTACGATTCACTGTGACAGTCACATAGTGGGCCAGCTTCATGAAACCATACCATAGGGAGAATGGAACTTCCAGCTACAGACCATTTTTCGACAGTGCCAAGGCTCAGCACAAGTCAACCTACTGCTATCACTTCACTTCACACCCATTTAAAAAGACATAAAAGCAACCTATTGAGTCCATTTTAATAAACATTCTACCACAGATTAGTGCACAATTCTATTTAAAGGCATATCCAAATATTTCTGGGCTTTGTTCTCTGGTAATATGATCTAATCGAAAAAGGACCCATTAAACATTAACTTAACGGGATGCAAAGCTCAGACATGCATGCTTTTGCTCGTCCTGGGCAGCCTCCTCTTCCTGAGTTACTTTTCAGCAACAGGCTCGTAATGGCTGATTCTGACCATGCCTTTGATTTCTTTTAAGCATACGAAGTTCTAAACATGGTATTTGAAACGCGTGAATATCTCTCAACAGAGTATCAAACCTTGTGCTCACGTGGCGATCTATATGAAGGCCCAACTCTTATTCCAGTCACAGCAAATTCCACTGCCCCTTTGCATGTGTAACGCTGCGTGACACCTAAAAAGTTGCTGCCAATGGGTCCAGCAGACATCTGATGCAGCAAAGCGGTGGACTTTTAAAACTTGACGGAGATCTTCCCTGGGTGCATCTTTACCATGTTTGTTTGATTGGTCATGCTAAATGATTTTATTATCCTTGCCATTCTATTCATCAATCATTAAGATTGAGCGTTTTTTCTCTTTTTTCTTTTCTTGCCGATTCTGCGAAACATTTCTCCAATTCCGCCCAGCCAATTGCTTTGCAATTACATACAAGAACTTCTTGGAATTCCTACAACTTAATTTCTTGAACAGGTGGGGCTGCAGTCTTTAAAATGAGTTAATATGGTATCGCTATTTTGGTTTTCTTCTGCAAAATTTGCGCTCAGATTGTCCTGGACCTTTAATTCAAATAAGTTTTGTGGAAGGGTAGAACAAAGTTGTCTCCAGGTGGCGAAGTTCCTGATCCCTGATTTTTAACATGTTGTGTGTGTGTGTGTGTGTGTGTGTGTGTGTGTGTGTGTGTGTGTGTGTGTGTGCTTTATTTCATTTTTCGAAATTTTTGCTACTTACATACAATCCTATTGCGTACTATGCAAGTTAGCTGGGATTCCCATGATTTAAACTTTCGACACCTCCAAAACCATCAGCCATATTCTTCTTAGTGGGGTCTACCTTTGGTGTATCGCAAGCATGTTTGTTCAATCAGCTATGCTCTAGTAATTCTGGCAATCTTCTGTGATTTTTTTAGTTCATTTTGTAGGTCAATTCTTCAGCAAAATCTCAAACCGTTTAACTACATATTTCAAAATGGCAAGTAACATTACTGGAACGCCCGAATCGTATATTGTTGAACAGAGAATGCTGCGATTTTGGCACTCATCTAAAAGGTTCAAAATTGCGCACGAACACTTACATTATAATATCAAATATTCCAGACTTTAATCCAACCAAATATTGTGCCAAAACTGAAAAGCCTAAAATATAAGGAATTTTTATGCCTATTTTGAATTTAATTTGGGGCATGAGATTGCTGCAAGTAGATGTTTTATGAGCAAACCTGCAGACGTTGAAAACAAATTAATGTATTCCTTACTAAATAAGACACACTCAGATAATGCTTAATCGTGTTTTTCCCTCACGCTACCCTACGGCCAGGCAAAACACACTTAGTGGAGGACTTTGTCTTTGAAATGAATAATCTAATTTTCAAATACTTTTATAGGTATGGGCCCACCGACAGTAACGCTTCCCCAAAAATAGTTGCTTATCGAGCATGACCACAGTATATCATAGATATAGAAAACGCGAGCTTAGTCCATTATCTGACTCATACTGGTAATTATCACCCTTTTACAAAATATATTTAAGGCTATTTTCTGAGAATACCTGCTAGGTCAACATCTTTTCTTAACTCACTCCAGACGCCTGGACCCAAGAGTGGTCCTGGGAAAAGTGATGATTTCATTCAATCGCATAGCATACGTAAAGTATTGTCTGCAAAAGTAAAACGGCTATTTATTTGTTTCCAGGCAACTGCCACATTGTAGTAGTCTTATATTTATTTCAAGAAGTCTCATATTCGTTATTGTCAGTCGTAATTTACCAACAAACTTATGGCAATGAACAAGTTCTTCTAACACTACACATTGCTTTCTGACAGTAAAAAGGCAGTAAGTTTAACAAGATCGATCGCGTTTCAGAGAAGTCACTATTATCATGGCACACTTTGAAAAATATATACCTGCCATTGAATTGCATTGCTTATGGTTTTCGCTAAATTGTCACATAAAACGAAGGTATAAATACAAAGTTGTATTCATAATTGGATATATATATATATATATATATATATATATATATATATGCATTCTTTACACTTGTCGCTAAAATCATCAGAACAAAAAAGAATATGAATAACATTTGCGGCATTTTTGCGATGTTACCGCATTTATACTCTACATGTTATATTTAGTATCTTTTTTCAGTGATGCTCCATGACCTTGGCAAATTTTGTAGTTCCATCCGAATTCATCCGAAAAATTAATATAATGCATTTTTGATACCCATGATAGCATTTCCAATTGATACCACCAGTATCGCCACAATGACGTCACATTAAATATGAATCTTGCCTATGAAATGTACATCTAATGGTACCATGCTAACAACAGCTACCTTGAAGCCCAGTTCAGGAAGTGAAGGTTCCTCTTGTGAATCTATTTCCTCATATTAATAGTAATTGTAAACGCTGATTGATTAAAAAGTCCCGCCCATAGTGACAACAAAGGAAACTACTTTCTCTTCAAGACAAAACCAAAGTACCAGCAAGCACACCCTGGCCTAATTACTCGCCTTATCAGATGGATTGGCACAAACAAACACTTGATACATCTTAGATTATACCCAACCCTCGATTTTTCCTGAAATCCCGAGTTGGAGCCCAGTCAATGTTGTAGGCATATAAAATTCATGGCATACGTTCAGATGTAATGGCCATCACAAAACATTCTTCTGTTAAAATGCATACCCCCCAAGACCTTGCGAATGTAGGTCGAGGTTATCCAAAGTGTGCAGTGTCATCCTGATGCATATGATACGCATTTGTGGTACATTTGGCATGATAGGCCTAATTCGTTTCCGCAACATTCAATTAAGGGTCCTATATTAAGCCTTGAAAACTGGATCAAGATCACCCAAAATTCCACTTTTGACCATTGGCTAAACACATATTTGGTACAAAGTTTGTGTCTATGTTTTTCATTAATGACACAATAATCACTGTTTGTATGTTTTTGGTATATGATGTTTGTTCCGATTATTATCACTAGTGGCGCCACCATGACTCTACATCCTTCAGACCTTTGCCTGAATGACAATTCTGTACTGGTATATAGATGAGTGTACACAAATTCAGATGTGATGACCACCACAAGAAAGTCGTCTGCTGAAATGTATTTGCTCTGTGAACTTTCAAAAGCAGGTCAAGGTAAACCACATCAAGTACTCTTGAACTTGATACATGAAAGACACTTGTACATTTGATGAAAGTAGCCTTAAAAATTTCTCAAAATACTGAATTTTGTAAATTTAACCATATACTAAGTAATTTGCTGACAATTCAGTTGACCTAAACAGGGCACTTGATTCGGATTGTTTTTTGTGCCACTAAGCGCCAAGGATGCAAATAGCCTTGTGGTATCATATAAACTTTCTCAGAATGCATTTGTTTTTCCATTTTTTTCAAATGAATCCGTTTTTTAATCGATGATATACATTTGAAATCAAGGAAATGATATTCCATCAGGCGCCCTTTGCTAAGACTCCAAAAATTTATACCACAAGCAAATGTATACAAGATATAGATAAGTCAGCAGTTTGACAAGGTTTAAATAAATTCGTCGGCTTGCATTAGGACACAACGTCTTGGTTTTTTACTCTAAAGAAGCTCGTAGGACAAAAGTTCGCAGCACCATAAGAAGTTATTATTATGCACAATTTGCAATGTTGCTAGGCACTCAGTGGTACCCACAAAATTCCAGTATAGACTGACGTCAGACATGCCATAATCATACCTAGCATTACATAATGAGCAACACAATCTTTCTTCCAATTTTGTTCCGATATCGACACGGAAACGCTGATTTATGCTTAGTTCTGGCGTGCATGTTTTGACGTAATGATTGGTTAAGCATATGATTTGAAAGAAAAATGATATTATGCATGACACATGCATTGAATTATGCTATAATAATTGTGAGGCCCAATGCTTGAATACATACTGCTGGTGGAATGTGGGCTGCGTATTTCATACTGTAATATGACCCATATACGATATACCTAGTTTTAAAACTGATTCCATGTACTATATTTAAGAATATCCAGTGATGGCCTGACTTAGGTCTGCCTTCTTTCTACAAGCCGCACTCATCAACTTAAATTCTGTTTTTGTGTGTGTGTGTGGTTTTTTTTTTGTTTGTTTGTTTGTTTGTTTGTTTGGTTTTTTTTTTTGTTTGTTTTTTGTTTTTTGTTTTTTTGTTTGGGGGGGTGGATTTTGGGGGGTATTTCTTTGCTTGTTTGTTTGTTTTTTATTGCTTTTTTTTGCTTTTGTTTTTGTCGTTTTTTTTTTTTTTTGTTTGTTTGTTTTTTTTTAAGTGTCAAATGTTTACCTGCTGTTTTCCACAAGGACGTGGAAAGCTCTTTATACAATTGTGCGGGAAAATGTTGCTTTCGTATGAGGTAAGACCTGTGATGACCCAACAGTAAAGAACTTGTCGTACTTGTCGTTTCCTTTTTTCTTAAGTTTACCTTTTAAAATAAGTTTTCTTTGGCCACAACTAGCATATGACACCAAAAGGTTCAAGACACTTAGAATAATTTTGAAGTGGTGGTTCATTCCTGCAATAAGAATGCGCTGCTATGTGCATACCATTAGCTATATATTGCTCCCTTTATCATAACCAAAATTAAATGATTCTGAATGCATTTCTGTAAATCGAAAGCCGCCATACCATTTGTTCTATTATCAATGGAAAACTTCAATAACATTTAAAAATAAAAATACCACGATGCGTCTTCTTTGGTTTGTCCAGATGCAATGGCGTTTCCAGCTGTTATCATGAACAAAATCACCACGTCCATGTTCTCCAAACAATGACAATATATATATATATATATATATATATATATATATATATATATATATATATATATATATATACATATATATATATATAAATCCTATTTTGAACATGCAATAAATGAGCTTACCGGTATGAACAATATACGCTATGTTGCCATATTTTGTATTCTTGGTGTATTGCATTCCTGACATAATGTATTCAACTCCTGCATATTTCCTTAGCGATGTACGGTGAGAATGGAAATATTATATTTCAACAAGTACAGCTTAGCAAGTGAAACCACAACCGGTACTTAAGCAACTAATGCTCACCGTTCCAGTTCTGTAAATGGACTGGCTATGACAAAAAGCAGGCCTTATGTATGCAACAAGGCTCTTATCCATGATGTGACAGTACCATATGAAGATACTACATTTCCTGAGTGCCTTTTCGGATGAAACAATCTGTCTTTGCGATTCTATCACTCAATTAATGTTTTGGCACAGATATGCTCTTTTACTATTTTCTTCCTTTATTCATATGCTGCTATCTGTTACCTGTCGTCTATTGGCAGAGGAAGAATGTTTATGAATTGCCTCTGAAGTACCGTTTACATTTTCGTGTCAAATTTTGGACTGAAATAGCCAGGTGTTTCCAGCATATAATTGTTATAACACAAAGAGTTATCAGTAATGGAACACCATGGCTAGTGCGACCTGCCTCCACATTTGCAACCAAACCATTTGAACACATAAAAAAATGTACAATCACTAAACTAAGTCTCAAAAACTACTTTCTGTTCACGAACACATAAAGACACACACACACACACACACACACACACACACACACACACATATATATATATATATATATATATATATATATATATATATATATATATATATATATATATATATATATATATATATATATATATATATATATATATATATATATATATATATATATATACAGGCTGTGTCTCTCTTATGGATATAGAGTATAGGTATCCACAATGAAAGTGAATTGCATGCTGCAGGAAGGGCGACACGTAAGAAGCAATCATCTGTCCATAGCAACTGCAACGTTAAGATGTTGATAATTTGATTCAGATTACTCTTTGCAATCGTTTTTGTAGGGTAACCCCCTGTTTTAATGGTCTAGATTCGTTAATGTCACGAAACCGATACAGAAGTACTGTCTTTTTTTTTGCTAAATTGTCTTCTGCATGACTGCCTTGTCCCAAATAATGTTTCCCGTCCACAATCCTTACATGTCCTTGATTAATTTGAAATGGATTTTGTACATGGTATAGAATGTGTTTCCAATATGCCTGAGAAGCATAATTTAATTTTCACCTTAAATAGACCTAGAGCACATGCCTGAAAATTGAATTGCCACTTATGATGTATAAATCTTTTAAAGTTATTAATCATTCACCTTATCCAAGTGAAGTTAGAATAAAAAAATTCAGAACCGTCATTTTCATTTTTCTGCATAGACCTAGAGTACAAACCTATGATTTGAAAGGGTATTGACACCTCTGTTTATCACAGCTTCGATGATTTCCGATGTTTTTAAACTTTACAGTTTCTGAGTGTGCATCATCACCACAAACTAAATTTGACCAACTTTCATTTTGATTTCAATGAATACACTAATAGGACAAACCTTGGAATTGACATTGAATTGAGACATATATTTTAGGATAAAAATAGGAAAAGTGCATTGATAAAAACGTAGTATAGTAAAGTTGATAGAGTGGTGCCCCATTATGAATGCAGGCCCTGACATTTGAACAGTGCAACAAATGATACAAGGCTGAACTTTCGGGATCTTATGGGACCGATAGTTTGGTAAACCATTACACACATTCATAAATTCCAACCCAGCAAAGACGGCAAAATTAAATACAGCAGAAGGCAGATATTCAATATTTAATTCACAAAACCTGACCCACATTAACAAATGTCATCCAAACGAGTTAATACAGAATGTGATTTAGCTACAGAAAATGGTAGCTAATAAGGCATATCAGCTACCCTATTCTACATGGCTGCAGTGCTTGATTTTTTCAACCAATGAATGAAGCAGATTTTAGTTATCCCCAGGTGAACACAACCACAGCAGGAGGATACCAATGAAACTTACCTGCAGTGCCTTACGCAATGTGCATCCTCGACATTGCAGTGTTAACTTGCACTTCAAAACCATACTGTCAAAAACTTTCAGATAAATTAGAAACATGCTGTTTTTTTTCAAATACCATGATTTAGCATAACTGTTACTCATATTCATTCACTTATTTTTATTCCATAATGCGAGACTATACTGTACTCTTTATTTTAAGATACAGGATGGAAATTTTGACTTAGCTATTACATTAGTCAGCACAAAACCGCCAGTATTTTTTTTTTTTTTTTTTTTTTTTTAAGTTTCATCAGGCAAATGAAGGTTAAAACATGGTCGGCCCAGACCTTTATTCAAACTTATCAAGTAACAGCGATTCAGAAATTGGGTCATATTATAAAAAATCTTGAAACTGATCTAAAGCCTTTTTGCAAATCAGTTTAAATCTGGGAAAATAAACCAGAAATGTCGGTATATTTTGGCACTTTGGGTCAAAATTTTCTTGAATGTAACCCAAGGTCACCTAAATACTGTCGAGTTCTTTTGTGATCTGCGTTTGATGGTGTGTTGTGAGAAAGGGTCAGATAGAAAGCATGAACACTGTATGTATATCTTCAACGTAAAATATCTCCCAAACCAAATATCTCCCAAACCAGACTGCAATTATATTATTTTATATAAATCACAAAGAAAAGAAATATGTTTTGTAATTTTTGAGATTACTCTGTTGGTGTTGAAACTTTCTTAGGAAATTTCACAAATATTCTGTACACCATTAGAATATTAAAGCAATCTTTTCCAGTAACCATAGGATACAATCTTCCCGTTCATTTTATTCATATAAGCAATCAAGTTTTTATTTAAACATTGTTTGAAATTAAGTATATGCTTAATCATAAGCACACATTTTCTATCTATCTATCTATCTATCTATCTATCTATCTATCTATCTATCTATCTATCTATCTATCTATCTATCTATCTATCTATCTATCTATCTATCTATCTGTCTCTCTGTCTGTCCATCCCTGCCTCCATCCATATATCCTGGGACTAAAGGCACTTTGTACTAATTTTTAGAATTGATCACAGAGATGTACAATGAGAGAGTATACTGCCGAAATACCCTTGCAATTGCACTAATTATGCTACACTGCCGGTTTTTGCACAATTTTTTGTAAGCATTGTGCTATCCTAATGCTGTGTTTGTTATTTCAAAGCAATATGTAGAGCTGGACCGTCAGCGCAAAACTTGAATTGTATTTATTGAGTTGCCCCAACAACCTGGAATCAAATGCTTTAAATTCAAACCAAATAACATATGATCAAAAGCCCAACATTGGCAACCAAAGTTGACACACGGTTGTATTGGTCGTTGTCTCACCTGTAACCCATAACTTTTTGTTAAGCTTTACATGCTATTTGTGACTCACATGTCATGCCTTAGACAGGACTTATTATTCAGGTATAATGTCACGGAAAATCCCTTTTGACTCCTAATCTCTTAGATAAAACTTATTTCAATTAATGAATATTGTGTACACGAGAAGCAGAAGTGGTAAACTGAGTCACGATACCGCCTGGGACAAAGAAGTAAGCTCATTCGAGTGTGCAAAGTGATATGTTAAAAGGGTTTGTGAAGTAAATGATTCGAGTTTCATCTTACTAATGCAGTGAGCTTGTTGATAGAAAACACCATCTCATGTAATAAAGTATAAAGTGCCATTTTATCTAAATGAGATCATCATTGTGGTATTCTGCCTCTTTCTACCTTTGATTCAATACTTTACCACTTTCTCAGAATGGTAGACAGTTGTGATATGTGACAGGCTATCATTAACGTTCATTTGTCAAAAGTCATAATACACCAAATGATTGGTCGAAATATTTGACTTCAAACAATTGCAACAATTGAAGGAATGGAACTATTGAGACCTTTTTCACTACAACATACATACAACTTTGGAACAATATGTGCCACTAAGTAAAATTATTCTTGACTTATATTCGATGGAAATATAAAGAATTTTTGTATTTGAGAAATAAAAAATTGAATTCAGATACGGTCCAGTTGATAAATCTACATATTATAACTGTATCTTTCTCAGATGAATTGTTTGAAATCAAGTGGAGTCGGCCAGTCGCAATTTATAAAATATATTTTGGAGAAAAAAACTGTTTGGCATTGTGTGGTGATACAAAAAACTCTTTTAAAATTCAGATAAGACAACCAGGTATGTGCAATGTCATTATTAAATGTAGAGAAATGTGAACGTAGGCTTTAGATTCAATTTTTGAATTACTAAAACAGCTCTTCTTTGTTTTGTCGTGAGAGATAAAATGCAACGTGCAACCAGGGCAGATGTTCATTCAGTTGTATAACTCTAACCAAGGACACATTGGACAACGGTATCAAAATACAGCATAGCCTTTTGGTGTTATTACCCCAGTCAAACAGTGAATGGATTAAATTAGAAGAGGAACCAAGCTATAACTGTTTTTCTAATAAAATTGTGGATATTTTCTACATCCTAAGCTGACTCGTCAGTCAGCTGATTTTGTAGGATGATCTGTTATATATCGTTCAATCTAACAACATTTCACAATTTGGACTTGTTGTCATAATCTGTGGCCCGATTAAGTCAAAACATGGTGAAAATATACCTTGGTTGGTTTCCATCAAGTGAGGTCAAATGATTATACTCCAAACTTTTTCTTAATTTATGATTTTACCATCTTCTCCAACACCCCTTCACCAGTTGCTGTGAAATTGCATAGGAACATGTCCGGAGACTCCTGAGCCCCTCATGTGCTCAAGAAGGGACGATACAACATGTTTCTATTATACTGTGAATGTTAGTATGCATTGTTCTTTTTTTTTTCTTTTTCTCCAAAACATCTGAGCAAAATAGTTAAAATCTATTCAGAATTATTTTTAACTGAAAATACCCCCAACTTTTTTAACATTATTGAGATACCTTAGTTACTTTTCAATTTATTTGGTCATGCAAAGGTTTGTGTGTCCACAGCAATGTTTACACTGAGACTTACAGTATGAGCAACAAATGACCGCCAGATATTAACCATACATTTTTAGTTCAGACATCATGGGAATAAGCAGTTAAATCAACTCTTAGACTATTAAATATGTGGCTTTTGGCTGTAATATTATGTATTTGCAAATTTCTTTGACGTTTCACAAAAATTCACCAGATATTATGAGGCATGAGATGCCTGTCTGATTTTACGCCCAAAGGTTACAGTAATATCCTGAAACGTATTTTTGTTGGGCTGATTCAAAGCCCCTGCAAAATTTACAATACTGGCTGGGTAGTGGCAATAGAATTTGATTTGTCTAGGTTGGCCGTAAAATAGAATGTTGAATCTCAAACCACCTAAATCTGACAGGCGTTGCTCCATAAAATGTTGCATAGCTTTGATTTTGTGGTACTTAACCTATACCGTGCTTATGTATGATTGTATATCGTATGCCTATACGTAAATGTAATGCAATTCGTATGATAATGTATTAGACACATTTGGGATCATTAGACGGAGAATTTTTTTATCGAATGTCCATATTGTAAAACTATTTGTGCCAACCCAAAGCTTTTTGGCAAGGGTGGGTTGGGTAAAGATGAAAACAGAAATGGGAAACTGGTAAATGTATTTTACCCAAAATATGATTCTATTATACATACGTAAACCACATTTTCCTCTCTTTTTGCTCCATGTAACGTCACCAGTTAGAGAGCACTCCTAGCCCGCTACCTGTATTTTCAAATTTTGTGGATAGTAGACCGGTGTCATGTATTGTCACCTTGATGTTTGTCTGGTAAAATTGTATTCATGATTTATATTCTTATTTAAAGCCAACTGAGGTACCCCTGCACTATCATATAATCTGAAAGCAAATACACGGGGAGACTGAGGATTTTGTATCTTTTGGCAAGTACTTTGTTCGATTATATACACTGGGAAGTCCGTATTGTGCTTGTATTATCGCCCGTTATGGTAAACAAATAGAACTTCATAATTTTAATGGCCATCGTCAGTTACCACGTATGCATGACCAAGCCTTACGTTAGCGTATAATTTTTGGCTATTTTGCAAAGCACAAGCATATCTCCCCATATAATGTAAGTGGATGGATAGCGATCGACACCTGCTCCTTTTCTCGCTCGTTCACTCTTGTCAAGTGGTGTGGGATGGATGCTGTAGAGTACTGTCAACATTAGTCAAATGGCACACTACCCGGGATTTGTGCCCTGAAATTAAGCCGACCGAAGTTTTTTACAACATGATTTAGTCTGGAAGCAAATAACAAGCATTATGACAATATTTTTCATCGACCAACACCCACAATGGCCGCCCTTACCTAGACCAGGATGGAACTCACCAAAGGATAAACATTGACGAGCATGGGAATCTTGTAAATTTTATTTTGTTTTGTGTATTTCATTTTATCTTTAATTACGTTATTGTATTTATTTATTTATTTATTTATTTATTTATTTATTTATTTATTTATTTATTTATTTATTTATTTATTTATTTATTTATGTATCATAATGGCTTGTATTGGGGATTTTCGTTAATGTTTAGTCAAGACTTCAGTAGGTTTTTGGCATTAGAAGCTCACTCAAACATACAGCCTTGCAGTTTATTATTGGTTGGACAGACAAGCACACAGAGATCCAAAACGAAAAGACACCTGTTGCATGGCCAGATCAACCACACATGTTGCATTACTTTCGATAGTATACTTGGCTATCATCAAATTGTTCTTCATCCATACAATATTCTATGGCTTCTTTGGTGCCCACTCACGTTTGTCTGTTTGTACCATCCATGCATGTGTCTGATCAAGGCAACCATAATTGCCATACAAAGAAGTGCAACAGTGTTACATCTTTAGTGTAGTACAGTTCAGACTTTGCTTTCAACTTGCCAAACGTGATGTTGGTGAAAAGTCATTACCTTCCAAACTGTACTCTTTTGACGCCAGTGAAGTTTAATTTTGATATTTTTATCAGATTAAGAATCAAAGGTTTCATGAAGCATACTGTTACGATTGCGGGAGGTACGTATAGACGTAAGCGGTACATTTGGTAACCCGTTTGTCTTGTGCCTTGGTCTCAATATGCACATCAGAAGAGTTATTCATGCTAAAAACCTCAAATTTACTTGCGACAAATTAAACTGCTAATTGCAAATAAGGTATGAAATAAGCAAGATTATAAGATTTTGTAATCTGGGAATCTTAATTTGGTAATTCTTTCCAAACACATTACTGCAGGAGCTGTGCCATTTTGAAGATGTCTCGAGCACCACTTTTGCTACGACTGACCCTCTTGCACTGCAGATGGTCAGCGGGGCACGTGTTGTAGCGAGTTTCTGATGAAATAGGTTCATGTATTACCAGTTCTACCGACAACACAAAGGACTTACGGTGCCTTCTGTATGAGTATGCGGAACATACAAAAACCAACACCCTTTCAACTAAGACCAAAAAGTTCCAGGGAAACACTGGCATCACCATTCCCTGAGTAGATATCAGGATACAACCTTCAGAAATCCAGTAAAGGTTCAGTGCGATACAGAGGACGCCATAGGACTATACACCATATCGCAGAGCTTAAAGCCAAAACAAGGCAGATAAATATTATCTACAGTATTTAAGTTTGCATTTTAATGTATTTGTGTACATAAACCTATTTTGCAAAGTTAGCTGGAGTGCATATTTTTCGTTTAATTTCATCCTGCACGGGTGTTTATCAACATTGCTTTTTGCATAACTATAATATACCTTGTGATTTTGCATGAGGCATGATGGAAGCATGATTTTTATTATTATTATGTTTTTTTACTATTACTTCATCATGTTGTATGTGCATATATTTCACGGTTCTGTGTATCTCATGTACGTATTTTATTTCTTCATTGGTGGTAACAGCACATTACAGAGTCAGAGAGCACTTGTGGCTACATGTGTAATGTATTATTATTGCATTAACCCTCCTATATACTTAAAAGCCCAGTCCAAAATGTGACCACATACTTGGCCACATTAAAAAAGAGAAAGTTTGTGCCATATTTTCGCTTTTTGAAACCTTTACCATCGTGTCATCTGTAACAAGTCGCAGACTCAACTGCTTCTGCTGTCGTCCGTCAGAGTCAAATTCTTCGTATTTTTCCCTACCTATTCTTTAAGCTCATCATCTCAGGTCATAACTGGTTCAACCAGCCGAAACCTAACCTGAAAGGCCATTGAGGTGGCTGTTGTAGCTGTCAAAAGGACGCCGAGCTTTTTTGCAATGGTGTACAAAAATATAAAAAAATCATGATTCAATCTTTTGGCATAAGTTTGAAATCATGAACAATTTTGCCATGAAACATGGCTTCTTAATTTTTTATCATGTCATTTTTTTTTCAACAATTGCTTGCTTAAAGCGTCAGTGTTGGTGATACATTCTGATGCGGCTTTGAGAAATTTTGAAAAACTCAAAGCCAAAATAACAGAGAAGGTCACCAAAATGTTAGTGGAGTGGAACAAATTTGGTTAGGTCTCTGGTGGCCCCAATTCTTGGCCTGTGGGTCTGCTATACCAGGATTTGGAGCTTCTGAAGGCATTACTGAACAAACTCTGCAGAGTAACAGGGACTTTTCATCTATCACACTTTGCCAGATTGTGGACGAGACATCACGATACTGCCAAATCAATCACTCAGTTCCGCAGAATGTGTTCCAAAGAGTTGCGGGTGGGAAACTGTGTTCCTTGACTTTAAAACCATAAGATGCACATTGGTCCAATCTGGTTGATTAGCTCAAGAATCACACCCACCAACCCCCTTTTTTCAAACTGTTAATAGTTTGTTTGTAGAATAAAGAAAATGCTTGAAGCTTTAACGCTTTGAAGTCAGGGTTGTTATTTGTGGAGGCGTTTCGCAATATACATTGCAGGTCTTGTCCTTCTGAGCCACTAGCTAATGATCAAACTTTCCAGCGTTAAACCTGAAATTCCTAATAGCACATTACGCATATCTGTCGATTAGTTTTGCATGCACTGGACATGCCAGTGCTGTTATGCTGTTCCAATAGGTTTTCAGATGAATTTTGGCACCTGTTCATTCAATCAGGAATGAAAAAAATCACGTGAAGTTAACATGACAGCCCGGAAGAAAAACAGCTTCGTTTGAAGTGAGATTCAAAAGTTTCCTCCATCTGGTTGCCATGTTAACAACAACAACAAAAAATGTAAATATGATGTATTTGATAACAGAAAGAAAAAAAAATATTTATTTTATAATTTGACAAGGCCCGATCGGAAAATTTGGTACTTTCTTGTGAATCTTCCAATATCACATATTTGATATCCTGCATCAAATGTAAATCAGAATTTGTGGGTCTAACTAATGAATCAGTTAATGAGAGATTTAGTGGTCATAACACTACAATTAAAACTCATAAATTAATCCCTTCTTTGTGTAACTATTTCAATTCTGAGGAACATTCATAAATTAATCCCTTCTTTGTGTAACTATTTCAATTCTGAGGAACATTCACATTTGGATTGCCTAATACAAATTGCTGTTCACATAGAGCCAAATTTGTTCGATCTAGATGGTTATGTCAATTTTTACAAATGGAAGATTTTTGCATCAAAAC
This sequence comes from Hermodice carunculata, assembly GCA_964020975.1. Taxonomy (NCBI): domain Eukaryota; kingdom Metazoa; phylum Annelida; class Polychaeta; order Eunicida; family Amphinomidae; genus Hermodice; species Hermodice carunculata. The sequence continues at coordinate 44,413,803 of OZ026618.1, read as the reverse complement.
ACTTCATTGAGCTTTTCCTTTTGGACTCAATGTCAGAAGTTGAATTTCAGGCTTCAGTGAAGTTAGGAATTTGGACTTTGCAACTCTTGGTAGCAGTCACAAGCCTTTTCATAGTAATCAGGTTGGTATTCAAAGAAGGATAAAAAATCATAGACAAAGAAAAATTGCGGAAAAAACAGGAAATTTGGGAATATGGATACAAAGACACTGTCCAAAATTTACGACAGGCTTTCTCCAATGACATTGATTAATTACACGTAGCTCTTAAAGCACTATCATTTCGAGACATGACAATTATCAATGAATGTTTGGGTCTAACTTATTAAGAACACTCATTTCCCCACAATTTTTTTTGTGAAATTGTGTACGCTTACACAGCAACTTTTAGGAAACTAGATTCTAATAAGAAAAATTTGGATCAAATATTTTTGCAGCATTCCTATCAAGCACAAAATTACTGATTCACTAAACAGTCAGTCCCTTTTCAAATTGAAATTCGTTCGTAACATGATTCCCAAGGAATGCAAAATGAAAGATCACCCCATCATTTCCAATAAATATGGCAACAATATTGGACAAAATATCATGAATTACAAGTAATGTCTGGTTTCAATTACTCTTCAGGATATCAACATCGAATCAAAATTGTGACCGTACGTCTAATAATAAATATTCTAATTTTGCTGATGCATGCCACAAACATGTATTAACAGGTAATTTGAATATAAAACAAACATCAGGTAAAAAAAAACTGATGAAAAAAGGTACAAAATTCCGAACATGCCCTAAGTTGAATATTGACAGTATTTTTCAGGATACATGTGATGCATTTGATTCCTATTTTATGAAATGGGCAAAGAAATACACGGAATTTCATAAATTTGAAGCATGGTTATCAAACTTGAAAAGAGTCTTTAGAAATAGAATTCATCGTTACAAATCCCACGCTAAGACTTTCAATACGGTTAATTTAAAACAGCCTTAAGTTTAAAAAGCAGTTGAAGAACTATAAGAAAGATTTGTAATCACTAACATTGATAAGGCAGGTAACAATTTCGGGATCTTCTGCAAAAAATTTTATCCAGATTTCTTGAAAAAATGAACTTGGTGTAAACAATATTTCAGACAGAGAAGGAAACGACGTATATAAATTACACAAACAATCCATTGACAATTTGATAGATTCACATAAGGATGAGATGAAAAAGAATTTTAATATCAACATTTCTGAAGAGGACTCTTCTATCCCATATTTGTTCTGGATACCCAAATGACATTAGAACACTTTTAAATCTAGATTCATAGCTGGCGCTTCAAAATTGTCAACAAAACAATTATCAAGGGAAGTAACATTGTGTTTGACTACAATTAAGATTCATTTCCGTAAATACTGCATAGCAATTTCTAGAAACTGTGAAGTCAATTGTTTTTGAAGTATTAGGAATTCTTCCGAGTTGGTATCTAAAATCAAAGATTTCAAAGCACAAAATATCATTTTAAAAAAAATTTTATCCACTGTTCACACATTTACCAATAGATAAGTTCAAAAGTTCTCTTTCAGAATTCACAAGCAAAATGTTTAAACATAATGGTAAACCATACATAAATATTAATTCATATGCAAGGAAAGCATATTGCTCACGTATTAAATATTCAAAAAGCAATGTTAAATTTTACACTGTTGAAACTTTAATAGATGCTATAACATTTCTTTTGGATAATACTTTTGTTCAATGCAGACCATTGCTTTTTTCTACAAATAAAAGGCATTCCAATGGGTAGCAACTACTCTCCGTTACTGGCAGATTTATATTTAACCTTGCTTGAATTTAAGTATATCAATACATTGATGAAATAGGACTTTGAAATGGCTACAAAATTCTTTAAAACAACGCAAAAAATATATTGATGTCATCCCTTGTGCAAATGTACAAAATTTCAGTGCAATTGCTAAAGAAATTTACCCAAAAGATATCCGCTTGGAGGGTACCAATTCAGATGGTTTGACAGATGTGTTTCTGGGCTTGGATATTCAGGTCACTAATGACAGGTTTTGCATTAATATCTATCCCAAAATAGATGAGTTTAACTTTGAAGTAGTTAACAATCCCTTCCCGGACAGTAATATTTCGGAAACTATTAGATATAATACATTTGTGTGACAAATTTTGAGATTGGTCGTATTTGTTCTTAATTTCAGGACTTTGCATCCAGACCATTTTTTCCCAATAAACTTGAGTCAAGCGGACTCAAAGATGTACTTTTGATCAAATATATCTTCAAATTCTGCTGTAAATATCCAGAGATAGTTAGAAATTTTGGCTTCGATTATTTTAGAGATTTTAGGCTTGCCTGTTTTGCTACTTAGTTTACCTTTGGACATCATTCTGTTTAATATTCCCCTTTCTGACATTTTAGCCTGACTTGTTGTCTGTTAGGTCAAGCCCCAGGGGCTATAGGTACCAAGCAGCTACCCACGACAGTTACAAGCTTGCCTAGTTGTACTTGACACCTGGTTAAGAAATATTATATTTTGATTCATTCTCTTGACCTTAATACTAATGACTTTAATTCTTTTCTGACTTGCACCAAATTTTGCTGTTAATATTCAAACATTATAAGATTGATTGGCTACAATAATTTTGCAGTTTTTAGACTTGCGTGTTTTACTACTCAAATTTTAGTTTTTTGGCATCATTCTGTTTTAGTATTCACGTTCACACATTTTAGGCTTACATGTTTTCTGCCAGGTTAACCACCCTCTGGGGGGCGGACTATCGGAAGGAAGGAGCGACAGACAACAGTTAAGGGTCTGCTTAATTGTACTTAAAATCGTGTTAAGAAAAATTATGTTTTGATAACATGTTTTTGACATTAATGCTTATGACTTTCATTTTTTTCTGACATGCCTAAAGGCACATTTACTCCATAAAAAAGGAATTACTCAAAAACAATATTTTCTTAAATGTCACAAACCTGACGCATTACGTTGAAACATTGACTCAGTGTTGGCTGTGAAATAGAGCTTAATTGTTTGGAAACTTTCAAAGTGAGGATTATGTGTCATCATGGGGTTTGTTTTACATTTCTGATGCAGGGTGTCCGTTGTTGCAGTATTTGTTGGGATTTCCCTTGGTTTGTACAGGTAGTCTAGCTGCAACTGTTTATATTACAATCATTGGGACTGAATATAAGGCGCCAGGTTGTTTCTACTACAGTTATACACTGGCAGGTGGTTTAACTAGGATAAGTTATCCAACTAGAAAAGGGTACATACTGGTTTAGGGGTAAGTCAAATTTTTTCTTATCTGAACCTATACTATGCAAATTAAGTAATTATTTTATGTTTTACAGATTTTCTTCTTTCATTTTAAATCTTTGCATTTAGTCGCAAAACTTAACGTTTTTTGCTAATTTATCATTTGCCACGTTCATATTTATTCATTATTATGTTGGTTGCCTTTGCTGAATATTTAGCTTAGACAAGGAGCTGCTACTCAGAGAGGCATGTATAGGCTCCGAAACATGTTCTCAGTAGTTACCCGCTGAACTACTTTTTATTTATTCGGGCTAATACAGCCTATGTCAAAAGAAGAACGTGGGCAATATGGACAATAGTACTTCCATATTGATATAGGTTAGACAGCGACAGGTAAGCTTATAAGGAGTATAGAGTTCCGACTGTGGAATAGGGTAATGGCTAAAAGGAAGTGGTTCAGGATGAAAAGACACAAATATAACCTTTTGGGAATCCGGTATTATATTTGTGTTAATTCTTGTTGCAGTTTACGTGTCCTGATACCTTAGTTTGGTGGTTACATTTAAACGCATGCAGGCTTTCTTTATGATGAATGTTATCATATTTTGGTTACCATGCTTACCAAATATATATATAGTTGTGGATAGCTGTGTTAACGAATCAAGAAAAATGATAAATTTGTGCTCATTTCGTGTTGGTAACTCATCGTAACACAGTGAATTGGACGTCATTGAACGCGGGTAGCCTTGTTGGCTGTCAAATCGTATATTATATTATGGGATGCTATGGATTGTTTTCTGATCTAAATTTCATCATGATCGAAAGAAATTCACTGGTGATATGGACGAACTTCTTTAACTCTGAATTCAGGTCGACGGTGGCAGAAGGTATCCAAATACGTCGAATAAACAATGATAACTTTCATTAAATCAAAATCACATGATTCCCTGATCAAACACGTGCTTGCTTGCTTGAGTGTTTCACCGGAATAGACAAAGTGGCCAGATCCTTGGTTCATGGCAAGGTCAACATGACTGCCAAACAAACGCGGTTGCACTAGGAAAACACTGAGTCTCATTTTGATCCATAACTTATGAATTACGGTGAGTTAGACTGCACCAAGCGTGTAGAATGAAGTTAAGACAGTGAGTTATGCCATCAAAACAATTTTATAACAGTTTCAGCTGATAACGTGTTTGCCATCCTTACCAGGCGATGCATCTGGCCTGTTGAAGGTAATGGGAAAGGGAGAAAAATCGAGACCGAGAAGCATCTTCAAGTTAAGAGAGACCGAGAAACATCTTCAAGTTACGAAACACATCTTTCAGCTCTCTGACAAGGGTTCTTTATTGAAATACAGATTTAAGGGTTGTAATAGTTGAATTTTTAATTTTAATGACTTCTTTTCAAAGCACATTTAATCGATGATGATGAAGACGTGGTGTTGGCAGGAAATTGCGCTTCCTGGGAAAGTCCACCCTGGACTCTGGAGTTGAGCTGTTACAGTCGTGCACGTGGGGTTCTTCCAATAAGCGACCACCTGCATTTACGACCACTTTTTAGTCTGTGCTATGCGTGGTTGCTCAAAAAAAGGACTACTGAACCACAGTTCTTGGGTCATCGTGGCATTTAATGCAAGCACATCACAAACAACTGTTTGGATCAAAAAATCTTGCCAGTTTCACGTGTGTGTGTGAGTGTATCATACATACATATATATATATATATATATATATATATATATATATATATATATATATATATATATATATATATATATGTATGTATGTATGTATGCATATATATACATGTATGTATGTATGTATATATATATATATATATATATATATATATATATATATATATATATATATATATATTTATATACGTCGCCAAACCAGGTGAGCCTAGATTAACTATTCCAACGATAAATATCAAAACATCAAAGCATGCTACTTTCAGTCCAAAAATGAAAAACAGCTGCCTTTTAGAAAAATTCAAATGCAGAAACTTATAAAGGTTGCCAGCATAAGAAGAAAAACTTGATTTCTTCAAGACTACAATCTCTGAAGTAATCAATGACCATATTCTTATATAAAAAAGTGATGTGCTCGAATGGCAAATCTTGGGTAACCCCAGAATCTACAGCACCTCTAGCTAGCCAACAACCAGCAGGATGGATTGATAATCTGGAACTATACAGTCAAATCTGAAATAAAATAAACCGTCAATCAAAAAAAGCAAAGAAAAAAAAACCAAATACAAAAACAAAATAAAGAGGTCAGTAAACCGAATGTGCAATTTTTGATTGAATAAAAAACTCGATGGCCTTCAAAATGTAGCAAACATTATATTACAAGTCTAAACTTGCAAATGAAATCAACAATACATTTGCCTCTGTCCCGCAGGACTTACATCCGCTGGCGCCAAAACCTCCAAACAAGGAACCCATACCTGACGAGTTTATTATAACCTTTGATGAGGTTGAGAAACAACTGTCCAACCTCAAAGTATCAAAAGCTGTGGGCCCTGATAACATACCCAATTGTGTATTAAAAGACCGAACAGACATTTAAACAAACTTATCTGTGCAATCTTTAATAGCTCCCTAAAGGATGGCTATGTGCCTTTGTGTTGCAAGTGAGCCAAAGTTTTTGTGCAGTCTTTAATAGCCCCGTAAGAGAGGATCATGTGCTATCTTGTTGAAAGCATGCTGATGTCATTTCTGTGCCAAAGACAAACCCAGTGAACAACCCTAAAATGGACCTGTGGCCAATATCACTAACCCCAATATTAGCAAAGCAAGTGGAAAAGTATCCTCTCCATCATCTTAGGAAGTCGTGCCCTAGCATTGATCCCTCCCAGTTCGGGGCAATGAGGGATACCTGCACGACCCATGCATTATTGAAAATTCTCCATCCTATTTACAAAGCAGTGGACCATAGCAAAAATCATGCCCGACTCCCTCTGATTGGTTTAAGCAAAACGTTTGACCATATCCACCAAGGCAAACTATTAGAAAAGCTAGTGGAAAATGGCCTTCATCCCATCATCACAAAATGGCACCACAGCTTCCTAGCCGAGCACAAACAGAGAGTCAGAGTGAATCAAGTGAAATATGACTGGGCAACTATCAATGGGGTATACCCCAAGGTACCTTAAGTGACCCTGGCCTCTTTGTCCACATGGTCGTAGACCTCAAGACTGAACTCCCTAATGTCCAGTTTGTAGATAACACATCCACTGTGGAAATCACTGTAAAAGGACAACCATCAATTATGCCAAGCTCTGCAGATGATATTCTCCACTGGTCAAAACAAAACGACATTGGCATTCATACATTAAAGAACAAAGAGCTGCTTGTCTCTTTTGGAAAAGATCCAGATGTTCCTTGTCTCATTTACAATGGAACTGAAATCGAACGACTCAATCGAACAAAACTTCTTGGTGTCATCCTAAGTAGTGACCTAAAATGGGATGCCCACAGAAGATTCATCAATGAGACTTCCAAACGCCTCTTTTATCTACGACAGCTCAAATATGCTGGTCTGTCTAGCACAGACCTTGTAAGAGTCGACAAAGCTTCAGTAAGACCAGTTTGTGAGCATGCTTGCTCGGTTTGGTCAACAAGCCTCCCGAAACATCTCTTAAATTTGCTAGAATCCATTCAGAGCCATGCTTGAAACTTGTACTGCCCTCACACGCATATTATGTAGGATTAGATACACGCCATCTTGACACCCTGTTGGATAGAAGAAAGCAAATTTGCAACTCATTCGTTCATGCCATGACACTGAAATCTCACAGACTTCATAATCTACACCCTGAAAAGAAAATGTACATATGACTTCCACTTAAATATGAATAGGGATTTCAAAAATGCAGGACCATAGGTACAAAACTAGTTTCATTCCAGGGTGTGCTTTCAATTGTTAAGAAAATGAATAATATTCTTTGACAATGCAAGACTGGCTAACTCTATCAGTATGTAATAATATTGAGAGACTGCCCATAGCGCACCTTAAAAAGCAGTCACATCAAGCAGGCGGTTTCCAAAAGGAGGGATGACAATATATATATATATATATATATATATATATATATATATTATATTATATATATATACATATATATATATATATATATATATATATATATATATATATATATATATATATATTATATATATATACATATATATATATATATATATATATATATATATATATATATATATATATATATATATATATATATATATATATTCACATGTATATATTGCATCCCTCAACCAAAAGCTGTTCTACTTAACGAAAACCCCTGATGAAGACAGCTATTCGAAGTAAAAAGTAGTTGCCTGCTATTGCTAGGATAATGGGTGCACCCCCGATGGCGTGGTGATAATGACTTTGGCATTAGTGGAGGCAATTTAGAGCCCGCTATGATTAGGTCAAATGACTAAAGCATAATATGATAATTAGATGCCATAGCAACAGTGTTACCCTTACAGCAAATATGGCAACCTGTACAAATTAAGGAGTCTCTCTCTCGAGATGATTTCTCTTGCATTTAAAATGCGCGGCAAATTGGAACAAATTACAGGTGAGGTGTGGTTCACTGTTTACTATTTTGCTAAAAATCCATGAAAACAGGCTAAAAAAGTTAATATTGAGTCTCATAAGCCTCCATTGCATGTAGTGAAGAAGATTGCTTTCAACAGTGAGAGAATGGATTTAACCACTGTTTGACTCCATAGGATAACCCCTGTCTTGAGTCAGGGATGTGTTAGATCCATCATTCAGTATTATGGACTAAAGATCTGATTCGAGTTCAGTGTGTTATCCATGGCGATGATTGTATATCTGCTGTTTTTGGAGTTTTTATACACAAAATATATCGATGTGCTACGGTTTATGGTCACTGTATACTATATCTTAAATTGTTTGTACTCTTTCAACATGGGTTTGTATAATAAAGCTTAACTGTATTTAAAGACTTTATCATGCTGCATCAATTTGTAGTTGTCCATGACGATTGAAGGCATTCATAATTTCAGTTTCTTCCTTTTATGTGATGCTATTTTCTTCTGTTATCCCCATGGTGATCCATCAGTGGGTGATGTATTATGACATAACTCTGAGGAGTTGAATGTAAATTCCTCGTTTAGTAATAATACTCACCCATGGATTACCACATCTGATCCGACCATTCCTGCTCTGTTCACCTCTTTTACTTTCAGCTGTGATTCACCAATATCTGCGAAACCATAGAAGATATGTGTATCAGGAATATAATGGTACAACACAGATTTATAAGTTGGATGCTATAGCTGTGCTTCTGTCCTGAAGAAACCTATCTCTGATGGCAATATCCATATCGCATCTTCAGGCGAGTATTTTGAAGAAAGAATTTGCTAACAATCCATGCTGAGTGGAACTGGGGAGAGTAATCTGTTGTGAAGTGTGCAGCAAATATCTCTGGAAATTAGGTGAAGGTGGCTGATGTGCGGTCTTTATCTGGTGCCTATGACCGTCACCACCATACATATGAATCTTCTAATTTAAATCAGTCTTCAAAGGTCGCTAAATACACCCCATGATAATGAAAATTGAGTCAATGTTTCCAGTGGACAATTTGAACTCTAGAATTAAGACAGGGCCGTCACAGTGACCCACACCAATATCCTGGTTGGTTTAAATAATAATAGTTTGATTGAACCTCCGGTGACAGAGATAGTTAGAGAAAATACATACACATAAATGCATACGTACACAGTTCAAAATACAGTAAAAATGTTCAAAATGGCAGATGATTATACAAAGACTAAGAATAAATACATAGTGCATCAGCCAAGAAAGTGGGATAAAAACAATGGGCATATTGATTTAAAAAGCTTTGGTTAACAGGACGACTAGGTTGTGCGTACCTCGTGGATCTCCGTTTCTGGTACGGATCTCTGTCTGGTATCCGGGCGACTGAACAAGGTACTGTAAGGTATCAACAAGGCCGTCCTGACCTTGTGCCATGCGGGGACCAACCAGCGGTCTCCCGTCAGGCGGTCCCAGCATAGCACCACGAGTAGGACAGACCCCAAAATGAAGTAAACGATCAATACGAGTGCCAGCAGGGGCATGTCCAGAAATAATAAAACAGGCAAGAAAACGAGTACAAATATCCCTGTATGGAAAAGACACGCAGAAGACCCTACAAGCGAAAGAGATAGATTCAGATCTAAGGATGTCATAAATACGACTAATATCAAATGAGTGGAGTAAGATAGAGTGATTGACTCTCTTATTGATCCCAAGCATACTCTTAATAACAGATCCTTGGGCAGATTCCAGCTCTGCAAGATTTTGCTTAGAACGTTTAACACATTTTGAACCATATGTTAAGCAGGGTACGCCAACTGGGTTCCATAAAAAAGTTTTATCTTAAGTGTCCAATCCCGGGTATGTTACACCAACGTGAGCATACCTATATATAGCCCTTCTAGAGCAAACGGTTCTGTTTTTAACATTAGCACCAAAGGAACAGTTACTAGAATAGGAAACACCGAGTATATTTAGACTGAAGAACTTATCCAGTTTATGCTCGCCAAGGGTCCAGGAAGGCTCGTGGTTATATAAAACATGCCTCTTTTACCAACAATCACACATTTCGACTTTTTGTGACCAACTTTGAATCTACAGCACACATCGTAATTATGAAAAGTATCAATTAAAACTTGTAGACCTGTAGAAGTGCTCGATATTAATGTACTGTCGTCAGCGTAAGCAAAGCTGGTAACTCCTTCCTGGTCGATACGCACTCCACAATCAATGATTCGTAATTCTATTAGAAGATCATTAATAAAAATATTGAACAGCCGGGGGGGGGGGGCATATAATACTACCCTGTCTTGTGCCACAAGTAATATGCAACTTAGCGCTGTACGGGTGTTTCCACTTAATAATGTCATATAAATTACTATACCACTTATGCAGAAATAGCCAGCTGGTCTGCTCCACAAGCAAGATAACAAAATACTACAAAATAAAATCATTTTGTTCTTTTAAGATTCAGAGATATACACCAAGGTGGAAATCTGGCAAATAGCTTTTGATACGAAGTCAAAAAATATCAATCACTGCAATCGTCACTGACTAACTTTGTCATAAAAAATAAATGCATTTATGGACACCCACCTAGTGACTAAATTTGTTTTGAACATTCCACAAGACGAATTTCAAGAGTTCAAGAACCTATATATGTAGTTTTGGAGGCTATTAAATGTTGGGCAAATGTGCAGAGCAGCTGGCTGAGTTGTTTTGGAGACGATTATGCCAAAAGAAAAAAATGCATAAGAAGTGTTTTTAAAAAAAAGTAAAGCCTAACATGTTACTTTGGAATCGCACATATTAAGTTCCAATCAGCACACTTTCCTAACTGAAAGTCTGTGTTATGTGTCTTTTCTAGCATTAATAGGAACAATATAAATAATCTAATTGATAATCCCATATGAACTTGAACAGGCAAATTCAATTGCCTCAAATTCACATTATATTGATAGAACTAGCCTTTCAGAGCATATCATACCTTTTGCACATTTTTGTTCTCTTTTAAGCTTGAACAGCCAATCTTTAACTACAAAATTTGATAGCTGAAAACATTACTTGAAGCATTACTAAACAAAAACATTGAACTCCGTGCCATCTGTCTGCAGGAAACTTGGTTAGAAGGGGTTTAATCCGGACACTAGTTTTTAAACTGACCTTTCAGGGCATACCACATCTTTTTGCGCATTTTTTTTCTGTTTCAAGCTTGAACAGCCAATCTTTAACTGCAAAATTTGATAGTTAAAAACATTTCTTGATGAATTACTGAACAAAAACATTAAACTCTGTGCCATTTGTCTGCAGGAAACTCGGTTAGAAAGATTTAATCCGGACATTAGTTTTTCAAAAAAACTGAAAAACTGCATCCCGATTTCTCTTGGGGCTACATGCAGAGGGAGGAATATTAATTTATATTCACCAAAATTATCAATATGCGATAAGAGATTTCTATTCTCCAAATACTGCATGGAATGTTCAGTTTATTGAAATATTTGGAAATAATTCGAAACAAAAAATTACAATTTGCTACATATACAGGACACTCTGTGACATAAATGACCACATAGAATCATTTTACCGTACTGACCTTTTAAAAGCAAACATTAGAGAGTTGTATCCAGATTTTATCAATGCAGTGATGAATAATGCCTTAATGCCTACCCACTCGTTTTCCTGAAAGAAATGCAACTTTGATTGATAATGTCTTTTGTAGCTTAATCCGTAGTAACAAAGTATGCCTATTTGGAATTACCTGCACAAATTTACCTGATCACCTACCATATTGTATATGCACAGACCAGAAAAACCTTGAAGCCCCACCAAAATATGTTCAAATGGAAACAAAAGATCCTGTGTCACTTAAAAATTGTATGCAGCATATAAATAATACTTACTTCATGCAAGTCCTTGATCATGATTTAAACTGTGACCCTAATCATAACTATGAGAAATTTATAAACGTAACACGTCACTTTAGAAATAAACATCTACACACCAAACCGGTCCTTTTTAACAATTATATACATAAAATGTCTCCTTGGATTGCAAATGGAATTCTAAGATCAATAAAATTTCGCAACAATCTCCACAAATAAACGAAGGGCACACATTCCGATTTTTATCAATTTTCGACTCTGACGCAAAATGTAAAAACTTACAAGATAATACTAAACAGATCAATTCAACGAAACTAAACAGAATAACTGTCACTCCCAATTTGAACATTTCAAAACCAACACTAAAAAGACATGGAATCTTATGAAACTGACTTTAAAGTAAGAAAAACAAAAATATTTTCCCTCTTTTATATTATTGATGACAAAAAGAAATCTAATAAGAGTCCAAAATCACACAAATTTAATGCATATTTTTTACAGATATTGAGCCAAAACTGGCTGCCAACATGGACCAGCCAAACGTACCTCACTCCAGCACATACCTTAATCATCGATGAGAAAATATTTCCACTTTTATAAGTACTTCTCCAGCTGAAATTGAATCAATATTAAACAACTTTAAACCTTAGTCAAGCTCGGGGCATGATCAGCTTTCGATGAGACTTATGAAGAAGATTAAGTCTTCACTGGAAACTCCATTAGGCCATAAAATTTACCAATCTCTTACCAATAGAATATTTCCTGTAATGCCAATACACAAGAAGGATGATGAAAAGATTCTAAATAACTATAGGCCTACATCTCTACTTCCAACTGTTTCGAAAGGTTATGAAAAAGGTGGCCTATCGTCAACTCTATGACCATTTTGTATCACACCATATTTTTAATACAAGTCATCATGGCTTCAAACAGTTTCATTGTACTGAAAGAGCCACTTTAAAATTTATTGATAGAATACATAAAATTCTTCATAAAGGTGAAATACCGATAACAATGTTTTTAAATCTGTCTAAAGATTTCGATACTTTGGATCATGAAATCCTGTTATACAAATTAAAATATTTTGGTGTTTCTGAGACACGTTCAAAATGCTTTAAAAGCTACTTGACCAATAGAACTCAATATGTTCAGGTAGATACCATTCATTCCAAGCCATAACATACAACATCATCGATGTCCCTCAAGGATCTATCCTTCGCCATTTCTTTTCATTATCTATGTTAATGATCTTCATCTAGCCACCCAAAACTTTGAGTCAATACTCAATGCTGATATGACACAACCCTCACTTGGTACTTCCCAGTTTGGATATCGGTCAAACAACAGGAACATGTAAAACAACTTAAAAACGCATATCACTGGCTTCCTGCAAACAGATTAGCTTTACATGTACAAAAAATAAATAAATGCTTTTTTATTTTTCTAAATATAGGTGTGACATGAATTTAAATCTAAAAATAAAACACACACCATGAGGGAGAACAAGTTAGTTTGATTTCATAGGGCTAATAATCAACGAAAAATTAAATTGGAATGCCCACATAAATAAGATTGCTGATAAAACTGCTCGCAGTATAAGAATACATGAAAGGCTACGTCATCTGCTTCCTGGAAATACGTTTCTTTTAATTTATAATTCTCTGTCCCTGCCACATATTAATTACTTTATATTTGCTAAGAGTTACTCCTGTTATCCCATATTTAAACTTCAAAAATCGCCTATCTATAAATTATGTTTTACAAATTATTGTGTACATACTGAGCCTTCATTTAAGGACTGAAAGGTTTTAGAAGCTGCTGACGTGTTTAAACTTTAAGATTTAAAAATTATACTTTAGATATAGTAAAAACGAATTACCTTGCTACTCCAATTAAATAAGATCTTCCAACTTTACCTGTTGCTCATCCATATTTCACGAGATATGGCAACATTCCTCACTATGCCACCTCCCAACATGTTGCCACCAAAAAGTACAGACGGCATGCTTGCCCCAAATCACTTTCTGATACACTGTTACACATTTCAGGAAAAATTCCCACACACTCCTTCTCTGGATTCTGTAGACATGTTAAAACATATTTTAAACCAAAATTCTGAAAATTGTTCCATTGTTGATTGCTTTCTCTGTAATAACACTTCACAATTGTACCTGAAATCTTGTATATTAATGCCGGAGATGTTTCTCGTTGATTTTTGTCTGCAATTTACCGAACCTCTGTTGAAACATATGTCTAACATACAAGTCAACTTTTCCGAGATGGTCTTTGCTGAACCGGATGGTTATCATCCTTAGCAGGGTCATCCTGATTACAAATTTTGTATGGTAATTCCATTATCACTACCATCTATTCTGTTTTTATCATTTATGTTCTTGCGTGATTATTACAATATGTACAATGTATTCACCTCTACGTCAAATAAAGAGAATCTGAATCTGCAACAATTACATTGTAAACATTTATTAAACATTAAGGGAGCGTGGTCCACTTTTACGGCACGTTACACATAAAATACAGCTTTCTTCCAAACATGCCCTCAAATACTATACACGTGTTATTTTGGATAATATAAACTATATATTTTCTCAAAATATACATTTGGATTGAGCTATTACAAATAATGCAATTACTGTTAGTGTTAAGTAATTGAAATTTTAAATGCTTAATTGAAAAATGTTTACTTTGCATATCTTTGACGACAAAAATAGCGCAAACACGTAAAATGGGAAACATTGTTTTCTTATGGAAATGAAACAGTACACTTTTAGCAGCAAAACCACATTTAAAATTTTGAAAGAGGGTTTTAGTTCAAATTTGCAGGATTGTCAAGTTAAAGTTACAATTTTTAAATATTAAAAAAGATTTAAACAGGATTCAAATTTGAAATAAAATCTTTTTCAACTTGTTAAAATATGTCTTTGGAATATGTTTAAACAGCCAAGCCTGAGAAATTAATTGGGGACAAGATTCAGGCCAAGCACTGTTTGCTCAAATTGCTTATATATATAATATATATATATATATATATATATATATATATATATATATATATATATATATATATATATATATATATATATATATACATATATAAGTAGTAAGATTGCCACTTCAAAGCCACCTTCCTTTTGTTATAAAGCCACCTATTGTTATATACAGCCTTATGTGATGACTCATTTTGTGACAAGACCAGTTCGAGTCCCAATGTGCGGGAAAACGTCAGATAGATCGTATTGAAAAGGGGTCTTTGAAGACTGTGAAAGCCATTTGTTACAAACAAACCTCATTTTGGCAGTGAAAGATTAGCAAGAAAGTTTGCTATTTAATAAAGAACATAGATAGATAAACAATCAATCAATGGACCTCAAATCCCATTTCAAAGACATAAATGTAGAAAGAGAGAGAGAGAGAGAGAGAGAGAGAGAGAGAGAGAGAGAGAGAGAGAGAGAGAGAGAGAGGAGAGACTGCTGTATCATCCTATTACCCATAGTATGAAATGATGTTATGATTTTACAACAGACTCATCAGTAGAAACGACTGACCCAGCGGTACACTCTACTCTCTCTTGAATGGCACACTAGGCTATTATTTCACAGAGTTGGATAATACAGATGCGCTGACAAATAAGCCTTAGTGTGTAAAAATAATTATATTAGTAATAATTTCATTTACTCCTGAATTCGAGGAAATAATCACATACATATACATCGAAATTAGAACATGAAGTACAGATAATGTAGTGAAATAAAACCAGATACAGAACTAAAATAAAGCATAAAATCAAAGTAAGCAGATAAAATGCATGTAAGTTGGCGGTGACTGGTAACAAAATCTAACATACAAGTAAATATAAACAACAGGTAAACTGAACAAAAGCTCATAAGCACAATAGACAGGCTTCGATAGGTTAAACAAAGGATATACATGTACATACATGAACAAAGGAGCAACATTATGACAGAGCCAAGAAGACACACAAGCAAAGTAGTAATATCATCACCTTAGAATCAGACACGTATTTTAAATGACTTGGCAAGGAGTTGAGCCAGCTTGTGTTCTATATTATTGGTATGATAAAATGAAGGGTGGTTAATTGAATATTTGAGTGAATCAACCAGCCCTGAGGGATTTGTGTCACAATTTCGAATTTTACACGAACGCTTATGTGATGCTAAAAGGAAATCGTTGATGGGAACCTCCCCAGCCAGGAAACGGCCAACCAATTTACTGCTGTGGTCATTGTTATTCACGATGTAGTCAGAAAGAAAAAAAACACATAAGAGTCTGAAAGGGGCTCATGCTTTGAAGCCTCTTTGTGATACAGAAACCCTGTCTAGATGTACAAGTTCTGAAATGGTCGGTAAATTCAGACCACTTAATGAACAACTGTGATGGGACCTCTAGCTAATACCTAATTCAGATTTAATGATAAAAGCCTGGACAGAATTTAGGCGACAATGAAGGCCATGTGTTAAGTGTACACTTCCCATGCGATATGATAGACGTTTTACGTCTATTGTTCTCCATATCTAGCGTTTTGCGTCTGTGTCGAGCGCAAGATAAGTAAACCCAGTGGCGGAAAAAACAAACATACCTCGTTGTGTAGAAGAAATACGATTCAAAACGTGTTTCTCATAAGAATATATTGTGGCTACAAGTGACTTCCAGTATATCAAAATGTCGTTCTAAAGTAATCTGCTTGTCACCAAGTTTCTGCGTTGGATCATTTTGGAATACAGATTTACCAACTGACATGCAATTGGTTTTTTTTTCAGCGCTAGCGGTAAAGTAAAGTAAAGCACCATCCGCTAGCATAATTACGACACACATAATAAAGGTCTGTTACGCAGTAGTACGAGAGTCAAAAGCAGTAATATCAACAGCGTACGCTCAAGTTCTGTTTATTCTGACCAATTGTTACACCTTGCTCAGTAGCTTGTAATTGCAGAAGCATATTATTATAAAGATATGAAATAACTTTGGACACAATAAACTACCTTGCCTGGTATCTTTAGTAACTTTGAATGTGTCACTGTATCGACCTTTCCCTTTTATTTTACTACGACTTGTAATTCTGAGTACTATTTGTACAGAAACGTCCAATGTTGAATAGGTAGCACACTTAAAAGTTTGTAAAACATACGATGGTGCAAAAATATGTCCAAACACGTTTCTGCGTCGAGGGAACATATACAGAATGGAGAGTGAGCTTGGTAGAAATTTGAATTTACATCTTGTTATTAACACATGCTGTAGACGTATCTTTATGTTTCCTGTACCCAAACTGGGTGGGGGTCGCATTTTCACTAGGTAATATGGATTATTCAATGATTTTAGAATGGACAGAAGTGACAGTGAAAGGTCTACACTTATTTTCAACTTTGGGGTGAAAAAAAAAACCAGCAGATGAAGGCAGAGTATAGAGATGCCAAATGTGATGTTAAATTTACGAGTTTTGAAATAATTACGTCTACGCCTGCCGCAGTGTTACCTTTAAGAGACATAATGTATCCATAAATCATATCTGGGGAAATCTGAACCTCTTTAAATACATCTTGGAAATGCGCATTATAAAAACTAATGACCTGTGACATACATTTGTATTGTTCTGTGGTCAGTGAACCAGAATCATGCAGGATATTTTTGTAATAATTGGCAAGTTGACTAGCTTTTAATGCTGAGTGTAATTTGGACTTTCTGTTGTGCTTAATAAAGTTCCAAAAGGATAATATTTTATTTTGAGGGAACAAATAGCTAACCCGCTGGAAATTACGATCGACGTGCCCTTGCATGTGACGCCCACTATGACGCCGAAGCTCTTTCTTCACATACTTCCAGTAGTCATTTACAGCACAAGACCTGGGACCACCATTAGATACCCAAACTTACATTATCATGCAATAGACTAAGATGAGAACACCAATAATGCTTGGCTTTTGTATAACCTTTTGTGGTAGGGCCGGCGTCTTTGCATGTTACATGGATGGCTGTGTTTGTGTTTCATAATCGCATATTGATAACCTCTTGAGCAGTTTCTCTATCTGTAAATTCATGATATTCACATGGGCCAAGATTCGATAACATTTTGCCAAGAATTGTTTTGTACCTTTGATTAGGAGTGTGCATTATTCCAATTTGGGACCCGATAACTGAGTGAAAGGCATTACCTGGAATCGTATTAGGCGTCTCAGGTGCATATAATCTCATTTGCATATGTATTAATAAATGATCACTGGTATTGGCGTCATTAAGTGGTATACTTTTGCAGGTACCAATATCATCAATATCACCCGAGAAAGCTAACGTGTGGTCTATCCACATAGAAGTAGTATTACCACAGCAGAAGTATGTATGGAGCACATTTTGCTCAAATAAAATATCGAGTGGAACCATATTACTGAATTCGAGGAAATCAAACCATGTACATTTTACCCTTTTCTCTTATATCAATTGTTACATTATTATTTGTCATTGTAAGCAAGTTGAACATTAAGATAACCAAGGATGTTGGTTGTTACTCGGTGTTAAATATTAAATTATGTATTTGTCGAATAGGGTGTTGTACAGCACAGGCAAACTTTTCTGTGACAAATTGTTTATTTCATGGTAATATTGTTCGCAAAATTTGTTTTAAAATGTTCCTGACAACAGTATAGTCTACAATGTCACAACAAAACAGCAATCGTTGACCTGTTTGTCCTTGTGCTTTGTCCATATGGATACCACTCACAGCAACCCCCCAATATTCCGATAAACGTTTTGTCTGGGGGTAATCTTACGCGGAAATCGTTTCCACAGTTTCCAGTGTGCAAACAGTTGACTGCCGTCGTCACTGAGCAGTACGTAAAAGTCTATGTTCTTACAGTGTAATGAGACGACCTGTTGCTTTAGATTTTGTCAGTCTATTGGTTGCATATATATGCAATAAATCCTTCCATACTCCACTCTCTTTTTGTTGTTATTTTTAACTTTATCAACAGATGTTTTCGCACAAGTGGGGAATTACACAAATAATTTAATCGCCATTTTTAAATCCGCTTTCCATAAAACCCCACGATGCTTACACATAAGCCATCAGTCCCTTTGTATTTGGTGCTAAATAAGTATCATCGGTCCTGCAATGCTCACACGCAATTAGCTCCAAAGTAACTTGTCTGTGGACACACAGGGCAAGGTATATTACGGTCAGGTCCCACGCCATCCCACTTATACACGCATAGATGTGCCAATGCTTTGTTATTCCGGATGAGTGATATGTCTAAATCATTGCAATGAGCTATGCTTTTGAGAAATCCTTTCCATTCTTGAGGATCTTGACTTGTCTCGTCGTCAGGACTTTGTAACTATTTCATAACCAGCAGCGTGTTGTTCTGTCTGGTGAATTACCAGATACGGACATAAGAGATTTTAAATAGTCTTCCAATTATTTTGCAGGCTTTTGTGGAGATGTGTGTGACATAGTACTTGTTCTCAGTCATTGGTTGATCTTGTCGGTTTCATATCAATCACCAGGAATCTGTATGGTTTTAAGTTTGCTTCTTTCTACTTGTCCATCATATACTTTGGCTTGTTCGGAAACATGCGTTGACTCATGCTCTTGAATGTTTTGCAAATCCATGGGTATGCTGCTTAAAATTTAATACTGACAATTTCAGTGCATAGTCACTGTGCTTCGTTCTTAAAAATTTTGCATGAATACAATAAACCTCAAATAGCGATGATTAATTCCTTTGATGAACAGATCTGTCAGTCTTTCATCTTTGCTGATATTGCTCATCAGATTGTCAAATACAATCAAGTTGTTTGTGTTCGGGTTCAGAAAGCTATCTTGGTCCAAGTTTGAAGGTAAACCTTGGATGAATTCTATATTTGGAAAACCATCTTGAATCTCATTATGCAAGGGCTCCATATGTGTGTGACATAATTATTCTCTCGAGTGGGGGTTCAATGGTCTGGTTGGCTTTCTGTAAAAGTTGGTTTATGTATCCAGTCTTGCCGAAACGTGTGGGGGCGCCACAATCATTGTGAAAGGGTGTTTAAAACTGACATATGTTTCTCTATAGGTCAGTGGTCGTTTGCCTGTAAAAGAATTGCCCAATATCCCTCCTTGCGCTATCTTATGTCCCTCTGAGAGGGGCTCTTGGCTCCCAACATTTTCTGCATCGCTTGAACTAGGCACTGCCTGCTTCAGCCATTTGTGTCTTTTGCCCACACCCCAAACCGTGAACATCACGACTTTGTTCATATAGATGTACTAAATAAGGACAAATGGACATTGTTTCTGTATCTTCCTGTCTTGAACACAATCTTCTATCTGTTAACTGGCTCTTAATTATAACTATGGGCACAGACCCGCACGGACCTGCATAGACTGACACACAGACTTGCACACAGGCCTGCATAGACCAACACAGACTTACATGGACCTGCACACAGACCTGCACACACACACACACGCTTGTGTTACTTACAACACACATGTGTAAAATAACATTTTCACAACTTTATTATTCTTTCTACAGTTTATATTTTCTTATGAAATGGAATACCATATTATCATTGCTTCTACTGTTGGTTACAGAATACAGTTGTGATTGGCTGGTTGCGCATCCCAACGGAGATAGTCCGTAATTGTGAAAATACCGTGTTTTCAGCATGCTGAAGCTTGTGTTTAAATAAAGTTAGCGAAGTCAGGTTTGCTGCATCGCAGAGTTGCTTCATTGGTGGTCATATAGGTGCACTGTCTTCCAGGCCAGGTGGGAACTTTATGGTGGGGAAGGACAATGATGTGACCCTGGCAAGAGCACAGTTCATACACCTGTATAAAGCTGACATCCAGGTGCTGTTTCGTATTGCAATTATCACAAATTAACGAGCTGGGAATTGTATGACAAAAATCCGTCCATATATTTCTGAAATTTTTATCTGTTAAATGCCGTTCACGGAATTTCAAAATACCAAAATGCTGATTTTTTTAGGCTGAAAAATGCTAATATAGACTTATAGACTTGCTCAAGTCTCACTGGACTGTCTTCCGAATTTTATTCAAAATAAAATTAATTGCAAAAATAAATTTTTCAAGTAAACACGCGTCGAAGCGTTATTCGGTTACCATACAGGTAGGCCCTCAAACCTGGCTAATTGGCGTGGAACGTGTCTATAACCAGATAACACGGACTCCAGATGATGAGCGCCGGGCGGTCTGCACTGTGTTTCTTATCACACAGACATGCGAGCGGTCATAATGCACCCCTCTTCAGAAGCTGTTAATTGAGCTACTGTGTAATGAAGTATTAATTGCACTGCCCGAGTCAGGCGGAGGGCGTCCAGTGAGACTTGTCAAACTTGCCGGCTTGTCGCTGCTATGAATTATTCATGAGCAGTCAAGCACGTGACCGCGAGGCAGCTCTGACCTTCACCTTGGCCCCAGCCAGTCATGCGGCATTTCCAAAACACAACAACGTGGTCAAGCATGGGTGTGGACGGGATTTCTACCCCGGTGCAAACGCCCACCAAGAAAGTTGTTGTGCTGAATATAACCCCACACTCACAGGACGCAGTTTGTATTTTATGTACGCAATATGTTGCGAATTCCAAAGAGAGAAGAAAATTGTTCAGAGGTGATGAAAAAACTGCACAAGGAATATTAATCGAAGATGCGATTCATGTTACACTGGACTCGGCCCTGTGTACTCGCATTGTTTGTAGGACTTGCTTGCGTGTGTTTGAGACAATGAGGAAAAAGAAGACAGAATTATCAAGCCTCAAAGAACAACAAATGAAGAAATATGAGCTAGCATGTGACGTTTTAAAAGTGAAATACGGGGTGGAGAGACAAAAAAGAATGAGCTCTAACGGATGCGACAGTGTGGCTGATACTCCGTCAACGTCAAACCCTACACATATTGATGGCGAGTCACAGTTCAAAACCCCCGATAGTGATCTTGTCATGAGACACCAAGAGAAAGCTAGGAAGGTGAAAAGAGCACTGTATGAGGAGTTTTCACCAAGTGCAACGGGAAATGAATCGGAGACGACTTCGTGCACAGGAATGATGGTAAGTTAACGTTCACTTTTTTTAGGCCTATGACTGGGTATTGTAGTTGTGTTGTTCTAGTATTTAGTGACATGGCAGGCCATTTCCCGTACCATTACTGTGGTCAAAACACTGATTGTCAGTAACATCTTGACATCCAGTTACTCAGCTATCAACTCATCGACGTTAACCAGAGATCACAGTCATACAAATAAATGTTTTTTGTTTTGTTTTTGTGAGTAGACTGAATTGGGTTGGTTTACCACTGACACTGGCAGGCCATTTCTCGTATCATTATTGTGGTTAAAACATTGATTGTCAGTGGCATCTTGACACCCAGCTACTCAGCTGTCAAACTCCTTGTCCAGCTACTCAGCTGTCAACTCATCGACATTAGCCAGATATCACAGTCATACAAATGAATGTTTTGTTAGTGAGTAGACTAAATTGGGTTTGTTTGTTACCACTGGCACTGTAATGTCTGTATTCAAGGTTACCAAACAGAGCAGACCTTGTCTGGCCTTAGTCATTATAATATTCCTATTGTGAATTATGCCACTGTATCACCAGTTAATGACAATGTTTTTGTTAGATCCGAGATAGAGAAAATAATGATAGGTTTGATCCAAAAGTTTACATTTTTTTTTAGTTTTAAAGTCTATGTCGAATATATAAGTAAAGGAAGGGAGAGATCAATACAATACACAAACACAGAAAGAAAACTTTTTGTTTCTTATTTTAGCTCCTTGTCAAAACCAGTTGATTTTTGAATGTCATTCAATAGTTGAATGAAATGGTGTAAATAAAATATTGTGAGAAACACACCATGATTTTTATGACTCCATGCACCTCTTATACTATAGGGCTATGCAGGCTTGAATTCAGATATATATATATATATATATATATATATAATCCATAATATCAATACTATTGTGTCTTTCAATGGTCCATTGGAATTGTGCTGCTTCATTCATGGGAAGATGTCATTAATTCACAATTGAAATATTTCAGGAAAAAATAACAGTGGAAAATGCAATTGATTGTTCAGTGCTGCATTTTTTTCTGTTAATACCAAGGTGAAATATATTACTTAACGGGCAAGTGAAATCTAAATTCTAAAATTTTCATGACAAAAAACAGGGTTACCGTGTAAATTACATATTAATGAATTAGAGCAATTAATTAAAGTATGCTCATCCTCCATGCAATTTATTCTTGCAGATCACTACTTGCTACCCAAATAGTGGAAGGAGGAGCGTCAGAGTCCCAGATAGATGGACTACCCTAGCAAAGGCTATTTTCAATGACTCAGTGAGTGGTATTGTGGCAGCAATCAAGAAAGACGAGGAAATTAAAGACAAACTAGCAGCAGTGATCACAAGTGAATTCCAAGATCTATGTTCCAAAAACAACCCGTCAATTTTACGCAAGACCAGTATCCAAGACATAATGTCATTCTCATGGAATGATGTTTTGGCGGAATGGAGACAAAGAGCACCTGTATTTGTTTCTTTCCTTGAAGCTTGTGTTGCCAACCCCAGTCAGGAAAGAAACAAATACAAGAGGGACGAAGTCGTAGTTCCAGGCATGGTAGCCGCAGGCTGCAAGCTCCTGTCAATATTTAATACTGATATGTGTGCATTGAAATATATCCAGAGCATGATTTTATGCAAAGGTGGAGCCAAGAAGGTGGCATTTAAACGTCTGGCAGGGACACATGACAGTGTATCATACCAAAGTGTGATAGATAAACTAGAGAAGATGGGGGATAAATGGGATGCAAGTCTTCAGGCAAGAAAGGAAATTATGGAATTACAAGCAAAGACAAGAGCTAACCTTACAGTTGAATTACAAGTTGCAAAGGAACAGTGTAAGGATGCAATTGTAATAGGTGCATTGGAAACAGAACTAAACAATTTGAAGAAGAATACAATACCATCATATCAAATTGTAGGGGATAATGTGGACATTAGGACACATGTACGGCACCACAGCACTAACAACAGAGACCGAGATGAACACATGTTTCAGATCTGTGCATATATGAATAGACTAACTGATGGAAATTAGATGACAGTAACCCACAGCAGGATATTGAGAGTGTGCCATACTCAACATACTTGCCAAGCACCAGTGAAATGGATAAACTGAAGGACAATTTGGCTTTTCATGTGGCCCACAAGTGGACAGAACACATACCTGCCTTGTCCAAGTACAAAAAGGACCTACCAGACCATATTGGGCACAGATTCATCCCGCAGACAAAACAGAAGACTGAGCGGGTAAGCCATGTTGTATGAAATATATAGATGTATTTAGTACTTTAAATAGTCACATAATAATATATATTGGTGATAATTAAAACAAATAGCACAACACCCCTTTAAAAAAAATGGATCAAAATGGGCATGGTAGGGTAGCAGAGTAAAAAAATGAATAAGAAAAAAATAAGAAACCGATCACATAATCATATTTCAGAGGCCTAAAAGCACCAAAGAAAATTTTATGGCCTTTTTGATCAAAATTATATTCCCATCAAATTTTGGCTATTCGGTAACAGTGTGAACAGATTTTGTAACTATTATTGAAGGAGCAAAAGAAAAAAACACTGAACTTCGCTAAATTTGGAGTTGAAGAAAGTCACAGTTGTGGTTTGAAAAGGGTCAAACTAGAAGAATTAAAAGTTCTACATGAAACAAATATCTATTGTTAAAGGTCAATGTTGGAGTACTCAAGAAGAATGAGCAGTATAATCACCAGATGACTGAAATACTTCAGTATGTCCACAAATTCATACCTGGCCATGACGAGGACCTATCTAGAAACAAAAAGCCATTGCCCATTCTGTTTGGTGGGGATCAACTAACCTATGAGAGGGCAAAAGATGCAATATCAGGCCAAAGAAATGGACCAACCCCATCAAGCAGGCTTGAGGGGCTACTACCAAAGGTCGAGGAATTCCATAACCAAGCCAAAGTGCTGGAGGTAAACCTAACTGTGTGAAAGTCAGTGTGTGTGTGTGTCTATTGCAAATAAAATCTATATCATGAAGTATTTAATTTAAATCATAATTTTTCATCAAAAATCTTATCAGTATTCACAGAACCAATTTGCATATTATCATTCATGAAGCAACTCATCATATCTTGTAATTTTTTTTCAAATGCATTCAAAATGCTTTTGAATATAAAAAAAGGATATTACAATAGAATCACATGGTTTTGATAAACATATTGAACATTTACTTCAGGCAAAAATAACAAACTTTTGGCATTTTGATTTATGCAAGTTTTCTGGATAAACAAAATTAAAATCTTGAGTAGGATTTCAATCAAGCAAACCAAAATTCTGAAATATTATTAAAATTAACCATTTGAATCTTTGTTGTACTCAAGTAGATTTGCTGGCAAATGTACTCAAGTAGACTTGATGGCAAATGTATCACTATTGGTATTTCAAATTGTTTGTCATTGCACATCACCATCCCTTTACAGGCTGCATGGTCTCTCCTATGGAAGAAGGACGAAGTTCCTGCTGTTGGAACTATGCGACAGGCCAAGTCTGTGCTCAAAGCAACCCATGTTGGGGCAGACCCACACAGTGATTTTTATGCTCATGCAGATTTCCTAGACAAATACACTGCTGCATACCTGGTGCTTGGAGGATTACAAATGCTGAACATGGCTAACATTGAAGCTGACATTTCAAATGAAATTAATGCACCACAAATCATGACCAAAGCTCGAGAATTTGTAGCCAAGTATGTGCACATTAGTATACCGGATCTAGATGCTCATGCCCCAGTAGGACCTCAATTGATTTGCAGGTATTGCAGTAAGGTGTACAAGCGCCCTCTAGCACTCCGCAAGCATGAAGCACAGGTGCACAACCGACCTGACCCAAAGTACAATACCAGCAACAGTTCTGATGGACGTGCTGATGATGATGCAGATCCAGTGTTCAACCACACTTGTCAAGTTATTAGTTTTGGACTGCTGAGAATGGAACATAATGATGCCATTGGCATGGCTGATGGGGATAGGATGCTATTGGTAGATTCCATTCTAGGATTATATTACAAGATGACTGGCCAAAAGAAGTATGCCCTTGCCATGTTTGAACTTCAAGCACAGACCAAGGTTCTTCTACCACCAAAGCTAGCATTCGAGCTCAAGTGGAACCGCACAGCTAACAACCGGGGTGAAATATGTACAAACTTTCCACTTGATCTTGATGTTGAACACTGCAATGGATACTTTAAGAATGATGTCCACACATACAGGGGTGAATTCACTGAAAAGACAATCATGAGAGTCAGTCGTAGTGCTCCAATAACTGAAAAACTTGGGCAACACTTTGATAAAATGACACATGTGAAGAGGCCTTCAGGCAGACACAAAGCCCCATGCATGTCAGATGATGTCAAGAAGCTGGTTGATCTTTATACAGGCAAAAACTTTTTTCAGATGGACCCTGGGAGGACACCTCTACCTGGCTTCGATGGAATAAAAGCTGATGTGTTATGCAATCTGGACATTGAGAAAATGAAAGAGTGGATGGGATACCATACTAAAGTGTTCAGTAGGAAGCATTACTACAAATTTTAATGAGAATTGTCAAACATGTAACCAAACACAAACTTGAAAACCTACCCTCCCACCCACTTTCAGAGAACATGCTGGATATGAAAATTGGTAATGGCCATGTATGTTTACTTTAATAGTACATAGAATGTGCATTATTCATTGAAAACTTCACAAGACCCCCCCCCCAAACATTGATTGATGCACATTTCAAGTGCATCAAGCTTTTACAGTGGACATTGTCTGCATGTTAAATTATTGGGGACAATACAGACATGAGTTGAAAAAAGGTATATG
Organism: Hermodice carunculata; assembly: GCA_964020975.1. Taxonomy (NCBI): domain Eukaryota; kingdom Metazoa; phylum Annelida; class Polychaeta; order Eunicida; family Amphinomidae; genus Hermodice; species Hermodice carunculata. The sequence continues at coordinate 44,387,131 of OZ026618.1, read as the reverse complement.
TGGTGCTCACTATAAATTAGAGTGTAAACACTTTAATTGCTTATACATTTTGATGAAGAATTGCAAGCTGTTTCATTGTTGTAGTGAAGTGAATTGTCTGAACTGGACAAGTTGAAGAATTTACATTTGTAAATTGTGCAGTGTTCTGAAACCAATTTTTGTCTGCACGTGTGAAATTGGAAACAATGTAGACATTAACTTATGATTTTTTTTCTTGCAAAGTATATGTGTACATAGCATTTGGTACTTTTTTTATTTGGTGCTTGCTCATCACTGCATAAACAATTGTTATGCAAAGCGTAAAAAGAATTGTTTTCTTTTTCTGTTCAGTGGTCTGGTGTCCAATTATCATTTATTTGTAGATTCTACAATAGATATCCAAATGATTTCAAATTTTCATTCGACTGAAAACATTGACTTCACCTTATTGATCCTTTGATACAAACTTTTATGAGTTATCATTAGAATATTAATTATAATGACCAAAAAATTGTTTGCCACAACTATATGCAATTTTAATGAAACAAAATTGACATAATGAAAACAGTATAATGAAAGACATTCAGAGTTTAAAACATTACCATGATACATGTACATACAAAAGGCAGACCAGTTTCAAAATTTGTTATGATAATATATGATCGAGAAATGTCACACTTTGTCAGGTATTTGCCTCACTTAGCTGGGCAATGGATGTACACAGACCCAGACGGCAGTGTCAACTGTTCTGTAAATTTACCTGACTGTAAGCGTAATAAAGACGTGTCTTTTAATATCATATCATTTTTCTTTCAAAAATATCATTTATCACATTTATATTGTTCCTTCTTAATCACTCTCACTGTCTGAATACACTATTTGTGGCCTAACCATGTCGCTGTCACTGTCTGGGTCATCTGTACTGTCACTGGCAGAACCAGAGCTTTCATGGAGAGCAACAGCAGTTTTAATTGACTCCACGAGAGCATGCTCTGGTGGACATCCTCCACATGTGCAACTTGCTGCACAATTATCACAGCAGTCATGACCTGGCACTAGTGGCTCTGGATTTGACATGAACGGCTTAAATAAAGTCACCCGCCGACATGTTGTGGCACGAATGTACTCTTTCATGTCATTGGAAATGTTCCTGGAACCTGTGGCACGTTTAAAGGCCAATAGCACCGCTACTGCTTTTTGGTCTTGATCACGACCTGCCCTCCCAGTTTCCTGCATATAGTCTGTCAGATCATTTGATGGGCCAAAGTGAACAACACTGCTTACTCCATGCAGGTTCATGCCCATGCTGAATGATGTCGAACACAAAACAGCACGAATGAGTCCATTGGGCTCTATGCATGACTTTGTGATGGCCGACTTCACAACATCACTGGTACTCAGGTGGTACATATCAAAATACCTGGGCTCATCTCCAAGTTCATCACAGAGGTAATCGTTCACCTCGGCTAGGGTCCTGATCCTGCGGAAGAACACCAGAAGTCGTGGCAGTTCATTTTTATGTACTTCCAACTGACTTCGCAACCAGCTGAAGTGCTGCTCAACATCTTCTGCTGTGAAATTGGTCTTGATCACATGGTACTTTATATTGTCTTTCTCGGGAGGGACAAGTATTGGAGTGCACTTCAATCCCAAATTTCTCATTATAATCTGCAGAGTTGCTTCTGGTGCTGTTGCGGTCAAAGCTACAAATGGCTTATTATGTCCAACAATGGCATGTAGTTCCATCAGTCTGTTGTATTCAGGCCTGAATGCTTTGGCTCCCTTACTGTCGGGCTTGCCGCTGGTAAAAAAAGAAAATGCAAAACTTATTACTTTTGATTTTATACATGTGCATACTTCTCTATTGATACTGCCTGGCCACAGTTATCAGTTGCTATCATAACACTGAAGAAACTGAACAAATCATATAAACAAATTTTGTTTAACCATAATAAATATATATATATATATATGGGTTGTTTTTTCTCAGCAATACATGAATTTATAGTTTAACTCAGTAATGAAGCACATTTCAATATGTTCAGTGGGGGTGGAGAAAACTTATTTAAAATAACAGATTACATAGAATGTAATAAATACATGTGCCAGGTCAAGAGACAAGAAGATGGCAATGACGGGTTAAAGATATTCTACTGGCAGTAAATGAGTAATTTCAATCAAATGTGTTCATGGGGACCAATATTTTACATCATCTAATATTTATGAAATCCAATTGCCATTAAAACATAACACGGGTATGTAATTTTTAACTTCCGTTTCGTAATTGCGAGCCGTATGAATCATGCAGTATGGATTATGAGCGATAATTGGTAGATCTGTAACTGTCTGAACATTATACATATGCCTAATAAAACTTACTATTTCACGATGCAGTGAGCTTCGTCGATAAAAACGGCTCTTATCTTGTCTTTTTTTGCCATGATTACTTCGCTGCATCTTCCCAAGAAAGACTCTGGACTGCCGAATACAATATTTGATTCTTGGAATACAGCTTCAATGTCGCCATCTTCCTCGCAGTCACCCACGTAAGCTGCCATGACACCCCTTGACCGAAGATTGTTCGTCTGGCTTCGCATGAGAGCGACCAGCGGAGACACAACAAGCACTGTGACGGGGCAGTTATCTCGGGTCTCTCCACAGTCCATATAGTCAACGGCAAAAGGTGCCACTTCAAATGCCATACTTTTTCCATTTCCTGTTGGAGCACACAGGAAAGCGTCATTCCCTGACAGGTATTCTCGGACAAGTTGCACTTGAACTGGCCGAGGACTTGCGCAGCCGATCCTGCCTGCAGCATAGGCAATTGCCTCCTCTATCCTTTTCATTTCTGACTGCTATTCACTACTCTCACCAATACATAAATCGAAATATAATACTATTTAGGACTTGTGAATCTGGTGAGCACAACAGAATGAAACCACTCAAACAATCATGGCGTCTTGAACTTGATCTGACCTCGCCTCTGACCTCTGATTTGAATTCTCAGATCCCGCGAAACCCCGGATGTTGTGACGTCACTCCCACCGAATCGATGGTAGTCCAGAGCGTGCTTGTGCAAGTTTGACAAGTCCCTGGTGTCGGCAGCCGGAGGGAGACGGTCAGCTTTGTCTCGCTTGAGTGGCCAGTGACTAGCCATGCATTCATCGACGACCACTTTCCACTTAAGTCTTATCACAATGATAATGGGATGAGAACTGACCATGACTCAATAGCTGCTACTGTGCACGGCGGCAGTGTCGACCAGTTTAAAAAAAAAAAAAAAAGAAGTTATACAGTTAACTTTGTGGGGGGAAATTGTAACGCACTTCTGGGTGGGACCGCGGGATGGGAAAATAGGGACATGCACCAGGGACTTGTGCAAGTCTATGGTCGTTTGCCTGTAAAAGAATTGCCCAATATCCCTCCTTGCGCTATCTTATGTCCCTCTGAGAGGGGCTCTTGGCTCCCAACATTTTCTGCATCGCTTGAACTAGGCACTGCCTGCTTCAGCCATTTGTGTCTTTTGCCCACACCCCAAACCGTGAACATCACGACTTTGTTCATATAGATGTACTAAATAAGGACAAATGGACATTGTTTCTGTATCTTCCTGTCTTGAACACAATCTTCTATCTGTTAACTGGCTCTTAATTATAACTATGGGCACAGACCCGCACGGACCTGCATAGACTGACACACAGACTTGCACACAGGCCTGCATAGACCAACACAGACTTACATGGACCTGCACACAGACCTGCACACACACACACACGCTTGTGTTACTTACAACACACATGTGTAAAATAACATTTTCACAACTTTATTATTCTTTCTACAGTTTATATTTTCTTATGAAATGGAATACCATATTATCATTGCTTCTACTGTTGGTTACAGACTACAGTTGTGATTGGCTGGTTGCGCATCCCAACGGAGATAGTCCGTAATTGTGAAAATACCGTGTTTTCAGCATGCTGAAGCTTGTGTTTAAATAAAGTTAGCGAAGTCAGGTTTGCTGCATCGCAGAGTTGCTTCATTGGTGGTCATATAGGTGCACTGTCTTCCAGGCCAGGTGGGAACTTTATGGTGGGGAAGGACAATGATGTGACCCTGGCAAGAGCACAGTTCATACACCTGTATAAAGCTGACATCCAGGTGCTGTTTCGTATTGCAATTATCACAAATTAACGAGCTGGGAATTGTATGACAAAAATCCGGCCATATTTTTCTGAAATATTTATCTGTTAAATGCCGTTCACGGAATTTCAAAATACCAAAATGCTGATTTTTTTTAGGCTGAAAAATGCTAATATGAAAAATAGAAGGATTTATAACTGTGGTCTGTGGCCTATTAGGGCTAACTCTGTATGTATTGGGACTCACACGGTCATGTTGTTATTGTATTATCGTCCATCAAGCAAGTCAAAAATGGGAAGTCAGCACTTTTTGACAGCTGCCTGGACAATTTTGAGTGATCCTAACAACTTTTACATGGATGGAGCATGCAAGAAAGGTCCTGGGACTGTAGATCACAAGGCAAATGGTTCGGGCTATAGTATTGTGTACCTCAGGCCAGCTTATGAAAGGAGAAAAGAAGTTTTACACCTACAGATCGGCTGTGAATATTAAGTTTAATAGTCTCAATTTTCTAAAAATTCGTGAAGTATCACATTTATGTCACAAATCATTGTGCATAGACATGTTGCACCTATCAGTGGAACCACACTGCATAAATAATAACAGGATTCGCTGCAAGACATTTAACAAGTGCACAGGCTATGCCTCCTTTGCTGACTGCTTGGTAGATAGATAGCTTCCATAGCCCTTTGTATTTAGCAATACCTCACAGGTACCACACAGGTAATCATATGTGTGTATGAGAAATTAACAATGCTAATATGATCTGAATAAATTATGCTAATCCCATCGATACAAAACTTAGTGACCCTCTGTTTCAAACTTTTAATTTTGTGGCATTGTCATTGTAGGCCTACAGCCTCCATTCATATGCAGAGCTGTTTATACAAAATCATGTCAAAGTGATTTTCGGCATACCAGAAAAAATGCGCATTGTTTGTCAGTAGAGCTGTACAAATCTTAGGTAAAATGTAAATTTCTTTGTTTTTTGTTTTTGTTTTTGTTTCTATCCATAAATAGTAAAAAAATCACCAATTTCACCTAAAAATTCATAAAATTTTAGCAATATATTCAAATTTGGGGTTAAAATTAAGGGGTGGGGCATTGTAATTTGATCTCTCATTGTAAGGGCAGGACATGCAGGCAAGTGATTATGGGTTTGCATCATAGCCCATTGTGTATCGTATTCATATTAGACAGAAAAGAATAGATAGGATGCAATTATATAATTTTCCTCAAAATTTTAATCAACTTTTTTATTTGTCATAAAAACTGATTTTTCAGATTTAAAGGTTCCTTGCAAAAAAGTTGATATTTTCTTTAATATTGATGTTTGGTAAAGTTAATGCAAATCCTTTGCAGAAAACAAGTTGTGGCTTCAGTTAAACAAGTTTTAAAAATTTTGATAAGTCTATTAGGTTACAGACTACAGTTGTGATTGGCTGGTTGCGCATCCCAACGGAGATAGTCCGTAATTGTGAAAATACCGTCTTTTCATTATGCTGAAGCTTGTGTTTAAATAAAGTTAGCGAAGTCAGGTTTGCTGCATCGCAGAGTTGCTTCATTGGTGGTCATATAGGTGCACTGTCTTCCAGGCCAGGTGGGAACTTTATGGTGGGGAAGGACAATGATGTGACCCTGGCAAGAGCACAGTTCATACACCTGTATAAAGCTGACATCCAGGTGCTGTTTCGTATTGCAATTATCACAAATTAACGAGCTGGGAATTGTATGACAAAAATCCGGCCATATTTTTCTGACATTTGTATCTGTTAAATACCGTTCACGGAATTTCAAAATACCAAAATGCTGATTTTTTTAGGCTGAAAAATGCTAATATGAAAAATAGAAGGATTTATAACAGTGGTCTGTGGCCTGTTTCCTCCATATATCTCATCACGTAATGTTTTAGCGATGCAGACTTTAGTTGGTTACAATTCTTTGTAGGTATACGTTATGAGTGTTGTCCACTTTGATGGCGTTTGGAATAATGGCATAGGTCAACAGGTCAACTGTTGTTGGCAGTGGTTCAACAAATCTGCCCTCCACCTTGACGTTGCCCTTTCTACTTGTGGGCATGACATCTTGCATCTGTTTGGCTGATCAATGTCGAAGAGATAAAGACAGTAACCATTAATTAACTCGTTCGATGTAATTTCCATCGTTGGTATTCCATATACCAGTCCCTCTAAACAAAGTCAGGTAACAGTCCATGTGTAGATTGTGTGCAAGGTCTTGTTCCAGCGCCCTTCTTGGGGATAGAACACTATGCACAGCCACTTGTAGGTAATTCAGTTTATAATGTTGAAAATTAAAGGGGTGAGAGTGTAAATTCCCCTCATGGTGTGAGAAGCCAACAAACCAATTAGGATTTGTGCAGGTACATGAAATGGAAAAGTTGTCAAGCTGAATGTGTGGGATACCTTGTGCCACAGTATGTGTCATGAGGTTTGACTTCATGATGGGGTACGTGGCGGTGTTATTTTGTACACGTCAACTGCTCTCCATGTAGGGTGTGTATGTGCGTGGGGGGTGGGGGGGGGGACAAACTGACTGTCCAGATCCACAATTTCACTCTTTGAACATATCCACTAGTTCTCTGGGCCATATATGATCAGATAGAAAGTATTTGGACTGGATGCCAATTTGGCCATGATCGAGTAATAGATGAGGTTGTTGAAACGTGTCAGAATACAGGGGACCTGTCATATTGACAATTTTTGTTCAGCTATTTCGTAATGTAATCCGAAATTTAGACCAGCCAGAGGGTCTGTCTCATCCATGTAACCTGCACTGTCTTCACAGTACAGCTGCATTTGTACTTGACTTTCTTTTGCATCTTGAACATAATTCAACAGTGTCCAGGTATACCTTGTATGAGTTCAATTTTTGACACTCATCAGTCTGTTTAGCTGGTATACTTGAACCTCCGACCATAGACTGTGTAAATTCAAGTTAACAAGACCTACTTTATTTGCAGCGCTCTTTGTGATGCAACATTTCACGTATAGGCGCGTCTTTTACAAATCAATCAAGTCGGCCTCCATACTGTCTACATAAAATTCGACTGGGTTGCCATCTTGCAGTGGAGCCAATGAATTCTTTGTATGGTCTGACTTTCTGGCATCTTGTCAATATTTATGAAGGCCATGTTATCCTTGAGTCTCGATTACTGTCCTACTTGCCTTTTATCTCACTTATAGAATTTGTTTGTACTTGTTCATGTCATAGTAATGTTGTCTATTTTGTACTTTTCTTGGGGGCAAAGGTAATTGTTTCAGTGTCTTATTCAATTTCACACTATGAGTATGGGATGATCTTCAGTCCAACGAGGACCAAGCCAGTAGCTCTGGGTCCAATAATGTAAAAGATTAATAATTTTGGGGTAGTCTTGACTGATCACTGCTTCGTTATATGATCTAATTTGTGTGGCCATTGTTTGTGGTGGGCGCAACCTGAGTTATATTATAACCGATGCGTCCTTACCAGGATGAGCTTAGTAATGTGGCCTCTGAATTGATGTTTTCATCCATCATATAACTCATACTTTTAGAATAAAAAAACAGCAAAGTTGTTTTTCCATTATCAATAGAATCATATTATATTTGAAACCCATCTTTGTTAACTGCCTTCTGATGTGTTTTATATTTTGCCACATAAAAATTCATTCACGAAATTACTCTTTTTTTGCTGAAACACATAGTTTTCTGAAAACAAACAAAGAACCGTCTGGATTTACCGGTAAACAACATAAAAAAGAAAGTGTGAATAAACGGATTAAATACGGCCTGCAAAGGTAATATCACAAAGGCGAGTATTCCGTTAATTGTTTCCGTGTGTATCGTTAACAATATACCTGCCACAGCACCAAAAATAATAGGCATTGTTATAAAAATCAGTAGTAACACATGCATAAAACACCACAATTTCATTTTCGCCATGTCTGTGTTCCTACCTGCTCGTTTCCTAATTCTCCGTGCATAAAACCAAATTATTATGTAGCTTAACATAACGAAGGCACATGTACAGCAATAATGGACAATATAGACGATCTTAATGGGTGGCCAGTTTTGCCTTGGGGAAGATAATTTGATAGGAAAGCAATAGTCTGAAATGAATCTTCCTGCGTTATCAATCAAACAAGAATCTTGTGCCAGCACAATCGCTACTGGAACAATGACAATAATTCCTATGAATGTTAGGGTATACATAGTTTGGCTTTTAAGTGTTTGAGAATTGAAGGTAAAGACAATCGATGTTAATTTATGCAGTGTCATGACAGAGACAATACACAAGGAAAGAGATGAAGATGCTATAGACAAAAATCCTGCCATGTGGCACTGTATAGCTATCAGCTGTCTATGGTCATATAGCACAATTTTTTCTTGTCTTATCAACATATTGTGAATTGATATTTTCAATAAAAGGTACCATCCTATGCAAATATCTGAGCACGCCAAGCAAGTCTTTAAAACTTCAGTAATATTTGTTTGATTGGATCTTTTGAATATCAATATAACAATGATGTTTCCTGCGATGCCAATTAAAGTAATCTTCCATATATATATATATATATATATATAATTGCATCAGAAAGCAGAAAATTACATGAAACAGACATAGATGACTTTGTATAGCAAAATTTGACATAGATTAAGCAACAAAAGTTAGTTATATCAAAAAACACTTGCTTTAAGAAACGCAACTGTTTTAAACCTATAGTTGAGATTTCGACGAGATAATTATGTCTCAGATCAAGTTCATCTAAGCATTCAATTTTGTTGAAAGTAAAGACACGAATTGTTGAAATATGATTTTGGGAAAGATTAAGGGTACGAACACATAGTCCTGCAAAAGCATTATCTTGTATATTTCGAATTTGCAAGCCTGATAATATAAGTTCTTGAATATAATGTAAGCCCATAAATGCATTTTCCAGTACGATGTACACAGGGTTTCCATAAACAGTTATGATTTTTATATACCTCAAGGCATTAAAGGATTTCAGGGGGAAAGCTGTTATCATATTATGAGAAATATCCAGAAACAAAATATTTTCAAATAAATGCAGGTTAAGTAGTGAAATTTTCTTTATAATATTGTGTGATAAGTCTAATTTCATATTGTAATACAAGGGAGGTGAATGATACGCTGCTGTGATATTATTTCGCTGCATTATAACTACTTTTATTTTACTTGACAGGCGGGGGATATAAGCAAATCCTGCGTCTCTACAGTCCACTGTGTAGACTTTGCAGAAACAAGCAGCTGGGCACTGCATCATATGACATAATTCTTCATCATTTGTGGACAGCCTACATTGCACAACCTCGTCGCAAACCTCTAAGTGATGCAAACAGCCTATTTCATTTTTGCAACGAAAATGACCAGGACATTCAAAAGAACGATTCCCACATGCTTCATCCGTTCCTTGAGGACAATCCCATTTACCATCACAAATTAAGTGAAACGGAACACAATAACCAGTGGAACACTTGAATGCTCGAGTGCAGACCATGTCGTCACAGCTTTGCAGGTGTTCGCCATTCTTGCAGTATAACAACTCACCTGATACCTTCATGTCATAAACGCAAACTAATGCAAGAGGAAAACAAGTCGTATTATCCAGCAACTGACATTTAATCCAATTGGGGTTTTCACATGATGCTGCTGGGCTGTCTATTTGCCCTCTCTCTTCATAGTTTTGCAACTTTGAATTGACTTTTACCACCGTGGTCATAACGCTTGGGCATTTAGCCTCATCTGAACCGTCTATACAGTCATCCCGACCGTCGCACAGGTTCGACCCCAGAATACAACCTCCTATGTGGCACTGGACATAAAGGGGCACACAAGAGCAGGTACTGGGGTAACAAAACCGGAAGCAGAAATCTGCGTTGGCAGCTTGTCTATTTTGGGCAACACATACTGGTTTGCATTCTAGTTCATCTGTGCCATCCTTGCAATCATTCTCATTATCACATACATACTGATTGAAAATGCATTCTCCATTTTTGCACGAGTACTGGCCAATTCTGCACTTCTGGGGTGTCCTTGAAGCTGGTTTTTCACAAATTATTCCATCTGCCGCAGCAATGTATGAATGATTTTGTAATCTCCTAAGGATAAGAAGATTCGGAAAGTCTATGCATTTCTTCCCACTCTTCCTACAAATGTCAAAGCCAATATACCATGTGTTCCAGTGATGTCTCGTCATGACAGAAACAGGTTTTATCACAACTCCTACTATAGACATTTCTTTCTGTTCTGTTATCCACACCTTATATCTGTAATATGCCAACCTCCACTTGTTCAGTATGTTTAGAAATGATGTTAGGAATGGCAAGGTTTTCAATGTTCGTGTTACTGTGTTCATCTTTGACACTGTTTGATAATGAGTGGTACAAGGTATGCTTCGGTATTTATATGTTGCACCTATCCAAAACATTGATATATTTTTCAAAAGGGAAAAACAAGTTTGGTTCAAAATAAGTAACCTTCCACCAGCATGAAAACATTTCATTTTAGCATCTGTATATGTATGAACTAAAGCTTTACTCAGGCCTAATTTGACACAATTTGTGTTTTCTTTGACATAAAGCCAGCCATAACTGCACTCAGTCTTTTCCAAAGAGTTTAATGGCAACATTGCTTGCCAGTCTGCATTTTTGCTTTTTGGAGACAAAGGAACTTCACAAATAATTGCAGACGAAGTGTATGTCTTATTACATGGCACAATGAGCCAAATTGGATCAACATAAGGGGATAAAAATATCATGCTGCCACACATTCCATGCTTCAAACGACGTAATCCGTGTATATTGGTGCCAATGTATGAACCACGCACAGGGTACTTTTTAACAAAATTACGACCACCATGCCGTTGATCTATAAATAACTGAGCAGTGGAAATCTCATATGTCAATCTTCCTGGTATAAGAAAGCTTAACGGATCTCCATTAACCCATGAAACTTCTTTGTCCTGAAATGATGATGATGATGATGATGATGATGATGATGATGATGATGATGATGATGATGATGATGATGATAGTAATAAAAATAAAATCTTTGATAAAGATCATAACTGGGTTTGTCTCTGACATTATCTATGTACTCCATAGTAAATGATGTTTACAAATGTCAACATTTTTATGAAAAAATAGCAGAATATCATCACGAAGGTACAAAACTCATTCAATATATTTATCAAAAATAGCATTACACATCCATATTTGCTTGAAATGGTTTTTATTTTCTAAATCATTTTATCTATAAGTTTTATTTTGTTGCTTTTGTGAAGATGTGTCCTGATATTTAAATCTCGCCCACATTAATAAAACAAAATCAGGGAATTTGCTTAATAATTGTAGACTGTCATAAACCATTTAGTCACAAGCAGCTCATTATTAAGGTTGGCCAGATAGAAGCAACCGTTAGTACCATTACCTGTACCGTCAGCATAAAGTAAAAACTGTATAGAAGAAGCCAATGATGTTCATTTTATCAACTAGGTGGCCTATGCATCACCCTGTCTGCACCACTCCCTGTCTCTCAACGTACCACACATCCACGGTTCCAAATATAAACACCTCAACACCTGGCAAGACCCTTTACAGTCACCTAATTCCGGACCATGGGTGGATTTTAAATGTTCATGTCTACTGGGTATACTGTACATTTTTAACAGGAAAAATGAATTTTACCTTCCACGGTCTTAAACAACGCACATAAATGCTAGACGGCAAATACGTCCCCTGTAAAACATAGATTTTTAACTTTTCAATAAGGGGCGTACCATGCTTGAGGTATTTTCTTGCTGGGTGCTTTGAAATTTTAGTTACTTCCAGCAAATTAACATTAGGTCCTGTTAGGTTTAAAGCACATTGACCTGATTTTGATTGTTCATATGTTTGAAGTGTGCCATGATCAATACAAAGCTGTTACAAAGTAAAAATCGGAATAATATGTATAAATTCATTCATATGATATACATGTTTCCTCCAAAACCTGCAATCAGGTTTTGTCGAACTTAAATTAACATCAGGTAAGCGTGTGTAGAGTGCATTCCATAGCTTAAAGCTTATTTGTTTCATTTTCCGATTAGTTTCGTTCATTTGGGGCTGGGGGCATGTTCTTGCACATCCTGTCAAAGAATAGAATAGAATGATGACATTCAAATTACTGTTGTTGTTTACTAGTTGACCCCACCACATATTGTTGTCTTCAAATCGAATTAAACAATTGAATTAAAAATGTACATACCGCAGTAACCCTTAAGCCAATGAATATCACAGATGACAAGTGGAGCACATTGTATAAATATGTTACATGATCAACATGACAGTGAAGATATGCTATACTAAATGTAATCAACACTGATAACTCTTCTCTGCTGTTTATTACCGTTAAATGCATGTGCATGCTTTTGCAGTACCCATAAGCATCATCCCAGCTTTGAGATTTCCTGTGAAATGCCTTTGCATGATAAACCTGGCCTTCGAATGAAACTATCCTTTTAATCCCTTCTCTTCTGAACACAATTTTTGGAAATTTGGGAAAGGTAATTAGTATTTCATCTAGGTTTGACTCCAAGGAAACGTGAAGGGTGCAAATACTTTGCCCTTGTCTTCTTATGCGTTGAAAATAAAGAAGCATGTACATAATGTTTTCATAGTGTTCATCCAACAACATGTCAACATTCCATTGGAAAGACGAAAGCATAATATGTGACCATAGCCATTTCACAAGTGGTTTTAGCACCACATAACGACCACTACGAACCATAGAGTAGAAGGTTTCCAAACAAAAGGAAAATGTGGATTCACAGCTCTGCCTTATGCCAATTCTCACACTTCCTGTCCAGTGGTATGTACGGTAATTCTGACCACGACCGTGGGTCATTGACAAGGAATGGAAGTTAAAGCCAAGGGATTGCGCAGACTCCCAAATGTGTGCCATGAAGCAACTTGGATTGCTTGTTATCTTATAAATACCATCTTTTGAATAATTGCGTGAATAACATGACAGATGTCCGGTTGATGTGCAAGATATACTTATGGTTAAAGTCAACTGCTTACTGAATGTTTTGTGCCTTAACCTCAAATAGTGTCCTTGAAATGTACTTGCACTAAAATTTACTATTCGGCCTGTTAGACGTGCTTCAGAGATTAAAATCAATTGTTTGTTGAAGTAATGCATTTCCCCTCTCGATGTATCACATGTTTTCAGAAACAAAAAGTATTTGTGGCCAATGTTCAATTTACATTTCCTTTGCCTGTTCATAAAATTTAGATTGACAGCTCAAATGACAAAAAAGGTAGGCTTTGTAATATAAGAATCTGAAGGAATCTGCTGGATCACAAAACAAGCTGTAAGACTGCTAGTTATCCGTACTGTATGAAGTGCTTTTCCAGAATTTTTTGTTCTCACGAACAAAAAGGGCCCTTCAATGTTATGACTGTAGTCACACATTTGCATAATTCCGCGGCACTTTGTTGTTTCAAATAGCAGTAACATTTGCAAAGTTTCTATCAGATTGTATACATAATACACCAGCAATAAGGTGTGGCCACCAGACACAAAAAACATTTTGCGTGTTATTATTGACGTATCTGTAGGAAAGTCACAAAAAGGTCCCAGCTGGTTTTTGTTGTACTGTTCAATATGATCTAACACTGAAAATCCAGCATACATGCATCCACCATTTATATTTCCAGTCCAATTATACATGGCAACTTTGACATTTATGTACATGTGACTGGGTCCTGACAATAGCACCTTTGATATCAGAGGCATCTTACCGGTTGAAGTTGCTGCATGCATGAGCTCAATCTGTGATATTACAGCTGGTGCAATATTAACTATTGTGAGGCTGCTCTTGAACGGGCTGTTACTTTGAAAGTTTAGCATAAAGGTAGCATAGTTTGTCGGCCAGCATAGCTCAAGCACCAATGAGAATCTTGGCCCTTCAGTAACCATGAAATTCTGTGTAAAAGATACTGTGCTAAACAACTTTGTAATATATTTTATGACGTGTAACTCTGGAGTTGCACCGTCAAAGAGAGCAACACCAAGACGCTTGTTTTTGCTGGCAAACAACGTTAAAATTATTGAGTAATAGAAGTCGTAACAAGCGACATATACCCAAACACAGTTGACAAGGCCTGTGGATTTTACAGTATGAAGAAACTGCGACAATAAAGATACACTTTTTGATAATGTCCCATTCACTGCATAATTCGAGTGACGGATGTATACAAATGGTGCCACTGCTGTCTGATAATGCATGATAAGTTTAATTTCAATAAAGCGTGTTGCATCGTGGTGAAGGTAAATTACCATTTGATATGCAACACTGGATATATTAACTTTGTAATGCTTCCCACAAAGCGTATCAATTCCCTTCTTTTGGTCTAGGCTACAAAGCGCACGGATCCTCAGGTAGCTCCCGGGACACAATTTCCCACTGTAAGGAGCTACAAGCTGCATAATTTGTAATGCTACCACCAAGTCAGTGAGAACAATAATATTCCAGGAAAGGCTGACGTCAGATACGCCATCATAATATGGAGCATTAAGTAATGAGCAAGGCAATCTTTAGAAAAGGCTGACGTCAGATACGCCATCATAATATGGAGCATTAAGTAATGAGCAAGGCAATCTTTCCCCAAATTTGTTTCCAATTTCGGAATGGAGGTGCTGATTTAGGCGACGTTCTGGCGTACATTGTTTGACATAATGATTGGTACAGCGCAGGACTTGAAAGAAAAATGGAAGTATGCATGACAATTTACGAAGCATACATTGAATCACGCCATAGTAAATGTAAGGCTTAATGCTTGAATTAGTACTGGAGGTGTAATATGGTCTGTGTAGTTCATATTGTAATATGACACATATATGATGCAAGCCAGTTTTAAACCTGACCTCATATATCATATTTATCAATATACAGTGATGGATGGACAGAAGTCCAACCTCTTTGTGTAAGCCACACTCATCAAATAATATAATGTTTTTTTAAAATAAACCGTCAAATATTTTGATCCTGTTTCGTCCACAGGCACATGGGCCCCTCATCATCATTTTGTGTATGAAAAAATTGATTTGGTATGACGTAGGAACTTTAATGACCCAACTGTAATTAAGCTGATGAATTTGTCGATTTTTAGGTTTATACCTTTTGAAATCAGTTCTGTCTGGCCGGAACCAGCATATAAAACCAAAAGGTTGAAGACGCCTGGCAGAAGTTTGGAATGATGGTTCATTTCTGCAATAATGTGGCGTTACAGTGTGTATACCATTACCTATCACTCGGTCAGCATATATTGCTCCCTTTATCTTATCCAACATTAAATGTTTCTGAATGCATTTCTGTACATTGAAATCCACCATACTATTTGTGTTATTATTATTGCAAAACTTCAATATGATCTGCAAATAAAAATACCATGATGTGTCTTCTTTCTTTTGTCCAGGCGAAATTGCCTTGGTACCTCTTATCATCAGCAAAATCACCACGCCTACATCCGCCAACCATTGCAAGTATTTATATCCTAATTTGAACATTTTACAAAACAGGTTTACTAGGAACAAGTCAGAACAATGTTCGTTTATTTTGCTACATTTTCCACTTTCCCACACCCATTATAAGTCTATTTTTTATCTGAACATTTTACCAATGGAGTTTGTAGGAAACAGTAACAGTATACGTTTATGTTGCTGCATATGTACTTATCGTATTTTGTATCTTGCACATAATAGGCACAGCTCCCGCATATTAATTAATCATTGTACCGCGAGAACTGAACAATATACATTTGCAGGTACAACATGGCAATTCATTAACCGATAACTGGTATTTAGGCGAATCTAGATTATCGTTTAGTGTCTGTTCCGTAAGCAAACAAGCTCTAACATGAAGCTGGTTAAAGTAGTAATTACGCCTTTAAGCACGATCTGACAATGCCGTATACACACTTTTTTTTCTTGATAGCTTTGTTTTTTGGGGGGAGGGGGGTGGGTAATTACATATCAATCACACATTAAATGTTTCGGCAGTGACATAATTGTGTGTGCACAAGCTTTTATGCTGGTCCTGTTTGTGTGCCTTACATTGCCGAGGACGGGAAGAGGTTTATGAATTGATTTCATGGAAATGTTTGCTCTTTCTGTGCCACATTTTGTACTGGTTCAACAGATTTCTTGGCACTTTGGCTACCAAAAAGCACACAACGTGCCAGGGAATGGTGCTCAGGTGGACTCTATTATATTCAGTAACTTCACACATGTTGGTACGTGATTAAAGGGTCTTTTCACAGAAAAAAATGGATCTAGCATCCTTATTATAATTCAGTGCAGTAGGTGTTATGTAATTCAACTTCACTCAGAGTTGGTACTGAAAAAGTTAGCTGTTTCCAGTGGGCTGTTGTATCATATGTTACTTCACGTATGCTGGTATTTGAGCAAATGGTCATTTCGCAAGAAATATAAATCTGGCACCATTGTTGTAATTAAGAGCAGTTCGTGTTAATTAGTTTGACTCAAGTCACAATTGGCACTGAAAGAGTTAGGCATGATAAACATATAAATCATGCCACATCATGGCCACTATGACTGGTCTCCACATTTGTAACTATACAATTTTAAAGAAAAATAAACATTTCAGTGAATTCACGAAACCAAATTTATATATATATATCAATCAAGGAATTCGAGAGTTGCAGATGAGCTTCAATAATATCAGGTATGGATGCAGCTATGAAAAGATTCTCAATTGATAATTAAATCAGGTGAAAAGACAGGTCCTCCTCCATTGCAGTAAATTAAAGCTCGGTTTGAAACTCATTCCTGGATTTACTTTTCATATTTTTGTAATTACTTCCGGCAACAGTTAAAACTAATTGTTGCAGATCAAAAGTATCATACCTTATATCCACTTGATCAATATTTTGCATACTTTAAAAGTCTTTTAAAATAAAAGTTTTCATTCAGTTTTTTCCCTTCTCTGCTTCATGACAATAAATAAATATCTCATTCTGTGGACAATTCTGATCTCTCTCTCTCTCTCTCTCTCTCTCTCTCTCTCTCTCTCTCTCTCCCTCCCTCTCTCTCTCTCTCCCCCCCTCTCTCCCCCTCTCTCTCTCTCTCTCTCTCTCTCTCTCTCTCTCTCTCTCTCTCTCTCTCTCTCTTTACAATGCATATCACTTTCTTTGTTGGCCTCGCCCAGTATACTTCAGTTATCCACCAACCATTTTAACTTAGTTCTAAATGAAGCTCAGTTTGCATACTACCAAAACCGCAGGATCAGAAACCCTACTCAATTTGGAATATTACCAAAGCCACAGGCCACGAATCTGCCCTTGGATTCCATACTACCAAAGCCACAGGACCAAATACTGTCCTCAGTTTGCATATAACTGAAGCTATAGGACCCCATAACATACGTAGATAATACAAAGCTACTAAAAGAAACAGTAGCACAGATATATTCATCACTTTCCGGAATGTCTCATATGTTTCTGCAGAGATATTGCTTTTGCTGTGGTAGAAGCCAAGTGTCTTATCTATGTATAAAATGTTGCTGACCACATATTGTCCTGGCCAAAAAATAGACACACCCTCCTTTAGCAATGGGTATAAGTGAAAGGATGTGTAGCCATATACGTGAAAAATTATTAGGCTGTTGTTTATTTATTTTTGTTGGAAGAGTCTTGGAAAAAAGTTGCATTTAAAGATAAATTTAATTTCCTTCATGGCAATCTTGTTATCCCTGTACGTGCCACTCCTGCTGACTCCATGGTTAATCAATTTCTACTCCATGTTCACGCATGGTTTGCCATTGATAAAAAAAAAAGGAGGTTAGCGTTTTTAGATGTCAGCAAACCATTTAATACTGAAGTGTGTCATAAAATTTTTTCACTAGGGAATAAATTAGGCTGGCTTTCAGATTTGGAAGTCATTATTAATGTGCAGTTATAAAATACCAATCTTCTGATTTAGGGAAAAATTATTATGGCCTGTTACCGCTTTCTGAGCTTGGTCAATGTCTCTTTATAATGTGCCTCAATGATATCGTAGATAGTGTCTTATCTAAGGTTCCACTCCGTACTGCTACCAGTAATCTCTATTTACAAGTCGACAACCCATTTATAGCTCCCGGAATTATACATTCTTTTGTTTCTGCTATACATCAATGTTAGGACAAATGGTTTGTTACTTTCAATGCTGCGAAACTGATCCTATGGAAATATCTTGAAAACTAACCCAATATATTATCCTCCTCCTGTCTTTCAAATGTATATTTTCTAGACTCATCACAAACATCTAGTATCTATATTCGGGATTGATTTAACTCTTTCAGTGCCAACTTTGACTTAAGTACAAGTTACCCTAAACGAACTGCTCTGAATTATAACAAGCGTGCTACATTCATGTTCCATGAAAATGTCCTTTGATGCAAGTACCAGCATGGCTGTAGTTAAATAAATACAACACTCTTAGTCAACAGCTTTCTTCAGCACCCTCTGGGCAGAATGAGGCCAAAGTACACAAAAAAGCTGTTGATTCAGTCCGAACTCTGAGACTGATATAGGTAAGATGGTCGGTCCATGTGTTTTAGTTTATGATTATATAATACAAAGATAACATAATGAAAAAAAGTTTACATTCACTATGGATAGAAATATTCTGGTGACTATTCATATTTTTGTAAGACCGTTACTTGAATATACTTAACCCATATTGTTTGATTGAAGGACATTTATTAAAGAAAAATTGAACATATCCAACTAATGGCAGCATGTACTGTACCTGGTTTAATCTACGAGGAAGACACCTTGTACGTTCTGGCTGAACGGAACATGAACATTGCTTTTACTGCGTTGTTGACTAGCTTGTACAGCAAAAGCAATGTAAATGGTTCGTTAAGCCAGACTGTACAACGAGCTAGTCAACACCATGGTTACAGATTATCTACGTTCGTTTATTCTGCCTCAATCTGACACTTAAACTGAGATACCCTTACCAGTCAGATGTTTTACTATCCCCATCTCCTAAGGTGCACCGACGTTATTTGTTTTTGTGTCTTTTCATCCAGAACTCTCTCCTGGTAGTGATTACCTTGTTTCGCAGTCCAAACTCTTCACAGACTGTAAACTTACATGTCAATATCAAAACTATAAAAATAGGGAATAAATATTGTCCAAATTGCACGTTATCCTGTACAATTTTGACACAGGTGTGCATTATCCCAAATAAATTAAAGGGTCTTTACTGGGTTTCTGCTCAGATCAGGTTTCTCTGAGTGGCGGTTCCTTGTCTAAGCTAAATATTAAGCAAAGTCAACCAACATAGTAATGAAGAAATATATGAACATGTCAAATGATGCATAAGCGAAATAAATGAAGCGTTCCTTATAAATGCGGAGCTTCAATATGAATAAAGAGTACCTGTCAAACCAAACATAATTACTAAATTTGTATAGTTCAAGTTCAAATAAGAATAATTTGACTTACCCCTGAAGCAAGACGTACGCTTTCTAGCTGATAGGTTACCTTAGTTAAACTGCGTGCCAGTTTATAACTGAAGTAAAAACAAACTGGGCATTATGTTCAGTCCCAGTGACTATAAAATAGACAGTTACAGCTCGACCACCTGTAGAAACCAAGGGAAATCCTAACACGTGCTGCAACAATGGACATCCTGCACCAGGTATGTAAAAAAAACCCAGGATGGCACCTACTCCTCACCTTGAATTTTTCCAAACAATAAAGCTCTATTCCGATGACAAACTTGAGTTAATGTTTCAACATAATGGGTCACGTTCCTGACACTTGAGCAAATACTGTCACAATACAGCATTTTTTAACATTGAGTATACGTGTATTTAGGCATATCTGAAACTAACGACACCCGTTAGCATTTAAGTCAAGAACAAGTTATCAAAACAAATTTTTTGTTTAACCAGAAGTACAGTTAGGTAGCTTGTAACTGTGGAAGGCCCTGGTTCCTACCGATAGTCCCTGTGTGTACAGTGTAGAAAAATCAAAACAGTTCATTTTTTTTTCTTTTGAACCTTGAAGTTTAGATACAAACTCGGAAGAATTGCTAAAGCTCCAAAAGTGATTGATTTAACATTCTCTAGAAATTGCATTACAGTATTTACGGAAATGATTCCTAATTGCAGTCAAACACAGTGTTACGGCCTTTGATAGTTGTTATGTTGTACATGTTGAAGTAGCTATTACTCTTGATTCAAAAGTTTTTTTTATGTTATTTGGGTATAGAGAAACAAGTGGAATATGGGAGTCCTCTTCAGAAATTTTGACATGAAAATTTCTTTTCATCGCATCTTTGTGTGTATCTATCAAATTATCAATGGATTATTTGTGTGAATTTTATACGTCTTTTCGTCTTGTGAAATATTGTTATTGCCAAGTTCATTTTTAAAACACTTCCAAATCATATTTTGTGCAGATGATCCAATATTTACAAAAATCTGTTTCTGCATCTGCATTCAGGTTGTGAATTTAATTTAGTTAATTAGATTCATTGTTTGAACATTCAAATTTCCATAATTACTGACTTTTGGCAGTAGATGTATTATCCATATTGCAAGCCCGACAGGGATTAGGTCCCAGTCAACTTAATTTCTCTTCTTTTTTCAACATTGATTTAAAGCATTGGCCTAATTGTTTGCGCAGTACAGGACCTGGGATACCTGGCATGGTTTCTTCGTTTGCCCCTGTTACACTGTCCTTCAATCTTAACTAAGTTCTACAATTTATGGCACTGCCCCATTTGTTCTCTCTACTGTTGTATTTTCAAAGCAGCTGACAAGACAAATTTAAATGAATTCTTCCAATCTGCTGATATTCGATGATGGCTTCTGATTTTTTTCTCTTTCTTTTTCTTCCTTCCATGTATTTTTCTCAGTATTCATTTCTTTGAAATTTCACTTTAGGTCTCCGGGGGAGCGTTGGTCAATATTTTAACTTTTTGGAACATGTTTTTACAATTCGTTATAACCCTTCCGCCTATGATTTTGTTAGTATTTTTTCTCCAATATATAATGTGGAGAAATAACCTCCAAGACGTTATGCCGTTTTTGACTCCAGAAATTTCAGTTGGTTAGGTCGGCAACACTGGTAGCAGACGCAAAGTATGTTTCTGGCATGTAAGCTGACACAACAACAACAACAGGGTTTTCAAACTTTTATAGAAGGCGATGCCAAATTTATGATTTGGGGACAAGACCACGACTCACTGTGACATAGTGTGCCAGTGTCATGAAACCAAACAAGGAGGGGAATGGATCTTCCAGCTACAGACCATTTTCTGACAGTGCCAGGGCTCAGCACAAGTCACCCTACTGGTGTTACCTCACTTCGTGCCCGTTTAAAGTGACATACAGACAATCTATTGCGCCCATTTTAATTAAAATTCTACCACAGATTAGTGCATAATTGCATTTAAAGGCATACAAAATATATCCTGGCTTTGTTCTCTGGTTACATGATCTAATTGAGAAAGACCTGTCGAAAATTAACTTCACGAGACACAAAACTCAGACACGCATGATTTGCATGTCCCACCTGGCTTCCACTTCCTATTAGAGGTACATTTCAACGACAGGCTGGTAATGGCTGATTCTCACCATGCCTTTGATGTCTTTTAAGCCTACGAAGTTCCAAATATGGTATTTTTAAAGTGCAAATATCTCTCAGCAGAGTGTCAAACCTTGTGCTCAATTGTCAATTCATTTGAGGGCTTAACTCTTAATTCAGTCACAACAAATGCCACTGCTCTTTTGCATGTGTAATGCTGCGTGACACCCAAGATTGCTTGGCCTAAGAAGTTGCTGCCAATGGGCCCAGCAGACATCTGATATAGCGCATGCAGCAAAGCGGTAGACTTGACTACAGGCCAAAGGCGCCATGTATTCTCCTGTGCCTATTGCAACATGCACACAACACAATCACCACTTTTTCCATAGAGCAAAAGAAGCTGTGTGCTCGTCGTCATACGACAAGCCCAGTAGTTATGATAAAAGCGAAGACAGCACCATACCTCTTCAGCTCACCGACGGGCATAGGCTATGAGCCTGGCTTGGTGCCCCTCTTAAAATGGAATATGTACCAATTGTGCCTTCCCTGTCCTGTATGTCACTTAGATAAATTCATCACAGTTACAAAAAATGTTAGGCCTACAACTATAATTAAATTGCCGATATAACTATAAGTGTAATAATCTAATCGTGTTACTAACCTTTCAGGTAATGGGTACAATAGACAATGTTTTTTGTTAGATCAGTGGCCTATCCTCATTGGCTATGTTGTGCTGTGGGCTGTGTTCTCCGGCTCATAGTTAAAATGGAGGTAGAGTATGTTTATAATGTTCCAGATTCATAAATATCACAAAAACGATGTAGGCCTACTTTCTACTTTCTGTAAACTTAGCTGACGAACAAGTGAAAGGCCTACCAGGTCTGTTTTATTTTACGCACAAGGCCTCTACATTTTGGGAACACTATGGTCTGTAGTTTATGAAGAATATTTCAAAGGTTAAGAGGACTGGTTTAAAACCACCAGTTGCCCTTTATGGGTGACTGTCTGTCTCAAGTCAGGAGTGAAATTTGTTTCGTCACAATGGTATTGGAAGATGAATGTTGATGTTTTGGTAACTCTGGAATCTCTTTGCTGTCATTGTTTGGTTTGGAATTTACAAATATGGGTAATGTTTTTCTGTACTATTTGATACATATTTCATTGGCTATGTTGTGCTGTGGGCTGTGTTCTCCGGCTCATAGTTAAAATGGAGGTAGAGTATGTTTATAATGTTCCAGATTCATAAATAACCAAAAAAGGATGTAGGCCTACTTTCTACTTTCTGTAAACTTAGCTGACGAACAAGTGATAGGCCTACCATGTCTGTTTTATTTTAAGCACAAGTAGCAAAATTTAGATTCTGAGTCGTTAGGCCTATACATTTTGGGAACAGTATGGTCTGTAGTTTTTTAAGAATATTTCAAAGGTTGAGAGGACCGGTTTAAAACCACCAATTGCCCTTTATGGGTGACTGCCTCTCTCAAGTCAGGAGCGAAATTTATTTCGTCACATTGGTATTGGAAGATGAATGTTGATGTTTTGGTAACTCTGAAAACTCTTTGCTGTCATTGTTGGGTTTGAAATTTATGAATATGGGTCAGGTTTTTCTGTATTATTTTAATTGGGCATACGTGTCCAAAATCGTCGGTCAGTTTCTTTCAAAACTTGATGGTGATCTCCCCTGGGTGCATCTTTACCATGTTTGATTGATCATGCTCAAGATACCACGTTTGATTGATCATGCTCAATGGGGTTTTTTGGGGTGGTGGTTTTTTTTTTTTTTTTTTTTTTTTTTTTTTTTGTTTTTTTTTTTTGTATTTGTTGTTTTCTTGCCAATTCTTCAAAACTGTTCTCTAAATCCGCTCAGCCAATTGCTTTGCAATTGCAACTTTTGGAACTCCTGCAACTTAATTTCTTGAACAGGTGGGGCTGCAGTCTTTGAAATGAGTTCGTATATTTAATACAATTTGCACTCATATTGTCATGGATTTTTTATGAAAATAAGTTTTGCGGAAGGGTAGAACAAAGCTGTCTCCAGGTGACGATACTCTCGATCCCTGATTTTGATCATGATTTGTGTGCGTGTATGTTTTTTTTCAACTTCACTTTTTAACCACCTTTTGCTACTTACATGGAATCCTATTGCGTACTTCGCAAGTTAGGTGGGATTCACATGGTAATTTATAACTTGTGACACCTAGAAAACCGTTTGCAATACTCTTCTCAAATGTGTTGGGGTCTACCTTTGGTGCATCGCAGGCATTTCGTTAAATCAGTTGTGTTCTAGTGATTCTAGTATTCTTCTATGATTTTGTAGTTAATTTTGTAGGTCAATTCTTAGGCCAAATCTCCACCGCTTACTTGCTTCAAAATGGCACAGTAACATTTCTGGAACGCCCGAATCGTATATTATTGATCAGCGAGTGCTGCATTTTTCGTACTGGTCAAAAAGGCCCAAAATTGCGCACGAACACTTCAGGGTACCAAAGATGAAACTTATTGTGGATTGAGAGTATCAGTTGAAATTGCAGAAGGGTTCCACAGGCAGCCCTTTCTGGTGAGATGCGTCGAAATATATAATAATGATATTTCATTAAAATATCAAACAGCACAAACTTTAATCCAACCCAATAATCTGGAACATTATAAAACTGAGCAGCCTAAGCAATAAGAAAACGTTGATACCCATTTTCAATTTCACTTGTATCCTAAGAGTGCTGCAGAGCAGATGTTTTATGAGCAAACCTGCTGCAGTCGTTGAAAAGAAATTGATGTGCAAAATAAGGCACCCAAAGTTCATGCTTCATCTCTTTTCTTCCCTCACGCTACCCAGCAGCCAGGCAAAACATACTCACTGGATGTGTTTGAATTTGAGATGAATTAATACATTTTCAAATGCAGTTATAGCTAGAGGTCGCTAAAATAACCATAACAAAAAGTATGTGATGCACATTTGCAGCATACTTGCAATGTTACCCGCAATTATTGTCTACATGTTTTATTTTGTACCTTTTTCAATGATGCTAAATGACTTTGACAAGTGGGTGAAATTCCCTCACAATTTTGAAAAAAAATGACTACTGGCCTAACGTTTAATAAATGCAAACTTTGTCGATTCATCCAAATCTATCCGAAAATATAAAGGTTCTATATTTTAGAATATCCAGTGATGGGCCAACTAAAGTCTGACTTCTTTCTGTAAACCGCACTCATCAAATAAAATTCGGGGGGGGGGTCTGGTTTTTTTTTAATTAAACCGTCAAATATTTTCCTTCTGTTTTTTTTTCCACTAGGTCGTGGGAACCTTATCAGTAATTCGTGCGGGAAAATATTATTCTCGTGTGAGGTAGGACCTATAATGATCCAAAGTAATAAACTGATCGTACTTGACGGGTTTCTTTTTTTTTTTTTTTTTGCTTGTTTGTTTGTTTGTTTGTTTGTTTGTTTGTTTGTTTCTTTCTTTCTTTCTTTCTTTTTTCAAGTTTGCCTTTTAAAATAAGTTTGTTTTTTTTCTGGCCGCAACCAGCACATGCCAACTTAAGGTTGAAGACACTTGGAATAATTTTGGAGTGGTGATTCATTTCTGCAATAATCTTGCACTGCCATGTGTATACCATAAGTTATATATACCTCCCTTTATCATATCCAAATTAAATGTAAATAATAAAAAGGTGTCTTTTCGTTGAGATTGTCCAGATTTTTGTTTGAAGCAACAGCCGTTCAAACAAATCCGCCATTAGGCCTGTGGCCGACCACTTTTCTTTGTTGTTTAATTTATATATTCATACGGGCGGCATGACTGTGTCAAGGTCCCATGTAATGTAGTGAAATAAAATGTTATAAGTGATATAAATGGTCCTTTTTCTTTCTTAATGGACAGTAGGCTATAAATGCAAAATAACCCTCGTCGTTAATCCGTCTAAACCGAATTCCTTCGTTGTTTGCCTGCCTGCATGCCTCATCACCCGTGCGCTTCGCGCTTGAGTCATCAACCGCACAGGCAGGCAAACAACTCGGGGGATTCAGTTTGACAGATTAACGACTCAGGTAGTTTTGTCTATATATACATATATGAGCTCTGAGCTCAGCCGATTGACAGTCAGGAGAACCAAAAAGTGACAGGCCTACCATATCTTTTTTTATTTTGGGGCTAGGTGATAGATTTTATGTTTTAGGCCTTTTGCTGTGTGACCGAGACCCCATCCGTGAAGAGACCTTTTTTTTACGAATCTACTGTTTCAAGTCACGCCAAAGGCTTGATGCGCCATGAAACCTAGCTAGCTTTTATGTCTTCTCGCACGCCACGATCCAGAGCTTGGTCTTCTGTCTTAAAGGGCAGGTTTCGGGAAAGCAGCTGCAGTCTATTTTACCAATTTCTTATGAAAAACTTTGAATCGGAATCTGCAATGCGTATGACGTCACTTGGTGAACTCGTTTCACTTGCAAAAGATAGAAGCGAACTACAGTACATGGTCGATGTCGAGGGTTTTTTTTATTTTATTTTTTTTTATGTGGACAAGGCACTCTCCTAGTGTGCACTTGTGCCGGATTTTACAGAATCAGGAAATCAGAGGGACGGGACTTGATGTTAAGATGTTGACAGGAATTACACACATCAGAGCACATCAGTTGCATTAGTAGGCATTTGAGGAAATTGGCAATTGTATCAATGTCCAGGATTTGCCAGTGTCCTGAAGGTCGATTTTCTACTGTTTGAATGCCTCATCCCAAAGAAAGTTTCCCGTCCGCAGTCCTCCCATGATTTGATTCATTAGAAATGGCTCTTGTACTTGGTTTAGGCTATACAGGAATCCCATTGCTTGTTCAAATCCACAAACACTAAAATTCCTATATTTTTAGAAGCCATGTGTTTCATTTTATCACATCTTGTAAGATTTAACTACCAATGTTTCATTATTGTATAATATATCAACTTAGGCGATCCTCAGCCAGAGCACCTAATCTCATCAGGTCATAAAAGTCAAATGAGATACTGGTAAAGCTGTTTTGGCTGCAGTATACAAAGGTGCAAAGTTTTTATTTGCTTTTTTACTGCTTTAATTGGTTTGTGTCAAGAACACATTTGATGATATGAAATTGTTTGGTTCGGTAGTATTGACATGCGAGGGGTTTGCCTCCCTACAAAGTCCGCAAATGTTCAGCTTCAGTTTCGGCAGCGTGTTTGTACCAACGGATTTTGCCTCTCAGGTTTTCAGCCTGAGGCTGGTTCCCTGGCCATGCTCATAATAATAGATATCTAAATGTCTTATTTGGGACTTTGAATCGATGAATTGTCAATGCTGCAAGTTCAGTTTCTGGGCATTTTTCACACTCATCATTATATTGTTTGAAGACATTCATTCTGTTAAGTTCCGCAGTTTCACGCAAGACTTTCCAAAACCCCATGCGTCAATGTTCACTTTCATACACATCTAGACCAGTAAGAGTTGTGATAAGTTCAACAATTTAATAACACCACACACACTGAAATTTATACATATTTACAATCATTGACTGCCATGCAAAATTCTGTCTATATACAACACTGCAGCAGTACGATCACAATATCACATCACAAGTTCACCAAAAAATGGCTCTTTACGCCATGCTATTACCAAAATAACCCCTAGTCCTGCTGAACCATATTCATGGCCTTCTCTATTGTATCACAACCTAAATACGTTGCCAAATAAACTTCTACACAAGCGTTTTTATTTCAATTGGAGCTTACCCAGTAAAAGTACATGTGCCCGTAGTACTGCATGGTCCTGTGGCAAAAACCTGCCCATCGGCCATACTGAAAACCTGGGATTCAAACTGCTTCCTTAGTCTGAGTTGAAGGACATTGAAATGTGAGGAGCCCACTTTTGGTTTTCGTTTAACTATTTATACATTCTGGGGAAAGGCTTTCCCGCTGACTGGCCTTTTGATTGGTTGGGAAGAAAGGTCTGTGCTTCCCGCAATTTGATTGGGGGAAGCAAAAACTTGGCAGCACTCCACCTTTTCAGTTCTTCAATTTCATGACCGCACTTGCTATAATTTTACAACAGCACATGCTAAGTACAACTGATGTTACTATAATGCACTTGCTGACCTAGGTCGATCGTAGTAAAAATAACATGGGCTATCCAAGGGAAGTGCAGGCTTTCTGTGTAGTTAATTTAGCTTCCAAACAAAGTAAATTAAGTGCCTACAATAGCTTGACCAAGCACATGAGCAACACATGTAGTTTGCCTAGTGAGTTTACAATTATGTGAAATCAGGTTACCTTTCCACTGCAATGCTAAACAATATTCCAGTGGCATTTGACAATAGAAATGGCTGCTCTCCAAATATCTGGGATGCTTACCTCAACTTAGAATTAGCTACCATGAGCTAGTTTACTGTGAAAGTAAGTTGAACGTTCACACACACAATAAATAATGCATAGCCAGGTCAAAATACCATAATTCCAATATTTAGTAGGTTCTTTTGTCCTTGCATCCTAAACAATGAGAAACAAGTACTTAAGTGGTTAATAATGGTTTCTCCAGCCATAACACAATCAAGCTGTTAGTCATAAAGTGAGAAGTTTACGGTACCACAGATAATCTAAATGATAAATTTGTAGTCTAAATGTCTAAAAACTATTTCATGTAAGTTGCTGTTCACAACTTAAATAATAATGAATGCATGTGCTTCGCAGATGAATTTTTTACAGGTAGGAAATGAAAGTTTTTACTTCAAGCAGTCCAGATATTGTCACAATATTTACATCCAGGTAAGATGTTGACAATCCTATTTCCTCAGTGGGAAGCCACTCTAAAATATAATTACTTGTACTTATACAACAGTTAATGCAGGTAAGTTACTCACAGTGTTATTACAATACTTGGAAGTTACTTTGAATATACAGATAAGAGTGGACCAGTACTTTCATGACTGATGTCAACCTGGTGTGGAAAAAAATAATACAATGTACAATATCGATATAAATGGTAGCAGGGTGGACCCCTGGTCCCCACATTCACCCCCACTTGGATCAAGTTCTCCTGACCTTGTAAGAGATAGTGGTACAAAGATAATTCATTAGTTGACCATCATATCAAATACAATATAACTGCAGTCTTTGTGCTATTTCATGTGCAAGTAACAATTAGTTGTCTCTTTTCATACAATAAGTTCAAATGCATAATTTCCCCCTAGATTATTGGCATCCATATACTTCAGTTGTACATTGATATAAGAGAGAGAAAAATGTAATTGCAGCTAAATGACTGCTACAATATGGATATCCATCCATAGGGAAACTATAATACTATCCCTTGGATTAAATACTATCCAGAGGTACCTACATGAGAAAAATAAAACCTACTTTAGAGTTGTTGTCACACTAACTAATCCAACCTGTCTTGTCTCTCTTCTTACCAGGGTCTTAGTGGATCATCTGTCCTGGAGCTGGTGCAAAGAGTAGATCATCCTCAAATGGAGTCTCCTCCCAAAGTACCTTCACAATCTCGATATCCTTCAGCACCTCCAGGTATGAATTCACCATTGCGGCCAATCAGGTGCAGGTTGCCGCACTAAATAGTTCTTGGTTGTCATGTGCTGACACCTTTGGGGGCCATTTACCTGTAATTAACCCACTGTTTCAGCTAGACTATTACATGAGCTTATCAGCCTGTTTGTGTTGTATGGTTTGACAGATATTTTTTCCATGATGAGTTTTAAAAACAGAGGGCAAATCACATATACATACGCAGTGACGTGATGCTGGCAAGCCGTGCTCGGAGCATGTGTTTCCTGGCTATGACAGGTAAACACTGACATAACTTTTGATTCTATCTACAGACTCGCCTTTTTATTTTGAATGTTTTCAATGAAAGGTGTCTGCACAACACCAACTGCATACTTTATTTTAAAAAAGGATGCAACAAAAGTTATACACCTTTATGCTAATATGAGAATATACAGTAAATATAATGGTGGTTTCATCCCTGAAGGAAAACTGATGCTGACAGATGAAATTTTAAAATTTCACCTGCATGTCAAATTTATTTGCTCTAAATATTGCCTTACCACTTATATTTGTCAGATCAAACCATTTGAGATGGCTATCTTTATTTGTTTTTGTAAAAAAAACAATTAAATTGTGTCAATGGTTTACAATAGGGTACATTGCTGGATTTTCATGTATTAACCAAAACAACAATGATATTTGTATATTTTGGGGGAAAATGAAGAAATAGTGACTTTTAAATTGATATTCAGGTTAAATTCTCCATTTTAAAAGAAGATTGAATGGGGATGAATGATATTTCAAAGGAAAATATGTTGAAATTGACTTTAATCTTTGCATATTTAAAAACAGCTGAAAAAGCCCCCAACTACTTGATAAATGAAGATGGAAACTAGGAAGGATTACAAAGTAATCATGATGGCCTTGTAACCACTTGATGGTAGAAATAAGACTGATATATATGTGTACAAACAAGTGTGTAGCATCTATAGTTAAAATTTTATTAGAGCAACAATGAGGCAGTTTGTACCACTCAGCAGCCATCATTTTTAAGGGGAGGGGTATCATGGTCAATGTAGGTTCACTGACCAGGTTTTTTATGGCAAGCTGTATCATTTTATTAGAAACAGATAATAATGATGTATCCCAAGTGAAAAAAATTAAGATGAAATCAAATTTTTGAAGAGAAAATAATGAATTTTATTGATTGGTGGGGTCAGATCAAAACACTTAAAATTGCATTGGGAATCCATTGTGATAGTGCATAGAAAAAGTGTCATATTTCCAAAAGTATATCAGTTGGCTGAATTTTCTTTTAACAGTTTTACACTTGTATGGGTCAGTATTGCATATGCATAATTAACATGAATATTAATTGTCATTTGCATAATGAAGGTATGAATACACCATTGCAGCCAATCAGGTGCAGGTTGCCACACTAAATAGTTCTTGGTTGTCATGTGCTGACACCTTTGGGGGCCATTTACCTGTAATTAACCCACTGTTTCAGCTAGACTATTACATGAGCTTATCAGCCTGTTTGTGTTGTATGGTTTGACAGATGTTTTTTCCATGATGAGTTTTAAAAACAGAGGGCAAATCACATATTCATATGCAGTGACGTAATGCTGGCAAGCCGTGCTCGGAGCACGTGTTTCCTGGGTATGACAGGTAAACACTGGCATAACTTTTGATTCTATCTATAGACTCGCCTTTTTATTTTGAATGTTTTCAATGAAAGGTGTCTGCACAACACCAACTGCATACTTTATTTTAAAAAAGGATGCAACAAAAGTTATACACCTTTATGCTAATATGAGAATATACCGTAAATATAATGGTGGTTTCATCCCTCCAGGATGGGCTGTGGAAGCTTAACACCTGGATAGTGAGCCAAGGTGCGTTGGCTGTTCTGGCTGGCAAATTCTATTATATTATTATTAAATCCCACCTTCCTTGTCGTCTTGCCTTAAATTTATGTGCACAGTCAGTGTAGCAAATCTTCATGATGGAGTGATCAAGTATTGTTGCCTCAACTTGGGGCATGGGGAACTTGGCACTCCCTGGCAGCCTCAAATGGTTGTACTCACCCAAAAGTACTGGCCCAAGTGGCAAGTCAGTGACAGGTCCCAAGCCCACCTCCAGCTGGGCAGCCAACCTATAATGTCGAAGCATTATGTCCTCAGCACTCATGCTCTGCCGTCCTTTTGGTGGCCAGGCAAACAGATCCCCTCTGCCAGGGCCAGCAGGTACTTGTATTGCCTGGCTCCCATTTGCTCATGTACATTGTGCAGGCAAAATCCGGGGGCAGAAACTATGGGGCAGCAATCATTCAAATCCCTCAGGATTGGCTTGCTGGTCCAGTGCACGGATATAGTGCTTTCCACCACTGCTGGCATTCCCACAGGCATCCACCACCTCCCATACCTTGCTGTGTTCAGGGATGAATTGGTTGATACTGAGGTTGTTGGATCTTGCCTGGATAAAATGGCTGCTAGCACTAGTGCAGGGTCAGCAGTTGCTATGGGCCCAGGGTTCTCTGGTCCCATGGGCAGTGAATCTCCTCCATGGTGGCACCTGTCTCGTTAGCTGGAGCTTTGCTCTCCATATCCACCTCCATGGGCTTACTCAGCTACTTAGTGACTGTCTCAGGTGCGCTCATCATCATTCTTGCAACTTTTTTTTTATTGAGTGAGAGCCTTCAGCTGGCGAAATTTCTTTAATTTGTTGATTTTATTACTACCCCTAACAAACCAGAGAGTTGGGTAGCCTGTGTCTTCACACACCTAGGGTTTCAAGTTCACCTCTAGTTTCAAGTTTGCAGTACAAATCTAAAACACTCCCCCAGGAAGGTTGCCATTCTTGCATTGCTCTTGTTCTTGCCCAGCAGCAGTCTCTTTTTCCATCTCTTCTCTCCACAATCACACCATTTCAATGGCATTTTGCAGGGCCTGCCTGGCCATGTCTCCACTGCTGCCACAGCCTCACATTCAACACCTACTACCCAATGATATACGGCCAAAACAGACCTGGGTGGGACAGTCTCTGTCTCACCTCCGTGTGTCTCCTCGGGTGGGCCATCCAAGTCAGCATCTGGCTCTGCATGTACCCGAAATCTTGAAATTCACTCGTTTAAAAAATTGCACCCTCTGGCTGTGCCTCCGGAATGGGCAAAGTCACTACACTGTCTACTTTATCCGCAGCTTGAGAAGGCAACCCACCCTGTCACTCTCAGCTGAAGGTGCTGGCTGCACGTTTACTCTCTCCCACTCCTCCAGGCTTTTACAGTGCCTCATGTCCTCTACACAGAAAGCTGGAAGGCCTGCCTCCACTAGCTTTGCTGCAGTTGCTGCATTGAAACTTGCATCAGCTTTGTAAGGCACCTTTGCCAGTGGAGGCCATCTAATTGGCTGCACCGCAAACAATATGCCACTCTGCGAGTTACGTGGTGAAAGCACATCTTAACCCAGGGATCATCTGGATGGCACTTCCTGGGGTGGCTCCTTAATTTGTCCTCCCTATCCCCAACTTCTCCACAAACTGGACATCTTACACTCAAGTCCCAGTGCATATTCACCTGGCGTTTGAACTGCCTACTTGGCACTGGATTGACACAGGCCGGGCAGTTTTTATTGATACCCTAGTGGATGAACTATAAAATAAGAGAATAAGACCCTTTTAAGAACTACCAGAAAAATAAATTAATAAACTGGGATACGTGCAGCATAAAATTGATTTCCTGTGTCTCCTACATGTAAATTATATTCAACTCTGCAATCCCGGAATACTTGAGGCAACCCCATAATCCCATTAGAAACTCAATATTCAGAGGTACCCACATGAACGATTCTCCATACACCAGTATCAACATGCAGGAAACAATTGAAAACTTCTCTACCAGGAAATATCATACACAGCTTATCATAGACCATACATATGTATTCATATAATTGTTTGTTACCATGGAAACAATCGATAGCTAACACATAATTTGATAATTTTTATTGGCATCAAACTGGAACTGCAGCACAGAAATCGAATACTGCAACTAACAACTTTAAGTGAAAAAACTGGAATAATTGTGACAACTGTTGCACAAATTTTATTGAGGTACATCTGCTGAGATGAACAAGGCAGCATCCACCTCTTCCTTGCCTTCTACAAGGAAGAGCATTTTCTCCATGCATTCAATGGCAAACCAATAGTCTAAAAAGTAGTCCCCCTCTTCTAACTTCATATCTTCTGGACCTAATGTTGGAGACAGTAAAAAAAAAGAAAAGAAAAAAAAAGGAAAAAAATTGTTAAAGGGCTCATTGCTGTTCAAAGCAGTTATAATTTCCTCAGAAGGAATGGTGGGCTGAGATGCACTGCCTGCAGTTGATAACCCCCACAAATGTAAATTAATTAATTTGTCTTGAACAGGAAACAGGATACTTTTTTTCAATCTCGGTATCACTTCATATGTCACATATACATCCCTTCAGCTTTATGTGGAAAAACATAAAAGTAGTCATTCTCATTCTCATCCCTCATTCCAGGTTAATCATGTTTACTGTAAAGTTATGACAGCATACACAGGAGACAATGAGTCAAAAAGGCAAACACAGACAATGTATCACCCATGTAGGTTTTACCCAGGAATTTCTGCAAATTTCTTCATTTGTACAGCATAGTAACTTTAGGATTTCAGCCTTTTGTACAAGAAGAGCATGATTTTTTGGTCTACATGCAATTATACGTGGTTGCCTCCACAGTCTGTCCATTCAGTCAGTTACCTTCAGAAACCTGGTTTGGATCCCCAGTAACAATGTACATAGGTAAAATGACTTCCATGCCAAACAACAATTTTTTTGCGAGTAAATCCTATGGTAGAATGAACAGATCACCAATATGCCCTCATGATGTGTAACAAATGTATGTACCAGTAACAAGGATGATTCTCTGAATAAATAGTCAAGTGGTAGCCAGGCTCTTGTCGAAATTTTCTAGCATGCCATTGCTTTGTGGATTTCAACTTGTAGTTTGCACTTTCTCAATAGCCAATAGCCCACAGACTCCTGAAAACACAGCTGCTTATTAACAGGATTGTGGATCTAAAAAAATGGAATGTGGACAGCCAAACCAGTTGATCCACTGCTTTACTATTACTTTAGCCACTGTTTCTTCTGCAGCATTTGGTAAAGCATAGACCTCTTTATACTTGGTGAAGAAACAGTCTAAACCAGTTCATATTTATTCCCACTCTCTGATGACAGTCACTCTGCCTCTGGTGAAACAGTTGAGGATGTTGGATCAGATAAAGAATCTACCACCCCAACACCCCCAGGCATAGGAAAGCATCAATATCAACAGAGAAAGGACGTTATAAGACTGATCAAAAGAAGAAAAGAAAACACCGAACCAAGGAATCCAAAGGAAAACCCAATCGACCAATAGTGACCGGATCATGAGGCCCAGGACTGACAGTACTCCAAAAACAGGTCAATCCAAGCAACCGACACCTAAACAGACACTTGAAGTGTATAAACACAGCAGTCAAAAATGATACCAGAGACATATCATGCATATGGACAGAATGTTTCACTAAAAAATCAGTAAATACATAAACTTTAACCACAAAAATGGAGAAAAAAATCTTAATCTTTCACACTTACAAACCTTAAATGCACAAGGACTAAGAGACAAAGTCAAAAGAGACAGTGTCTTTCCGTGGTGTCGCACACAAAAACCACACATTATTTTTATACAGGAGACTCACTTTACCTCAGAATTTGAGTTCATTTTTAATTGTAAAATCAAAGGTAGATGGATCCATTCCTATGGACGTAACAACAGCTATGGTACCTTTATCTTTATTACAGACACTTTGAATTGTGAAATTATCAATGAACAGAGATAGCTCGATGGTCGTTACAAAAATGTAATTTCTACTATTCAAGAGCACAGTCTTGGCACTATTATTATGTTTGCGACTAAATCACGTAATGGAAGTGGATACAGACAGATCTTCTACAACAAAGCGTACAAAGAGCAAAAATAGAAAAACTGAAATTAGAAAAAAAGCCAAGATTTTAAACCTTGCAGATGTGATGAGAATGCAACATCAAGGTTTAAAACAATGCACTTGGAGAAGACCTGTAAAGAATGGTAAATTCACAGCAAGGTGCATAGAGCTATGGTTCGCAAGTACTACTGTATGCAATGATGTGTACGCTTGCAATATTAGACACACAATTAAAAACTGACTATATGACGGCTTCACTCAATTTAAAACTTAAGAATAGAAATAAAGAACCCGGTTACGGGAAACTAAATAATTAATGAATACAGAAATATGGTAAAAGAAATTGTGACTGCTAAAGCAGAGGAATGTAACCATCAGAGATAAAGTAAAAGACAAAAATGGGATCTAATAAAAGTGAAAATTAAAGAGGCAACGATAGACTATGCAAAGAGACGTAACTGTGTTAAAATGAAAAATGTACTAGTTCTTGAAAAAGAATTAGCCGATATTCATTAATTTATAGATAAAGGTATTTAAAATGATGGTCTTATTGTAAAGAGAGAAATACTTCAAGAAAAAATAGGCAAATACTATGAAGAAAAAGCACAAGGGGCATCCATTCGTTCTAGAGCCACTTGGATTGAGAAGGGTGAAAAACCAAGTTAATAATTTTTTTGCTCTGGAGAAAAGTAGACAAGGAAAAAAAGACATAACAAGTTTGAAAACACAGCGCGGTGTTGTCGAGGACCCTCCTAAAATTTTACAAGAACAAGTAAAATTTTACACAAATTTGTACACAAGCACTAATCCAAGTGATGATGAGATTGATAAATACTTCAAGAATTTACCAGTAAAAAAGGTATTGAGTAAAGATGATAAAATATTCTGTAAAGGTGAATTGATTATAGCTGAATGTGAATCGGCAGTAAATAATATGTTTAGGAAGAAAAATAAAGCCCCGGGTATGGATGGCCTATCTACAGAGTTTTACCATCATTTCTGGGACATTGAAGGTGCATTTGTGGTTGAAAGCTTAAACGAAGGTTATAAAGATGCGAACCTTTCTAAATCTCAAAGGAAAGCAGCACTATCTTTAATCTTTAAAAAAGGAGACATGGAGAATCTTGGTTATTGGAGACCTATAAGCGTTTTAAATACTGATTTGAAGATTGGGGCCTATGCTCTTGCCAAAAGAGTACAAAAGGTTCTAAACAAAATTGTTGAGACAAATCAATCTGGCTATGTAAAAATAGATAATTGGTTCCAATATCAGACTGATAAATGATATTATCGAATATGCTGGGCATTTCGATTTAACAGGGGCAATACTCTTTCTTGATTTCAAGAAAGCGTTTGATATGCTTGAATGACCATTCATGATTGCAGCACTGAAATGCTTTGGTTTTGGTGAATCATTTCTTAAATGGGTTAATGCACTATATACAGGACCAAGCAGTCATATCCTTAATAATGGATGGATATCAGAACCTGTTCCCCTTACGAGGGGAATAAGGCAGGGCTGTCTGCTTTCAGCTTTATTGTTCATAATATTTATTGAACTTTTGGCTATAGACATAAGAAATAATGCGAAAATGAAAGTAATTTCTTTCCCAGGAAATGATATAAAAATAAAAATAGGTCAGTATGCAGATGACACCACTCGTTTTGTACATGATGAAAATTATATTATGGAATCGTTAGCAACAGTTGAACATTTTAGTCATTTAGCAGGCCCGGAATTGAACACAAATAAAACGGAAGGATTGTGGACTGGGATAGGTAAAAAGAAAAGGAAGAAAAAAGGAGGTATACAATGGCCCGACACGCCAATTAAAGCCCTATGCATTTAATTCAGTTATGATAAACACCAATGTGAAATTTTAAATTGGCATGCAAAATCACAGAAATAAGCAGGAATTCTGAAAAGTTGGAAAAATAGGAAATTGACTATTTTTGGAAAAGTTTTGGTAATAGAGGTGTTAGCTATTTCCCAACTGATTTTTAATGCAATGTTTAACCATATCCACAAAAAATTATTGGCGAAATTAACAAAAAAATTTATGAATATTTATGGAACGGTAAAAGAAATAAAATTAATAGAAAGACACTTATTGGTGATCATAAAAATGGTGGAATATATATGAACGATATTGAAAGCCTTTTTGAGTATTTCCAAACAAAATGGTTGCAAAGGTTAACTTCTTCAGAAGATGTAGCATGGAAAATACTCCCTAAATGTTGGTATGATAAGTTCGGTGAAACTTTTTTAAGCTTCCAAATGAACAGTAGAAACATCGATCAAATACATTTTAAAAATATGGCTTCCGCTTTTTTACAAATAAATTGTGAATTCATGGTTCAAAGTTCAAGGAGCAAAAGATGTAAACACCTTACCCCATATAAGAAATCAAGTTATTGGGGGAAATCAGCATATTTTATTTAAAAAGAAATCTATAATTTTTCTCAACTGGACAAAGGATGACATTGTTTATATAAATGACCTACTCAATGAAAATAACATTTTTAATCAGGAAGACCGATTCCGGAAACTCAGTAAAAGAGTAAATTGGTTGTCAGAATTAAGTATATTATTACAAGCTTTACCCAAAGATTGGAAAAATTTACTGAATTCCGAGGATTCTCACAGAACTTCAGTAGCTGTAACAAGAACACATTATGTAACCACTGATGAAACTACAAAAATTGAGATTCGAAATGTAAATAAAAAGTTGTCTTACCAAATATTAGTACAAAGGAAGTTTGAAAAATATGTGGAGTAATAAATTAAATAATAGGGGTACAGAAACGTGGAAACCTATCTGGCTTTTCACACACAAAGGCTTAATAGAAAATAAGATAAGACAGTTCAAATACAGATAATTATATTGTATCCTCCTTGTGGAGAATTGTTGTTTAAGTGGAAGATGAAGGATAGTCCTTCTTGTTTATTCTGCGATAGTCTTGATGACTACAAACATATGTTTTGTTAATGTATTTGATTAGACTTTTTTGTAACAAAATTAGACAAGCTTTTTTGAAGATGGGAATCACTAAAATTGAAATATCTCTCAAAACTGTTATCGTTGGGTACAATATTCGAAACAGTGATTACAATTGAGTGAATCGAATCTTGTCATTGTGTTATTTCATTATTTTCAAAAGCTACTGTATGGGAAAAGAAAAAAAGGTAGATGCTTATGTCTTATTTAGAAAAGAAATAAAGTATAGAGTATCTGTTATGGAAAAATTAGATAGCAAATTCTATTTGAAATTGAAAACGTTTGTCAAAAACGTGTAATCATCCAGTTGGCCTGTCGACAATCAAATGACAAATGGAAGACAGATACGGAAAATAAATATTTTGGGGAAAAAAGAAAATTTAGATCAAGCTTTAAATTCATAAATGATTAAAGCATACCAGCTACAAAACTGTGCAGAGAAACGTAATATTTTTCTGATATCATACTTGCATTTCTGCTATTTCCTTGCGTTGGTCTACCATGGAAACAAGCCAAGCAAGATTTCCTAGGCACTTGGTACTCCCATTTCATGCATCATAGTTTGGTGTGCTTTCAGCAATACAATTTCACCATCCTGGCATATGTGCAAAAAATACAGTGGCACCTGCAGTATTTGACCACATACAGCAGGTGACCTGTCACCACAGGCAAATTTTGCAAAGAAACTGACTCTTATGTCTTAGCTTAGTGACCACAAAAAGCAATGTGGTTGCCCACGGCAGTGGTTGCATACAGCAAGTACCACAGTATTACCAATCTACATTCAGTGAAAAAAGTTAGGGACACTCAGGCATAGTGATTATCTTAATGTATTTTCTATTCTTGCTTTTGTAGAGAAAATTTACAACTTACTAATTGCGGGATAATTTATTTGTTAATTTTCCTCCAAATTTATAAACAATATTTATGTGTGGAAAATGTCTCTAAAGCCTTACATGCATGAATGCAAAATTTGTCTTATCTTAATGGATAACATGGCGAGTTTTTTTTTTAATTTAATTGTCACTAATTTTTGCTAATTTTCATCATACTTTGAACAATGTGAGGGAAAATAGCCAAACCAGTACAATAATGACTACAAAGCTGTGATTCCGTCAACCATGACGGGGCAAGATACTGGAAACTCCTCAGAATGCACCATTTTGCATGCTCAAATTCATCAAAAATTGGAATTGAGCGAATTGTATTATTGGGATGTAAAATGTGCCCAGGAAGAGAGGCAGATGTAGAGTCAAGTGTGCATTGTTTGAGAAAAAATGAATTTCAGGCTTAGACAGATTGTCAGTTATATGATCAACATTTACTAATAGCGAAGGTGTTGAGGTTATGTTGTTACAGTTTAGAAAATACTTGCCTCTGTGCCACCAAGTTTTCTTATTTTGACTATGGTTGTTTAAAAAGATACGGAATTTATCATGATAATAATGTTCAGCAGCTCTAAGTTGTTCTTGATAATAATTTCCTTAATCTGCAATACGAGGACCACATGTCAGTGTCATGACTAGGACCTTTACCTTTGACCTTGTCATATGCCCGGTACACTTTACGACGTCAGAATCGTAACTGTGAATTGTACCAAGGGACGTCAAAAGGACGAATATCAATAGCTCGGTTTGGGATGGTGTGATTGGCAGCGTCAAGAAACAATTCCGACCACAAATCGCAGCAATCGTTAATACCATGAGAAGGGACGCATAGGTCCCATTTTAAAGTATTGAGATAGGTCCGAAATAAATAAAATCTGCCTCGCTATAGTCCTAAACATGGCTTTTGTATACTGGGTCTCTTTTACGCCAGAACAATAGGTCAGCACCTGCGACTGAGTGGTCACAATTTAAAATGGGTGAAAGAATTCGCACGTCTGTGATAAGATTAGGAAAATTGCTAATAATCATGTCAAGACACGTTGCAGAATGTTCAGTGATACATGTTGGTTCATTGATGTGGAGCGACAAGAGAGTGGATGTAACAAATTGGTCAAGTTTGATAACCTGCATTGTGCTATGACCAGCGTTGACTTCGCCAGCTATGATGATATTGTTGATGTTCGAGGCACTCGCCAAATCAATACTTTCTTACCATTTATCCCAAAAAGAAGCAGGGGAGTTTGGTGGTCCTTAAATAATGCCCAAAAGAATTTCATTATTGTGTAATCTGACCTCACTCCACAACATTTCGAGATCAGGTATTTCAAGGGCAGCGCGTCGACTGGCCACAAACGATCGGGAAACAAAAAGAGCGACTCCAAAAAGGCTATCGCATCAAATAATGTGAAAATTAGGCAGAACAAGGTCGAAAGTGCTTATATGAGTTGGGGGACAAAAAAGTTTCGGCAACAGAAATTATATCAAATTCAGGAGATATATCAGTTTTTATACATTTCGTTTTTTTCTTTATTCAAACTTTTGGCATTTAGATGACAAAAAGATATGTCATAGAACTTGCGTCTTGGTCCAGAACCTGAGATTTGAATGGGGATCAACACCTGTGTTTATCACAGCTTCGATGATTTTCCAATTTTGAGTTTCGGGGTGTGCATACAAACTAAACTGGCCAACTTTCATTTCATTTTAATGGATGCACTGACAGGGCAAACTTTGGAATTTACATTGGAGTGACACTTAGCTGTATCTTCTAAGATAAAGATAGGGAAAAACCATTGCCAATGATTTAATATAATAAAGTTGACAGAGTGGTACCCCATTATGAATGCCGGCCCTGACATTTTTAAACAGTGCCGGAAATGATACAAGGCTGAACTTTTGGGATCTGATGGGACCATTAGTTCAGAGAAGTATGACCCAGATTCATAAATTCCATCCCAACATGTACAATGACAGCAAAGTTTAGCAAATACAGCGGAAGGCAGACATGCAAGATATACCAAATATTAACTTCCAGCTTTCAGTACCAATGTGAACAGCTTTCACCTCTGACGTGAGATAGGCAGTCACCCTTAGAATGAAACTGGTAGTTTTGAACGAGTCCTCCCAACCTTTGAATATTCATCACTAATTACAAACTTCAGTTTTCTCAAAATATAGAATATACTTCATTGATTATCTACAAGCTTTAATTTTCCCAAAATATAAAGGCCTAAGCATTTAAAACCCAAAAAATAGCTCTTGGGCCCAAGATAAAAAGATACATGGTGGTTCTGACACTTATTGTTTTTCCTGACCTGTCATTCTGCTGAGCTGACAACAGAGAAGAAAATAAGCTCACATCGTTTTTGTGACATTTATGACCCTGAAAAATCACAACAACGCTTTACCTCGATTATAACTATGACTCGGAGAACACAGCCCACAGCATAGCAAAGCCAATGATGTTTTAATCAAAAAGTTTATTAAAACATAAGCCATGTTAAAAAAAATCAACCCAACAAAGACAGCAAAATTAAATACAGCAGAAGGCAGAGATTCGATATTCACAAAACTTGACTCACATTTACAAATGTCATCCCAACGGTTTATTACAGAGTATTATTATGCTAGACGAAATGGCACCTAATAGGGCATGTAAGCTACACTATTCTACATGGCTGCA
This sequence comes from Hermodice carunculata, assembly GCA_964020975.1. Lineage (NCBI taxonomy): Eukaryota > Metazoa > Annelida > Polychaeta > Eunicida > Amphinomidae > Hermodice > Hermodice carunculata. The sequence goes on along the minus strand of OZ026618.1, from coordinate 44,345,332 downwards.
GCACTTGATTTCTGTGTCATATGACATTTTTAACCAATGAACGAAGCAGATTTTAGAAGGAAACATGTCGGCTCAGACCTTTATTCCAGTGTGTCAACTAACATTGATTCGGACATTAGGGGTCATGTTATAAAATACTGAAAGTGTGATCTAAAGCCTTCCTTCAAGTTAGTTTAAATCTGAAAAAATAAACTAAAAATGTCAGTATATTTTAGCTCTTTGGGTCATGGTTTTTCTTGAATGCAATCCAAGGTCACTTAAATACTGTCAAGTTCTCTTGCGATTTGCCTTTTGATGGTGTGTTGTAAAAAAGGGTCAGATAAAAAGCATGAACACTGTTCGTACATCTTCAAGGTAAAACATCTCCGAAACCAGACTGTAATCATACTACTTTATATAATTGTCAAAGAAAAGAAATTTGTTTTGTAATTGGTAAGGATTGCTGTGTTCTTGCTGAAACTTTCTCAGCAAATTTCAAAAATATTTTGCCCGCCATTAGGACATTAAAGCAAGCTTTTCCAGTAACCAAAGATACAATCTCTGTATTCATATTATACATCTAAGCAATCAAGTTTTTGTTTAAACAAGGTTTGAAATTAAGTAGTTACATCTGTGTATGCCAAACACCAACCCCTAACCAGTGAAACTAACTTTCTTATAGAATCATCCAAAGTCTGATACTGGACTTTGGTGTCATGTTTGCTTATCCCATCATTTATCGAAGACCCAGTAGGATAGGATACATGAAGAATCATTCGACACATACTAACCTCCTTTACGGTTCCAACAACATGTGACACAGGAAATGTGTTTGGTACGTGGCTATGAAAAGGCCCTGCAAGGCAGCCAGCTGACAACTCTTGGCGTTTATTTGAAACAATTTTTTTTGTTCAAAGGTGGACTTCAATTCTTTTTGACAGTTGGGGGAGGGGGGCTGTTCGTCTTCGAACCGTAACCTAAGACCTGATTACCTGATTGTAACCCATCCCATGAAAACCGTCTCAGTTATTGATGATTCGCTTCAAATTTTCCAAACAGAGTTTGAGGTCCAATAGTGTTATTTTTTCCCCAACACTGGCCATTATTTTTATCTCTGCTCCCCCTGTGGGGCTGCTTAAGCTTAAGTGTTACATTTTGGTTCCTTCATTCAGTGGCTCTATGTTGGTCATTACTCCTGCTGCTACTCTACTCACATTATTGCCCACTGTGAAAATTTCAGCAAATGCTTGTTGGCACGGGGACTATGCTACGCCTACCTCCCCAGCCACTGGATGCGGCAGAAGTGGGATCTTGTTGCCATGGTGGGTGAGGTGGGTGTATGCATTACAAAATAGGTTCTGAGTTCCTTTGTACCAATGGTATCAACATACACCTCTCGTCCAGCTAAACTGCTTCACATACATATACTCAGTTAGCAGCGCCATGGACAAATTCCTGATAATATCAATCTAATAAGGATGGCAAAGCCTTTTCTAGATACACCTGGCCAAACATATGCTTATTTCAAAAATTCTTGAAGCCATCCATTAAATAATCAAAGCTCCATAAAATTACCCTGGTTGATTATCTCAGTATATTCAAACAGAAAACCCGTCAATAATGTTTTAAAGTTTACATAATTTTTGGACATTATATTTTCTCATGTAGCACAGTCAATAATTATTCCGGGTTTGCAGAAAATCGCTGTTACTGCTACTGTTTCGTTGACAGCATTTTGCAATATTGTTATCTAATTACACTGTGACTGAGCCATCCATAGTGAAACCAGCTGGTCAATTTGGTTCGATGAATGGCCGTTGGCCATTTCACGCTCAATAGTCATGACGCGTTGTTTACCTGCTGATTTTTTGTTGGTCTCGGGCCAGTACTAGTCATAGAGGTAAATTACTCAGATGTCAGTTATTGGAAGCCTGTATCACGTGGAATGGAATGAGAGGGATTCTGATTTACCTTCAGCAGCATAAACGGGCGATTTCAATCCATTTTGCTCACCAGGGCACTCATTGGGTAGAAAACTACCAAATGATATACTTATCAGCCAGTAAACAAATGAGGCCCTTGACTGTGTTGATAGGAAGAATTGTGAACCGGAGGGATGGACTGTCAGTCCGAAATGAAGTTGATGGCTGAGAGGCCATCCCGAAAGTTTACATTTCTGCTGTCCCCATTCTTCTTGCTTTATCATATCGCAGAAGAACAATAAATCATAAAAACAACATAATTTCCACATAATAATTTTAATCATATAAACAGCATTGCATTATCGTCAACAAGTATATATTGACCTGCCTAAGTTCCCAAAACAACCTTAAATACAGTGACATCTAGTGGGATGTGCCCGATGACAGTACCTTCTGAGCGGAAACAGGAAAAAGTCCCTTCCCCATTTAAGAAATCACGAGTGCGGATTTCCTTCTGAGTTATAATAAAATAGAATAACTGTTATTTAGTATTATTGTCAATAGAAGGATGCTTGCCTGTAACAATGGATGACATGTATAAAATATCTAGCCATGCACACCAGACATGTACCTAGAAGGCTAGCCTTGCACACCATACATGTGATCCCCAGCTAAGAAATGACTCCCAAGCAAGGGATTTAGATCCCATACATTGCCACATGATTTAAGGCTAATGGAAGATTACTGGATAAAAACTTTGCATTCAGCTTATCCTTTTGGTGTAAACGACAGATTAATTGGTTTTGGTGACATAAGAAAAGTTTACTTGACTTGCTTAAATTATTCTAATACTCCTTTCTTCGATAATTCGGCAAATTTCAGGAGAAAACGCAGTCATGGACACAGGAAATCAAAAAAACGTATAGACTTTGTAGTGATCTAAATATTTCTGCAGTATTGATGAATTACTAATATTTTATAATAAAGGAAGAATTTTTTTTATATATTGCTCTCAGAGGACTTGCAAGTAGAGATATATTTGAATTAAATGAGCGTATTGGTTCGAATGAGAAAGTAGGCCTTAATACACCTTTAGAATTTATAAAAAATAATTCATGTCTATACTTCGATACTGCGAAAAGCTCCTGGTACAAAAACAAGAAACTCTGACCGATTGTTCTGCAATATAACTTTCATACATAAAACTATAGACCAGCTTAACATTCAATCAATTTTCAAATTTCCGTTTGTAAAAGAGATGATCCTAACTTATTGTTAATACAATAAACCTCCAATTATTTCCCTTAAATATAGAAAAAAATTGTGGGCAATCAATTTTTAAGCCATAAAAATACACTGTTAAATATTTCAGATATTGATATTTTTGTAAATAATGTGTGTGACTGTTTAACAAATGACAAGTACTGTAAATTTGTAGATTCATTTCACAAACATGTTTTACAGTATATCTCAACATAATTGATAACATAAAACAAAGAAATTTAGTGAAAAATTGAACAAAATTCAGAGAGAGTCAATCCTTAAACTTTCAAAAGGTTTATAGTACTCAATGCGAATCTATAGACATTTTCTCAGTCAAATGGGCAAGAATGGAAAAGAAAATGTTTCCGAATTTAACGGTTGGTCACTGAATGTAGAAAACGTTATAAAAGATACATTATTCGCCCTTGAAGCAAAAATTTAGAAATTTACATCAAGCATTTTAGAAAGGCAGAGGTCACCATTTATTTGAAAAATTTTCATGAAAGATTTTTTCATTTGTCCTATAGACAAAGCTGGCAACAATTTTGGAAATATTTGTAAAAAATATTACATTAACGTCTTGAAGAAAGAACTAGGTATAAACAACTATTTAGGTATAAAAGGTAATGATGTTTACTTACCAGTGCACCAACATAAAGATGACATATTAAATTATCACGAACATTGCCTGTTACAAAATTGCAATATCAAAACATCTGTTGGAGATCATTCACTTCCTTTAATATTCTGGATTCCTAAGGTGCATAAAAATTCTTATGAACCTCGATTTATAGCAGGCGCATCTAGTTGTAGCAAAAACAGTTATAAGTGGAAGTAACTCTTTGTTTAATTACTATTAGGAAACTTTTTCAAAAATACTGTCCTGCAATTCAAAGGTACACAGGTATCAGTTGTTTCTATAGTATTAAAAATTCTATGGAAATTGTTTCAAAAATTAAAAAATAGAAAGCTAAGAGTATACATACTTTTGATTTTTCAACATTTTATACCAATTTACCTCTTCAAAAAGTTCAATTAATATTGGAAAAAATAATTATCAGAATGTTCAAACATTCGGTTCACAAATATACAAATATCAATATTTAAAAAACAACAACATCATTTTGGTCAGAAAAAATTAAGAAGAAAAATAATTGGAAATCTTACACTATAGGACAACTTATAGATGCAATCAAATTTTCTTTTAGATAATACATTTGTCACATTTGGATCTCACACATTTCAACAAACAAATGGAATCCCGTTGGGTAGTAATTGCTCCCCTTTACTTGCTGATCTGTATTTAACATGGCTTGAATTTGAATTCATGCAAAATCTAATGATTTCCACCTGGCTAAAAAATTGTCATTTCAAGATATATTGATGATATTGCTTGCCCAAACGTTGAAATTTTCTTCGAAATTGCAAATAAAATTTACCCTAAAGAAATTCCTTTGAAGAGCAATGATGTCGATCTTTATCATGAAATATTTGCAGATTTAGACATATAGAAACTTGATAATAGTTTCGTGACTAAAATTTATCACAAAATATATAATTTCAATTTTGAAGTTATTAATTATCCTTTTCAATAAAGTAATTTCTCGGTGAAATTACATTATAATACTTTTTTTATCTCAAATATTACGTTTTAGTCGTGTTTCGAATAAATTTATACATTTTGCATTCAGAGTTGAATTTACTTACAATAAACTCATATCAAGAGGTTATGAAATAAAGTTTTTGAAAAAATATTTTAACACTTTTTGGTGCTGACATCCAGAATTTGTTTGGAAATATGGCTTCTCCAATTTTGATACGTTCTGGCACTCTATTACATCATAAATGATTTAAATGTCAAAGGTTTCGTACATACTACATAGTTATATTTGTCCTATGTTTTTTATTCGCCAGATAGGCCTATATGACTTAAATTCAGGTTTTAAAATAATAAATTGTATGGTCTAATTACATGCCTGGTTTTCTCTGTGTGGAGTAGAAACTACCTATGGGTTTGGAGAATGCCTCGAGCAGGGTCCCAGCCGCAGAGGGTGTCAGACTTGTGTATTCTATTGTAATTATTGATAAAAAAACCATGAAAGCTTCTGTGTCTCACACCTTTTATACTTATGTTGCTCTCCATACTTCTCACCATGTCTTGGTGATTTTTTGTTGGTCTCGGGCCAGTAGTAGTCGTAGAGGTAAATTACTCAGATGTCAGTTGTTCGAAGCCTGTATCACGTGGAATGGAATGGGAGGGATTCTGATTTACCTTCAGCAGCATAAACTGGCGATTTCAATCCATTTTGCTCACCAGGGCACTCATTGGGTAGAAAACTACCAAATGATATATATGTATATATATATATATATATATATATATATATATATATATATATATATATATATATATATACATATATATATATATATATATATATATATATATATATATATATATATATATATATATACATATTCCACTGAAGGTGACAAACTTTATATTCCTCAGTGTACTTATCAGCCAGCAAACAAATGAGGCCCTTGACTGTGTTGATAGGAAGAATTGTGAACCGGAGGGATGCACTGTCAGTCCGAAGGGAAGTTGATGGTTAAGAGGCCATCCCGAAAGTTTACATTTCTGCTGTCCCCATTCTTCTTGCTTTATCATATCGCAGAAGAACAATAAATCATAAAAACAACAAAATTTCCACATAATAATTTTAATCATATAAACAGCATTGCATTATTGTCAACAAGTATATATTGACCTGCCTAAGTTCCCAAAACAACCTTAAATACAGTGACATCTAGTGGGATGTGCCCGGTGACAGTACCTTCTGAGCGGAAACAGGAAAAAGTCCCTTCCCCAATTAAGAAATCACGAGTGCAGATTTCCTTCTGAGTTATAATAAAATAGAATAACTGTTATTTAGTATTATTGTCAATAGAAGGATGCTTGCCTGTAACAATGGATGACATGTATAAAATATCTAGCCATGCACACCAGACATGTACATGGAAGGCTAGGCTTGCACACCATACATGTGATCCCCAGCTAAGAAATGACTCCCAAGCAAGGGATTTAGATCCCATACATTGGGGTTTTAAATTTTTGTTTTTATTTTTTAAGTCCCTTTCCAGGCTTGTATATGTAAGCATCAGAATAAATGTTTACATTAACCAGAGAAAATCAAAGGTAAAAAAGATGTAAATGTCAAGAAAAAAATGGCCAGTATTCAAAATTGTGCGAGCAGCATTGCAGTTCTTTACACATTCAAATGTAACTTTTGTCCATCTCTTCATTTCTCAAATAGTTTGAAAATAATAAAGTCTTAAATACATTTTTAGTTCCTTTTATGATTACCATTCGTTGTCCAACTGATGTATGGCAAAAAGCTACAGTAATATAAACCTCGCTAACTAATACCAGGCAAATGTGTTTTATGCAAAAAGAAAACAGTCTTCTTTTTTTTTACATAATCCTATAGGTCAGTGTTGCAGGAACGCTGGGCCAAGTTCTGTCATATTTACAAGCCTCAGCATTATATCTTTGAATTAGGGATTTTAGTAAAAATGCCTTCCTGGCCTACGAAAGGGTTATACTCACGCCCTAAACATATGAGATACGATTCTCTACATGGAGGATGACAAAGCAAGCCAGCACGTTCCGCCTTTTGACCCGATTTTATAAAGGCTAATAATGCTTTAAATTTTCTTCTTAATTTCAAATTTGATGAATATGATTTGTTCCTTTAATAATTTAATTTGCTTGTATGATTTCGAACTATGCAGTTTTTCAGTGAATGGTGTGGAATAGGACTTTGCTCTTAGCATATCGGACCTGATAGTGTTCAAACGGTACATGGGCTTGCAGAATTAGGTTTGTGAAGTTTCTCACATTGACACATGATTTAAGGATAATGGAAGATTACTGGATTAAAACTTTGAATTCAGCTTATCCTTTTGGTTTAAACGACAGATTAATTGGTTTTGGTGACATAAGAAAAGGTAACTTGACTTGCTTAAATTATTCTAATACTCCTTTCTTCGATAATTTGGCAAATTTCAGGAGAAAACGCAGTCATGGACACAGGAAATCAAAAAAACGTATAGACTTTGTAGTGATTTAAATATTTCTGAAGTAATTGATGAATTACTAATATTTTATAATAAAGGAAGAATTTTTTTTATATATTGCTCTCAGAGGACTTGCAAGTAGAGATATATTTGAATTAAATGAGCGTATTGGTTCGAATAAAAAAGTAGGCCTTAATACACCTTTAGAATTTAAAAAATATAATTCATGCGTATACTTCGATACTGCGAAAAGCTCCTGGTACAAAAACAAGAAACTCTGACCGATTGTTCTGTAATATAACTTTCATACATAAAACTATAGACCAGCTTAACATTCAATCAATTTTCAAATTTCCGTTTGTAAAAGAGATGATCCCAACTTATTGTAAATACAATAAACCTCCAATTATTTCCTTTAAATAAAGAAAAAATATTGGGCAATCAATTTTTAACCATGAAAGTACACTGTTAAATATTTCAGATATTGATATTTTTGTAAATAATGTGGGTGACTGTTTAACAAATGATAAGTACTGTAAATTTGTAGATTCATTTCACAAACATGTTTTTACAGTGTATCTCAACATAATTGATAACATAAAACTAAGAAATTTAGTGAAAAATTGTACTTAAATCCAGAGAGAGTCAATCCTTAAACTTTCAAAAGATTTATAGTACTCTATGCGAATCTACAGACATTTTCTCAGTCAAATGGGCAAGAATGGAAAAGAAAATGTTTCCGAATTGAACGGTTGGTCACTGAATGAAGAAAACGTTATTAAAGATACATTATTCGCCCTTGAAGCAAAAATTTAGAAATTTGCATCAAGCATTTTAAAAAGGCAGAGGTCACTATTTATTTGAAACATTTTCATGAAAGATTTTTTCATTTCTCCAAAAGACATAGCTGGCAACAATTTTGGAAATATTTGTAAAAAATATTACATTAACGTCTTAAAGAAAGAACTAGGTATAAACAACAATTTAGGTATAAAAGGTAATGATGTTTACTTACCAGTGCACCAACATAAAGATGACATATTAAATTATCACGAACATTACCTGTTACAAAATTGCAATATCAAAACATTTGTTGGAGATCATTCACTTCCTTTAATATTCTGGATTCCTAAGCTGCATAAAAATCCTTATAAATCTCGATTTATAGCAGGCGCATCTAATTGTAGCAAAAACAGTTATAAGTGGAAGTAACTCTTTGTTTAATTACTATTAGGAAACTTTTTCAAAAATACTGTCCTGCAATTCAAAGGTACACAGGTATCAGTTGTTTCTATAGTATTAATAATTCTATGGAAATTGCTTCAAAAATTAAAAAATAGAAAGCTAAGAGTATACATACTTTTGATTTTTCAACATTTTATACCAATTTACCTCCTCAAAAAGTTCAATTAATATTGGAAAAATAATTATCAAAATGGTCAAGCATTCGGTTCACAAATATACAAATATCAATATTTAAAAAACAACAACATCATTTTGGTCAGAAAAAATTAAGAAGAAAAATAATTGGAAATCTTACACTATAGGACAACTTATAGATGCAATCAAATTTTCTTTTAGATAATACATTTGTCACATTTGGATCTCACACATTTCAACAAACAAATGGAATCCCGTTGGGTAGTAATTGCTCCCCTTTACTTGCTGATCTGTATTTAACATGGCTTGAATTTGAATTCATGCAAAATCTAATGATTTCCACCTGGCTAAAAAATTGTCATTTCAAGATATATTGATGATATTGCTTGCCCAAACGTTGAAATTTTCTTCGAAATTGCAAATAAAATTTACCCTAAAGAAATTCCTTTGAAGAGCAATGATGTCGATTTTTATAATGAAATATTTGCAGATTTAGACATTAAGAAACTTGATAATAGTTTCGTGACTAAAATTTATCACAAAGTATATAATTTCAATTTTAAAGTTATTAATTATCCTTTTCAAGAAAGTAATTTCTCGGTGCAATTACGTTATAACACTTTTTTATCTCAAATATTACGTTTTTATCGTGTTTCGAATAAATTTATACATTTTGCATTCAGAGTTGAATTTTCTTACAATAAACTCATATCAAGAGGTTATGAAATAAAGTTTTTGAAAAAATATTTTAACATTTTTTGGTGCTGACATCCAGAATTTGTTTGAAAATATGGCTTCTCCAATTTTGATACGTTCTGGCACTCTATTACACCATAAATGATTTAAATGTCAAAGGTTTCGTACATACTACATAGTTATATTTGTCCTATGTTTTTTTTTTCGCCAGATAGGCCTATATGACTTAAATTCAGGTTTTTAAATAATAAATTGTATGGTCTAATTACATGCCTTGTTTTCTCTGTGTGGAGTAGAAACTACCTATGGGTTTGGAGAATGCCTCGAGCAGGGTCCCAGCCGCACAGGGTGTCAGACTTGTGTATTCTATTGTAATTATGGATAAAAACCATGAAAGCTTCTGTGTCTCACACCTTTTATATTTATGTTGCTCTCCAAACTTCTCACCATGTCTTCCTTGTTAATACTACTGCAATTGGACTGACTAGCTATTTTTCATTAGACTGGATTCTTTAAACTTAAGATTCAATAGTTTCTCAACCACCCTGGCTTTTTCCTGTTCATGAGACAAAGAAGTGCTTTCCAAGGGAACTTTCGCAAGGGAGACAGGAAACTCCATGTCAAATCTACACGATATTTCTGACGTCAGCCCATGTGGCCTCACCTGATTTTTCTGCAACTTATCTGTGGCTAAATGCAAGTTCCAGCCACTCGCTGTCAATGGACTAAGAACACATGATCCATCAAGTGTCTCCTCAACAAGCATTTTATCACCAAAAAGATGATAAGAATGTTCAGAGTGTAAAGACATAAAATCAGACAGATAATCAGGTTTTGTCAAGTTTTCTTTCAAATTACCCCTATAATTTCTTTCGTGAGAAATAGACAATGAGAATATCCCTTTGGGTTAATGATACGAAATATCATTGAAAAGCAATTCATGGTGTAGTTGGAACATTATAACAAATGTACTCTGTCTGCCAGCAACCACTCATCCATCCCTGTAAAAGCACACAGACTTATCCCTTGGGTTAAATAGTTACCTGAACTCTTAGCTCTCTATGAGTCTCTCGGGATTCACATATCAACCTGTTGAAGTCCTATGTGGCAACAATACCGATTGAAAGTCCTTCAAATATCTCTGTTTGGCTGCCCTCTCTTGTCTTCGTGATGACATCAAGCCAGGAATCATTTTCTTAGTTTATCAAATAGTTTTACCCTACATTTGTTTTTCTGAAGGTAAAAAATATCCTCTGGAGCAATGAGGAAACATATCTTTTAGTTTATCAAATAATCTGACCCCATTTCTCTCTTTCTGAAGGTAAATAATGTCTTCTGGAGTGATGAGAATTCGAGTAAAATATAGTACCACTTTGTCAGCAACATCTGTGGGAGCCCTGCATAAGAACTCAGTTACATAACTTGCATTCAGGAATTCATTTTCACAATTTAGACTCTGTTCTTTTTCTTTTATCACAGCCTACAATGCCTCTATTAATCCATTTTACATAATTTCTTTTTTTTTCATTTTCGAACCCATTTGTATGTACTTTTTACCAGTTGGCATAAGAAGGCCGGTTTCCACATTCAACCCTTGCCTTTCCATAAATAGGCCCATATAACGATTTTCATATTTTGCAAAAAGAGAACTCCACTTAAATTCATCAAATAACAGTTTAGTTTTAAGAAACAATTTTGATGGTTGCCAAATATACAGTATATCTAAACCCAACAGCTTGATGTATTGTGAATGTTTTCAACTATCAGATGATGATTTCTGGAGTGGGCTCTTCTTTGATTTAGAGGGTTGCTGACTTACTGTTCTTTCAAGTTCTTAACATTATTCATACTATCCTTTAGCATTCCAGGTTCTAAATACTTTTGAATGTTTATTAATTCCTCACTCAAGTTCTGAACACAACTTACAGCATCTTTTACAAATACAGACTGTGAAGACTCTTCAACTTCCAACGCATTGCACACCTTCTCAACACTGTCCATGACACCTTTATTCTGTGAAGAGTGTTGAGCCCCGAATGTGTCATCCAAGTTCTCCACAGCATCCTTCACAACTTTAGAAATGTCAGGGTATATCTCCTGTTCCCATGTTGGTCTGACGCCAGAAGAATCTGACTCCCTACTTGTTCCTGTACCATGACTACCTGGAATTAAAATGAACCTACAGTTCTGGACTAGGAACCAAAATACTTTTCTTCAGACTCTTCGGCATATGAAGCAGCCAATCGCCATTCATTTGCTGTGCAATGTACAGTGTTGCAAAGTAAAGAGGAACGCATCCAACTCTACCCACTGCCTCCTACTGCCATTGAACAGAAATACCTCACTAGGTGTAACATTTTTCCCTTCCAAGTACCTGTCAATTCCTTTAAACCCACGTTTTTAATCAGTTTACCCTGACTTGCCTGCATAAAGGCCCCTTCACATGAAAGATAAATACATTCTTGAATATCCTGGTAGGGTAAGCTGAACGCATAAATGCCGTGATAAAAGACATTGATTGCTCTGATCTTTTCCTTTGGCTTTTTCGTTCTGTTTCTTTGCGTGTCTTACAGTCATTTTTCCATTTTCGTTTTTAACTTTGATTAAAACCAGCTGGGAATTTTTTTGCGTTTTTGATGCTGGTGTAAACGTTTTGCCTAAAACTGCATATTGATTGCTGGATTTGACTATATCTGGATCCTGCAAATTTCCCACCTTTGGAGCTGACCTTGATTTAGCCCCAAACTTCCTTTTCACATTGACCCAACCAGTATCATCCTTGCCTGGACCAACAGTATTCGAACAACCACCTGTCAACTCCCCTGAATACACCGTCTTACTACAATCACTCTTCAACTAGTCAGGATGAACAACTTAACTGTTCCCATGACCACGTTAAATGGCAACCTGGCCAACACTAAATTATATATACTCACCTGAATCAACAGCCTTGTTACAATCATTTTGCAACTAGCCCAGACAAGCAAATCAATTATGCTTAAGACTAGATACAAAATAACAATGTCTTGCAAATACAAGGATGTGACCACAATCCTGTTTGTCATCTGGACTGACAGTAGGACAGTAGTTTTTGACACGTCTGGTAGTTCTGGTCTTACATTCCCAGCAATGTACTAAATTTGGTGTGCCACTCCTCAGCCAATCTAGAGCTACAAACTAATTCCCATTCTAAATGAGGGAATAAAAATGACCTGGTTCTATTTAAACTGCAACATTCAGTCTTTACTCAACATCAAAAGCTGACATCGTTTCAGAAATTACAGGCCAATGTGCCTGAATAATCTTAGCTACTTTTAAAGGAATGTGAATAACCAGGAACTCTGACATGTAAAATGAAATTGCCAAATATTGCAACCGAAAGTAGTTCCACATGTCAGTCATTTGACTGATGATATATTGTTTCAGTTATCTCCACCAGAGTACTCTCTTCTCCTTTTGCAAGAGAACCACCCACCTTTTCATTTGTACTCTGAAAATAACTAATAGCACCCCTTGTGTCCATTCTCACAACCATTGTTGATTTACAGCTGTCACACTGTATAGAAGACTGGCAGTTTGGTAAAAATTTAGCCCTGAGTTTTAACCAATGGCACAAAAACCTTGAAATATTTCAGCACTAAGTGTACGTTCAGGTGCCTAAGCACGAGGAAGATTCCCTATGCACCAATCCCACACAGCCTCTCTCACTGCACATTCTGGTGTTTCTGACACCAATCTTTTGCTGCACATGTCATTCAGCTTGATCAGCTGCTCATTTTGCTCACAGTCCTGAATCTAATCTGTACACGCAATGGTAAAGAATATCTCATGGTGCATCAACAGCACAAGTAGCACCATGTTGATGCTCTTGGCACATCACACCATTGCGGAAAAAACTGTGTTTAAATTCATCCGATATCATATATTAGACACCAAAAATTATAATGGGAAAGAAGGCCCAAGCCATTGGTTAGATTTAAGCTCACCCTGCTGCTACATTGTGCTTTATCTGTTATTAACTATAGTTCCATTTATAATGCCATTGATCAGCTTCATGTGTATTTAACACCAATCCACCGAAAGAGTGGTCTCAAAACAGTTGTGTTATAATTTGAGCAACGTGTAAAATTTTCTGAGTAGACCTGTGTTGTATATCACTGGATTTGAAGACATTACACTTGCATTTCATGTCCACGGGCATAAGCCTGGCCAAAAGGAAAAAGAAACCATCACCCACACCCTTCTGTGAAAATGTCAATTGTGATAAACTCAGGCAAAATAGCACATTTTATATCATGCAAGTTTCACATGAACCACTGTCAGTGAAAAAGCAGATCCATATGTCCAGCTGTCATATGTGAGCTAAAAGTTAGACAAAGCCAGACCTTCATACCCGTTCTTATTATCTATATTATCTGTAGCCATCGTTTTTGATTGAGTAAATCAATCACAGGAAAATATTCTCTTTGTTATAAATAAACCTACTGTTCATTGTAACAAGACCAATATTGGTTATTTTGAAGAAGGGATACAAGATGATCACATGCCTATGTGCCACTGTCATTTAAAAGAAATAATCTTGTATAGTCACTATCATTTCAAAGTAAATAATCTTATATAAAATCTCGGTCTAGCAGAATATATATTAAGGAATAACACAATCATCAGCAGACATTTCAAAATAAATGCAGGTAAAATTCTATAATGGACAAATGCAGGTCTGCGTGACAACACAATCATTTGCGGACATTTTTACCAGTTTTGAATTAGAATGCGTCAGTACTGAAGTTTACCACAGACTGAGACAGAGAATAAAAATGTTAAATCATGTGAATCTGCCTAATAAAATTTAATCATTTAATTCTTTTACCAACTTGGGCTATACACATGCTCGTCACCATGCAGACAAATTCACTGCTCAATATCTTGCTCTTCGTTTTCATCAGCATCCAAAATTTGTCCCAGTTTCTGTCTGAGCAACACCCAAGGTTTTTTTCAACAGTCTATCTAGTTGGTACAAATTTGCCTGCTTGTAACTTTAGAAAACAACACACTGGGTTGGCAAATGAATGCCCAGCACCTTTCTGGCATTTCCTTTTCCCTTGTCGGAACCAGCACTCATGCATGTTGCCCCTGGCTGCTGCAAACCCGGCTGTTTGCTGCTGTCCGTAAAGAATCACGATCACCTTTACTGACTTTCGAGCCTGATAGAGGTTCCAGACGATCTGTTGGCACAGTCAGCATAATTTCCTTGTCAAGAGCAGCGCCATTGTACAACTAACAGCTGGCCGTCTGTGTCCTCAAGTCGATTTTATGGACCCCAACTTGAATGCCACAACCAGTTACCTGCAAATCAACGAAGTAAAGTTAGAAATCAAAGCAGAGAAACCAATTCCCTTCCTATAAAATTCTTGAATTTAACTTATGAATAGCTGTCCAATTCTATCTATAGATGTCTGCTTTAATAGCCCTTTTCATCTCGTGGCTGTAAGACATACTTCAATGGCTCATGTCCCTGTGCTGAATGCTATCTATCTTTCAAATATAGATTAAATGATAAGGACACGAGTTTTTTTTCAAAGTACCCACGTAGGCTTTGTGCAAAGTATTTTTCCATTACTGGACACTTTGATCAGCACCAACAGCTTTTGTGTTGGACGGAACAATTTTTTTGTAGGACACTGCAATTAGTAACGATTGAAAATTTTGCTTTTCTTGTTAATCTTTCGGACCACCATATGAGTAATATTTGGTAGACCTGAGAACCCTAACCCTAACCCTGTCCCACTACGTCACAAACCAATTTAACAATGTAAATGTGGCTACAAAAACATAAACAGGGTCATGTGCTGCATTTGCAGAAGTATTCACGTACAAGTGATTTAATATGCTTGTTTCAAAACCTGGGTTTGCTACATGCCTTTACTCCATTAGATGGGGCATAAGAGGATGTTTCATGGTAGCACCAAATATACTCTACTCAATGAAATAAATTTACCTAATGGACTTGACCGCATTCTGCCCTGTGTCGGGGATGTATAAACTGAATGGGATTTAAATGTTTGTTAAAGTACATACAATTTAATAAAATTAATGCTTCATTAATCAGAAATACATACAAGTCAAATTTCTTGATTTCTTACTCCTCATAGTACAATCACTGACATCGAACTTCTCTTAATGGACCAGTACCAGAAATATTAACATGCCCTTGCTGTGTTTTACCTGCACAGGACAATGTGCAAGTGTTATGCACAAGTACAGAATGCATAGTACATGGGTGACAATGTTTTGAGCTTGAAATCTGTATAAACGCATGCTTACTTTTCAGTAATTTTTTCCTTACATTGATTTTGTGCGATAGAAAAGTAAATACGTTGTCAACCCCTTCCCCTAACTTAATCAACAAGTTACCCCCGATGCTAGCCAAATCCCCCCTAAAATGGACCTTATGCACAAGAACAGATCGCAGCTGCAGAATATAATCCATAGATAGTTAATCATTATAATACAAGGAACAATGTTACTGGTCAAATTGAAACTGGAATGGCACATCTATCTAATAATTTTGAAGATTTTAGATTCTAATCAAGCGTATTAACTAGATTCCTGTTGGCTTCTGCCGTTTAGTGATGGTACGTGCAGAAACATATACCTTAGAAGACAAATAACAAACCCTTGCCTCGTCTATAACACCATTTGATTCCCTTTCATTTTAATTGTTGACAGCTTGTGCAGCAACTTGGCTTCTCCTGTGCCTCTTCTTTGGCATTTCTTCATTTGTTTGGTGTTCTGAAATAATAAAAACAGTTGGAAATTAGGACAAATTCATTAATTTACAAACATAATGGATGTTTGACAGAAAACATTTCCACCAAGTTTCAGTTTTTTCTGTAAAACAATTTTAGCAAAGTAGAAAAACAGGTAAACACACAATACGAAATTAGAAAGGCACTGCCACCTGACAGACAAATTAAGAAATAAGGATCCTTGCGTGATTTGAAATGAATTGGAGTAATTGCTCAAAAAACACAGGAAATAGGAGACATGAACCTCAGTCAACAGCAAATACAGAAAATAGCCTAGAGAATCAGGGACTGATCCTGTGCTCAGCTGAAGCTTGGATCTGACCTGAAATCAGAGCTGCATGACTTTAGATTCAGTGAGGCAAATTCTGAAAACAATTTTAACACAAAACCAAAAGGCAAATAAATCAATCTAACCTAGATGCACATTGCATACAAAATCTCACATATGCTCTTGTCTGCAGCCAAGTAAATGTGTACCAATGCCGAAAGAAGCCCCCAATGAATATAGATAAGGCACAATCAGTTCACATCTGTTAAAATCACATAAGACCAGATCACAGGTGAGTCTCTGAGTCATCTAGTCTGTACATTGTCATAGTACCCAGCAATATATAAGGCCTAACTCTGAAATATGTGTGGTAAGAGTAATATGCCAAAATAAAATATTGGGGGGGGGGTCGGAAAGGGGTGTTTTTACTACTCTACCAAAGCTGTAGCATGGACATGCATGCATCTTGTCTCATCGTTGCTGTGTGTACAATATATGACAGAGCAATATAAACAAGATTAAACACATTATTCTGGCTTTTTTTCATGGTGATGGTTGAACGGCTCTATTAAAAATGCTTTACATTGATCCACTGTAGACTGCATAGAACACTTTAAATGCACCTTTTGCCTGAAAGTCACCCTCTGTAGTGAAACTTGCCCACAGGCAGATTGCTATTAAAGTGTAAAAAATAGTCGACACTGGAATCCTGAGGTATCTTGTATTATGACTATTTAAAACACTTTTATAAGAGAACAGTAGCCAATGGTGAGGTTTGCATGCTTTTAATATCTGCTGTAGGACATATTAGCGTGCCCTACACCTATGCACTATGTGCTCCTTAGTACTGGTTGTGCTAACTGGCATCGTAACACAACTTCAAAGGTGAATGGCTTTTTTGCATGCATGGTGATATGGAGCATAAGCCAGGCAACTTCAGCGTGTGGAGACCTTGGGGTTCTCATAGAGTGTCCATAGGCTTACAGAAATGAGATGTAGCCAGAAGAAATTTCCCATTTTTAAAAAAAAGCAAAAACGACTGAATAAATTTTGACCTACTTTTATTTTTCTTTATTATTAGAACTTTTTGATACAGTGAATGCACCGGTCCCTCTCCAAACGAAAAAGTTTTGATGGCGCGTTCAGAATAGCTGCCATTTTCAACATCCCATGACAGTAAAACGTTCGTAAAACCGGAAATAGAACAGCAACACAAGAGAGCAGTGACGGAAAATGAAACTGATTATTGCAAAATTAACGAACGCAGTCTTACTTGATAAAAATCATCAAGGGTCTGTCAATTTTAACCGGCAACAGGGACGGAGGTATCAGTACTTTTTTCTAAATGTGTCATTAAAATTTTGTAGGGTTCAGTTACCGGAATCACACATATTCAGTGACTTGAAACAAATAAAAAAAAAATGTGGTAAACAGTTTTTTTTAACCCTTTTATTTAAATATTTTCACCAACTTTCAGCTTGATCCTTTTGACAGTTTTGCAGAAGAAGTCAAAAATAAGGTTAACACACACAACGTCACCAAGCGCCATAAGAGAGCAGTGAGGGAAATAGAAACTGATTATTTCAACATTAACGAACACAGCCTTTCTTTATAAAAATCGTAAAGGCTCTTTCTATTTTCACCGGTAACAGAGACGGAGGTATCAAGTACTTTTTTCTAATATGTCATAAATATTTTGTAGCTTTGGGTTACCAGAAACCACACATATTCAGTGACCTAAACAAATGAACAAAAAAAATCTGCTAAACAATTTTGACCTTTCAGCCTGATCTGTTTGACAGTTTCAGAGACGAAACAAAAAAAAAGGTGAACACACAACGTCACCAAAGAAAAAAATTGCAGCCCCCACCTGCTTAACACATTAAGAACTAGTGATCCCCAGAAGTGTTCCTGTGTAATTTCAAAGTGGTTATTTGAGCGGTTTCAGAGAAGATTTTTTTCAAGATTCGCCCCCCTCCCCAAAAAAGCCCCCCAAAGATTCATAAAAAATACAAAAATCACTGGCGCGTGACCATTTGAAGAAATTTAGTAGAAACCCGCTAGGAAAACATTGTCACCAAGTTTGCAGGGAATCTGGCTGACGGTTTTGGAGAAAAAGTCAAAGACGGTTTTGGAAAAGCAGTTGAAAATGTGATTTATTAAAGACAGACGTTAGACGGAAGACTATTTTAGCTGAGACTTTGTTCAGTTTGTTCAGTATGGAGCTATTTCTCTTTTAGATACTACTGATGAAAGTATTTTTGGTGTACTTTATTTACTTGTAAATCGAAAAAAAAATTGTAATGTTGCCTAAAATCTTCCCTCTCTTTCTGCATGCTTGAAGATCACACCATTGTATTATGTCAAGGACAGATTCATATTGGTTTCACAAGCTAGCCTCATTATTACTGCTCCATCTTACATATATGTATATATATATATATATATATATATATATATATATATATATATATATATATGTATATATATGTATATATATATATGTATATATATGTGTATATATATATATATATATAGATATATATATATGGAATACTTAATGGCACCCACGATACACTTCATATTTCATCATGAATTGGCTTATAATGAGGATTGTTTAATATACAGAAGGAGCGCTGTATCAATCACTTTGAATTTCAAAAGTTCATTAAAAATCCAAAAAAAGCGATGGAGCATTAACATTAGCACATATATCGTGGACTGGATATACGTACAAGCTCTCATAGCTGAAATTAACGTTTAATATTATCACAACTCACCTTTTATCACCACATCAAAGATGTTGACATCAATTTCTAGAAAGGGCTCTGTGTTAACTCTCACTTTAAGCGATGATAGGTGCTTGTCAACAAATATCACGCTGGCTTCGCCTCTTTCAGATCCAGTTTGTACAATGATACTGTCTCCAGCCTGTCCACTTTTGCACACACTCTGCTTCTCTCTCTCTCTCTCTCTCTCTCTCTCTCTCTCTCTCTCTCTCTCTCTCTCTCTTTCCTCTCTCTCTCTCTCTCTCTCTCTCTCTCTCTCTCTCTCTCTCTCTCTCCTCTCTCTCTCTCTCTCTGCGGGGAAAAATGGTATACACATAGGAAACTCCAAAATTTGAATGTCTAAATTATACTGTACTTCTCTAAGCATTAATTAATATACATTAAAATTGTGAAAATAACACTTTCATTCACTAGAATTTTAAAGATAATATACAAGTAAAATAAAAAATCTGGAAGTTCTAATCCTGATATAAATTGGAGAAATAATTGAAAACTTATCAAGTGCAACAGGGTTGTGAATGGATTCTGTATTTACAAAAATTGGGTTGCCTGGTTGAATTTTTTTGAAAACAATAAAATTCAAGTACTTGTAAGGACTCGAGGCCAGTTTTCCAGGTACAAACCCACAAATACACGGTGCTCTAATTTTGTGGTGCACTCTTGCTGACTCTAATCAAACGCCGTGCTATAGCCAGGTTTTCCAGGCACAAACCCACAAATACATGGTGCTCCAATTTTGTGGTGCACTCCTGCTGCCTCTAATCAAACGCCGTGCTATAGCTCTGAGAATCACTAAGTATGTGATATATATTTCTTAACATGCACAAAATAAAAAATTCAAAGACTTTCCCGAAAGCTTGTTTTCAAAATTCACTTTTTCAAAGAATTCAAGGCCTTGAATTTAGTGTAATGAAATTCAAACACTTTTAATTATTTCAAGGACCTGTATGAACCCTGGCTTAATCTTTTTTCAATTGTATTTCAAGGAAGTTCTTCAAAAGTTACCAATTTCACAAAAACCGTGATTTACTGTACTTTGTGGATCAACAACACAGATGACTGAATCTAGAAAACAAAAATCCCTCGGACGCCTCCAAACACATGTGCAAGAATCATTTCAGCACAAAAATGACCATTCATCATCACTCAGCAGCAAAGTTGAAGGAGCACAGGAGGTATTTATTTTTCATGCCAAAAAATTGGAAGGGGAATGAGGACTTTTTGCCTCTCTTGCTATGCAAGTAGAAATCAGGGTGATATAGTTGTACGGCCATCGGACCTCCCTTGCTACAATTCCCATTTATGTTGCCTGAAACTTAAAGTGCACCGAGCACGAGGGAAGACCAACCACCATGGACCATGACATGGTACTGCAGCATGGGCCAGATACTGTCAGCTCCACAACCGGTATCGAGTTGAACTTACAATGGCTGAAAGGGAATACAAGGATACTTTACTTTCTAGACTGAATAGTCCAACCTACGAACAAAACGCTGGTGGCAAACGGTTATATATTTCTTAAACCACAATCAGGCCGCAGCAATACCCTCTCTGCTTTTAGACAACAAACTTATTACTGATAACGCCTCAAAGGCTGAATCTCTCAATTCCTGTTTCCTTCAACAGATTACTTTGAATTCGTCTTCAGCCACTTTACCTGAACTTTCTACAATCAGAGCAAATACACTCAGTTCACTTTCTATAACAGAGGGTGCGGTGCTTGACTTTTTGCGTGCCTTAGACGTTTCTAAAGCATCTGGCCTGGATGGTATTAGCGCTAAACTTTTTAAGTAAGCGGCACCTGTCATCTGTATATCACTTACAAAACTATTCAATATTTCCTTGGCTACTAATAAGTTTCCTTCGATGTGGAAGAAAGCTAATGTTACTCCAATTCATAAAAAAGGATTTCAATCCTTGTGCACAAACTACCGTCCTGTTTCATTATTGAGCTGGGGTGGACTCTTGAAAGGGTAGTCTTTAAACATACTTTCAACTGTTTTAGAGAAAATATGCTGATTTCTGCTCAACAATCGGGATTTACACCTGGTGAAACCACAATAAATCAATTACTTATCTTATACCACGAATTATGCCAAAATGAAGTACGTGTTGTATATTTAGACATAAGTAAGGCGTTTGATAAAGACTAGCATACCGGCTTCATACATAAATTAAGGATGAATGGTTTCCGTGGTAACCTGCTCGATTGGTTTACAAATTACCTGAAATATAGACAGCAGAGGGTTGTTCTTCAAAGCCAGTGTTCTACTCGGGGAATCATACAATCCGGTGTCCCACAAGGCTCCCTTCTCGGACCTCTCATGTTTTAAATTTTTATTAATGACATAGTTGACCTGGTCAATTCTGATATCAAACTTTTTGCTGATGATACATCCCTATACTTAACCATTGATAATCCTGCAGCTGCCGCTGAAACAATATATTCCGATCTTCCTTGTATTGATGAGTGGTCGCGAAAATGGCTCACAACAGTTAATCCTTCAAAAACTGATAGCATGTTAGATAACATTAAAGACATCATCCACAAGTCTGAAAAACTCTTGAACATAATTAAATGTCTAACCTATTAGCTAGACCGATAAACTCTCGAGACTATATATTTATCATTTATTAGACGCATATTGGAATATGGAAGTCCTGTCTGGGATGGATGCACCACTGGGGATGCTGATAAACGTGAGGGAATCCAGCTTGCTACGGCTCGTGTAGTTACTGGAGCTTCTGCTGGTACACCAAATGCTGGACTGTACGAAGAACTTGGCTGGGAGACTCTAGCTTTAGCACAGGGAAAATTCAAAACTCATGATAATGTAGAAAATGGTGAACAACTTAGTTCCCAATACTTTACGTTCTGTAATTCCTGCTGTTGACAATCCTGCAACACCTATTCATTATACTCGCCAAGGACCTAATTTGCCTCATTTCCGAGCCCGAACAGATCTATATAATAATTTTTTCTTTCCATCTACTTTTAGACGATGGAATGAGCTTCGTTGTGAGATAAGAAATTCTGAGTCGCTGTCAATTTTCAAATCTAATCTACGAAAGTTACATCCTCAAAGGTCTATATCTCCATTTCTCGCGAATCAAGCAAACAGATCTATCTCAATTTTTCATGCTCGCTTACGACTCGGCAGCAGCCAGCTGAATTCACACTTATTCAAAATAGGAATCAAGCAAACTCCAAGTTGTAGATGTGGTGTTCGCATAGAAGATGCTTGGCACTTTTTCTTTGACTGCAGATTATATGTAACTGCACGATCCACCTTACATTTGATAATCTTAATATATGCCCCCTTCACTCTTAAAACTGTATTATATGGATCTAATGGTTGTACTATAGATGAAAATATTCAAATATTCCCAGCAGTCCATGACTATATTAAAACTACAGCACGATTTTCTGCAGCGGGTATAGGATAAATTTGAATCATTGCAATTATCTACAAATATTATAAGGAGTAAAACAAAAAGGTGCGGTTATCATGTCAATCAGATGCCCCTCTATCTGTCCTTTGTCTAATGTGATTGTCCATCTTGATCATGTGCGACGCATAGCCAGTCAGGTACACCAAATTCGAGGACCTGACTGACTAGGCGTCCCCAGTGCATTTTGTTTTGTCCTGTGTGCATGTCGTCTCTTCTGAGCAAGAGGGATTAACATAGGGCTTGGCCCTCTTTTCCAATCGCTAAAATGAAAATCTTGCTCCATCCATTGTATCCATATGGAAAAATAAAATATGTTTAAATCAAATCAGGGTGGTACCTGTAAGAGTAGAATGTACAAGTATTGACTTCATTCACCACCAATTATGAATTGAGTTAGCAGTCACCCCCAGGAAATTTTTATTAATTTTCCAAATTCATATCCCCATAAAGAAAAAGGTACGCAATATTATTTGAAAGGCAGAAAAGCATATATGGACATCAATCTGTAGTTTTAGTTAGCATTGTGCTTACGCTCTTACTTGAAATATGTTTGTACATACGATGACATATCTTAGAAAAATATTAATTTTAACAATTTTCACCAAATTTGTATTTTTTCTTACAATTGTTTCTTTTATGGTTCATAAGCAGGGCTTGAAATAGTGGCTGACTGCTTGTCCGTACTTAGTAAAATTTGTAAAGGACGAGTTAAGTGGCCAATGTATTTGTCCAAAATCACCATATCATTTAAATAAAATAAACATCCCCTTCCCTTGCGGAGAAGTGAAAAGAATTTCCTTTTTCCAGCACTGATAAGGCAAAATTAAGGCTGATAAAGCTGCATCTATTTACAATTCAATCATTAGGAATATACCATGAATGAATTAGGCCGTAAAATGTCCTGCATAATAAACCTAGGGCAACTTAAATCTCACTGGATTTTATTTTATTTGTGAATGCCTGCAGTACTTCCTCAGCAAGATGGAAAAATTTGAAATCTATGGTTAAAAATATGGATTCTAATTTCTATTGCATTCTGGCTGAGGCCTAAAATGATAATATTCCTGATTCCTGTAACCCTACCGAGCCTTTAATGTCCTGCCCACATAAAACATTTTACAAGATTTTCAACAAAACATACATACATAAATAAAATAGATTTAATTAAATTACATATAAAATAAACAGATAAATTAAAATGAATTTTGAAATGTATGGTTTAAACTGTGGATTTTAATTTCTTATGCATTCTGAGCTATAATACAAATATGAGATAGGTATTGTATTTACCAATAAAGAATTTTTCTGAATCTGTTTAAACAGACGTTCTCGTTAGTTAGGCAACCAGCCTACAACAAGCTTACAAAATAAGGTCTACGTTTTTATCCTAGTATTGAAAAATCACAATTTAAAAATAAATTTAGCATGGGCTTTACGACTTAAATCAGTATGATTTATATGAGTTTGAAATCACTAAAAAGTGTACTCTGTTTAATACCTACATGTTTGATACATAGTATCTAACCGTGAAAGTAGGCTGTACATATATACAAGGCTCACCTAAATGGTTAGGGCCAATTTAATGAGAACTGTCAAGCCTGCATGGGTTAAAAACGAAAAGATTCTTTTTAATCTGCAGTGTTACATTTTGACAACTAGGATTTGGCAGCCAGATCAATGAAAAATGACCACAGAATATGTCTATCTATATGTATTTTAAGTTCATAAATGCTGGAAGTTTGTGAAAAATATTCATATTTTTTTCTGACCTTGAACTTTCTTCATTGAATGGTGCTCAAAAATACAATTTAAGGACTTTTTGAGGACTTTTCGGTGCCAAGTGCCCTATGGAAACTGTTTTCCAAGAGTTTGTTTTTCAAGTTAGCCAAGGAATGCTGGTATTTGATTAAAAAGTCTTCATGAAGAAAATTAATCTTAGGTCACTTTCAAAGTTTATTGTTACAGAGAAGCAGCTACAGTCACGGTTAGCACTTAAAGGGTCAGTATGGTTATAAGGCTTGCCATTAAAAGAGAGAGAGAGAGAGAGAGAGAGAGAGAGAGAGAGAGAGAGAGACAGACAGACAGACAGACAGACAGACAGAGAGAGAGAGAGAGAGAGAGAGAGAGAGAGAGAGAGAGAGATAGAGAGAGAGAGAGACTATGGATCCCTCACTCAGAAATGGAACTTTTATATTTTAAAATATTTGTTTTTGATTTGAGTCATAAGTTTATGCTTATTTCATGGCTGTACTTTCCGACCCCAAAATAACACATGTGGAAACATGCAGGCTGCATTATGGCCTTATCTTAACTCTTTCAGTGGCACTACGACAATACATGTCTTAATATGGATTACGCCACTCTAAATGATATTGTTGGATAGCGGGCTCCTCTGGTCTTAGTGTAAAGTAGGAAGGAGATTAAATCATACCCTATATTACTTAAGCATGGTTGTGGTTGATTTCGATATCCAAATAATGACATTTCCGGGAAAAACAAGATTATAGTAATAAACTTTATTTCTTTAACGAGGATTGGGCAAGATTATTCTTAAGGCTGGCTGTCCTTCACAAAAGCAATAATGACTCACTTGAGTTAGGCTTTATACATTGATGCTTTGATGCAGTGGAAAATATTCAACATATATATGAAAGATAATATTGATGATTCCAAATTATCAATATAACTTATATTGTAGCAATAATAATAATAACATGCTATTTTTTAAACGGATGGAATAACTGAAATGTTGAAAGTGGAGGTAAAAGGAAAATAATTAAGTTTTTTTTCTATTTTTGGTAAAATGATTGTAGGAAGGTCTGCTATTCAACAATGAAATTGGGCGTGGCCTTCTGCCATAAAGCTTATTTTGTATTTAAATTCTACATGAGAAGACCTTTCATTCAAGTACCAGCATGCCTAGTCTAAATTTAGTAGCCCGGAAATTATGGTATCAGTCAACAGCTTGAGTAGGGGCTTTGCATGCAAAGTGCCCCAAGGAAAGCTGATGACTCAGGTAGCTTTTGTAATAACATATGGCATGTTAAAAATGTCTAAACATATTTTCATCTAGTCGTGCCCCCATTTTGAAATGGCTGATACTGCATATAATGTTACAAGTCTATGATTCATGCCGGGATATATGTTAATCTTGAAAATGCTGATCAATGCTATAGCTGATTTCTCTTTAACATCAACATACACTAAAAATTGAGTTAACGTTCAAAGTTCCAAGTAAAGAAACCATTGATAGAAATACCAACAAGTCTAGGCTACAATAATCTGTGGCACATTTGAGCTCTCGAGTGCATCACATGTCTTTGCAGCCTTGCAAGTGCTCCCCATTCTTGCAGTACAACAGCTCACCCGATAATTTCAAGTCATATGTACAGATACATGCATGAGGGAAAAAAAGTCGTGCTATCCAGTTCATGGAATTTCATTCAGTTTGGGTTTTTACTTGCGGATGCTTGGCTGGCTATCTGTACTCCGTCGTTATAGATTTGCAATTTCGAAGGGCATTTTGACAGTTTGCTAACACCATCTGGGTTTTCAGAATTCTTGTCACTGTATTCATCTGTAACATGGTGTGATCATAATAGCTACAAGGTGTGCTCTGCTAGTCATATGCTGTTGCTGTCCAAAACATCGATGTATTTTCCAACAGGGAGAAAGAATTAGAATTCAAAATAAGTAGCTTTCCAGCAGCGTAAACACATTTATTTTATAGCTTCGGGGGGTGTTAAAACAGAAGCTTTACTCAAAGATAATTTGATACAGTTTGAGTTTTGTTTGACATAAAACACCAGCCATGACTGCAGTCTTCCATTTTAATCTGAGTATTAGTATCACTTGCCAGCCCGTACTATTTTTTTCTTCCCCCCCCCACCCCTTTTTTTTTTTTTTAAAGAGAAACTTCACAAGTGACTGCTGTTGAGGCATAAATCTTACTACCAAGTATAGTAAGCCAAACAGGAGACATATAAGGTGACAAAAATGACATTCCACCACACATTTCAGTCTTGCTACTACGTAATTTGGTTACATCCAGGGTAATATGTGATTCATACAAAGGGTACTTTTCCACATATTTACGACCTGAAGACCGTTGATCTGTGCTTTGGATACTTCGTACGTCAAGAATCCCGCGATATAAAAAACTTATCGGATCTGCATTAATCCATGAAATTCCTTTGTTCTGCAAAGGAAAGAATAAAGGAGAGTGGGAAGAAAGAAACACACGAAGGAGAAAAGTTAAAGAAAGAAAGAAAGAACGAAAGAAAGAAAGAAAGAAAGAAAGAAAGAAAGAAAGAAAGAAAGAAAGAAAGAAAGAAAGAAAGAAAGAAAGAAAGAAAGAAAGAAAGAAAGAAGGAAGGAAAGAAACAAACAAACAACACAGAAAACATGAATATGTTGGTCTTAATAGACACAGTCTGCATTGAGAATTTTTGTGGCTTTTATTTCTTTTTTATTAAGGTCATTACTGACTATTTATAAAATATACATTTCACGGTTTACTTTGTTTGGCAATGTCAACATCCGTGTGATAAAACGGGAAAAAGGGTGTCACCAGGAAGCACAATTCTGTCAATGTATTAACAATCGTTATGCATCATCAGTGATTTCCTTGAAATGGTTTCCTAAAGTCACTAAATGTTCTTCAATGCTCGTATTTCAAAGCAAATAGTCAAGAAAACTCAGCAGTACATGTTACTGTATTCACCAGCAGTCATTAAAAATCGCCAAATAAAAGTAATCACATAAGCCTTGTTGCCAACTCTTATATGGTCAGCATATGTAAAATCTAGATATCATGATCCATGTTTTAATTGTTTGACCAAAGCTTAAAAATTGGAAACATTTTTCAATGAAGTCCCATTCTTGATAATAGAAAGCTTTTCAAAGTCAAGTTTTTTCTTAAACTGCAGGGATATTTTGTTCATCTGTCCATTCTATTATATTAAGTAATCTATATATATATTTACTCCTATGTATTGGTCGTCTTTAATAAAACCTATTTGGCCCTCATTTATTATTGTATTAATAACTTTTTTAATTCTTAATGCTATTGTTTTTGTAGCTAGTTTATAATCTTGAGTTAACATGGAGATTGGTCTCCAATTTTTTAAAACAAGACAATCTTTCTTTCTCTTTTTTTTTTTTTTTTTTTTGGTATTAATGTGATAATTCCCTCTTTCTGTGTAATACTAAGTTTTCCAGATCTGTATGACAAAATGACTGCTTTAATTAACAGTATTTAGATGTCTTTCCAAAAATCTTTATAAAATTCTCCTGGCAATCAATCAAAACCTGGAGATTTCCAATTCTCTACTGTTTTGAGACCTGTCAGAATTTCATCTGCTGTAATTTCACCTTCTATGTCATATTTTGTTTTTTCTCACAGTTTCGGAGACGATTCATCTTCCGAAAAAAAAAACAACTTTTATTTGATTTAGAATAAAATTTCTTCTTGTAAAATGATTTTAGGATTGTATGTAATATTGTTATGTATTCTTAAACTTTTTTTAGTGTCATTGTTGTTTCTTTTTTCCAAGTGAAAAATATTTCGCTTTTTCACCTTCTTCATATCATTGGGTTTTACATCTTATTATTGCTCCTTTAACGTTGGAATACATTAATTCTTCCAGTTCTTGTCTAGTTTTCAATATTTCATTTTTATTTGATCACTGGAGGCCGTCATATATTTATTTTCTAGGACTTTCAGTTTATCTTCTAGTTTCCTCAGATTTTCTTTCCATTTGTTTCTTCTGTGGGATGAATTTTAATAGCCATGACTCGGACTTCCATTTTAACCATTTCCCACAGTAGATAAGGGTTTAGCTCTGTATTTATTTTAATTATATTATTTATGGTATCTTTAATCACCTGAATATACCCTAGTCCTCTAAGCAACGACATATTTAATTTACAGAAACCAGGAACTCTTTTCTATTGATCTATTTCAACTGATACAGTCACTGGCGAATGGTCAGATCTGAAACCTGGTATGATATCCAAATCTTTAATTTAACGTTCAAGTCCAACGAACACTAGAAAGAAATCTAATCTTCAATGTATGGGTGTAGGGTTTTTCCTTCTCCATGTAAGCTTACTAAAGTGTCAATTATTTTGTCGCCATATGTCTACAAGGTCAGTTCCTTCCATCCAATTTTTAATTGTTTCTAAACATCTGAAATGGGTTCTAGGGATTCCACCTATCTTATCTGTTTGTATGTCCAACACCATATTAAAATACCCACCTATAATTCTATTATCATTAGGGAAGTTTTCTACTTTTTCTATTACATCTTGGAATAAAAGTCAAACGGTCTTCATTTGGGCCGTAAATATTTCCAATAGTGATTCCCTTAATTTCGATAACAAATGTCCAGTATTAGATACATTGCTTCTTTGTCCTGAAATATTTTATGTATTTCAAAATTGAAATTGTTGTTCAATAGGATACAAATACCACGGACGTCTGTTGCGGCGTGACAATATATCACTTTATGCCCCCATTCTGCATACCATATTTTGTCTATATCTTCTGAACTGTGGACCTTTGGCATCATGATAATTGAATGACTTTTCTTTAGCCAAATAAAAATTTCCATTCTTTTGTGGATCTTGTACACCACGCACATTAAATGACAGTATTCCCACCATTATTGTTTTTGTTGTTTTTTTTTTTAATATCCGAATTAGCTGCACTGTACATGTTAATTTTATATGTTTTCATGGTAGCTTTTTGAGTGCACCTTGTATGGATTCTTTTTATTTTCCTACTATATAAAATTTTCATGCCAAAAATAATTACTCAATTTTGAGGTCACTTTCTTGGGACTTCCCTTAACCAAGATGTTTCCTTACTTCTCTGAGAGCTCCTCTCATCAGCAAATCATATATACTCAACAGAACCTAATAATTGCAAATGTTCTAAAATATTAAAATTTGATTTTGCAGTATCAGCACCTTATACTGAGTAACAGAATGATTTATAATAATTATTCTCCACATTCTCTTACGCAACATGTATATCACCATCTGAAATATCAATCTGGTGACAGATTGTTAAAGATCCCCATTTCTCACCGTCAACTGCACCTGCGAACCTACGTGACATCAGAGTATACATACCTATATATATATATATATATATATATATATATATATATATATATATATATATATATATATATATATATATATATATATATATATATATATATATATAGATATATATATTATAATTTAATGGATGTTCCCCTGTGACCTTGGATTTGCAAATATGTAGCGTAGACCTGAGTGTTCTATGCCCTTCATCTTTCTATATACTGGTAGCTCACATAATACACAATCTGGTAAGGCGTATTTCATACAAACATCAGACACAATTAAAGTAACCTACGATTGATGGAAATTAGAAGTACATGGGACTTATAACGTTGCTGTCTAACTGCCTTAATATTCAGCTTCTGTAGGCTGCATATATCTTTCACGTACTTTCAGAGGTTAATATAGGCCCACACAAACACTTGTTGTTATTTGTTACCAGGTGTTCCATTGATTTTTCAGCCCCAGTAAAAATAATCGGCAACTCACAGAACTTTAGAGAACATAGATCTTATAACATTGGCGTCTGTCTTTACGTTCAGCTTCTGTAGGCCGCATGGCACGTTCCATGCCTTCCATATTAGTGTACGCCCACATAATACACCATTTATTATTTATTCCAAAGAATCGTCAGCCACAGTTAAGTAAACAACGACCCATAATATTGGAAAAATCATAGGGTCTGCAACGTTGCCCTCGGGCTGTCTTAACATTCAGCTTCTGCAGGCTGATTGCATACGTTTGTTATGCTTCCATATATTTATTTTGACCGACAATTATTAATTATGATACACTATCTGGTATAATATCCAATTACACACAGAATCATCATCCACAGTTAAGGTGACCTAGGATTCATGGAAGTTGAAAGTACATTGGCTCTGTATCAACATTACCGTTTGTTTGGATATCCAGTCCTGTATACCTAGGCCCACATTTCTTTAAGTTATAAATATAGACCTCTTATAGGTCCACTTGGAAATGGCAGGCCTACACAACCCAATGTAAAATGTTTCACAGAATGGACAGCCAAGCCAAATATAGGTATCATATATGGAAGTAGATATCCACGGTAAAGGTTGCCTGCGGGTACAAATTGTGGAGAT
Source organism: Hermodice carunculata (assembly GCA_964020975.1). Taxonomy (NCBI): domain Eukaryota; kingdom Metazoa; phylum Annelida; class Polychaeta; order Eunicida; family Amphinomidae; genus Hermodice; species Hermodice carunculata. The sequence goes on along the minus strand of OZ026618.1, from coordinate 44,314,474 downwards.
TGAACGTAGGCCTACACATACTAGGCTTATATGAACTGAAACTTGCATTTGGACTATGTCTAATGTCCTGACAATCAGTGTTCACATAAAGTTTCTGTTGTAGCTTTCCATTTAGATGAACTCCATCCGTTAGGTCTTTATAACTTAATTTCCACATACGTTTTTTTTGTATTTTTTATTGCCCCCAAATGTTTTTAAGGATCCTTTCATCGCAGATTTGTCCCATCCAATATATAGAGTATTGCTTTCCTGATTCATTTTTCCTTTTTTTTTAAATTTATTTCCTTTATGTATGCTTCTAGATCTCGTTGTTGTATTTTAAGTACTTCCAGAGTAACACCTGATAATTCCCTCTGCGCTTTCACCAAATCCACCGGTGGTATGGTAGCCACAGAAATATTAAGCGCCATATCATGATATTTAGTAAGTAATCAGGCTTTCGTCTCTGTAATTTCTTTCTTGCAAGTCTCCACTTCTTCTCCTGTTTTGTAATAGAATGCCCCATATTGCGGTTTTTGGTGTGTGTGTGTGTGTGTGTGTAAAATTACAGATACCTGCCGCTACTCAGATGTCTATCTTTTGGTTACTGTTGGGCGTAAGTCGATGTCTTGCACCTAAATAACCGTCTATCTTTTCTGTCAATTTTTGGATCGTGGCTCCTTTCTGTAGTATTATTTTGAACTTCTTCTCTTCTGTTTTTTCGGTCTCTTAATATACCGTTTCAGTCCTTTACCTCTCAAATCCGTCGCAAGTATTATTTCACGCTTCATTGGTTGCAGAAGTTGATTAGATCACAAAAAACCACAAGTATTCTAGTCCAGATAAAACACCTTATCTGGACTTCTTTTTTGTCGCTCATGTGACTTACAATTAGCAAATTTTAATATCTTTCTGTCTTGTACATTTATATCATTGCTAATTATATTTGTTGGACCACTTATAACTGAATGGGATCAAGGTAACAAACCTAGTGAAAGCTTGCCTTTTCAAAAGCCATTCATATATTGTATTGATAACGTTTCTTTGAAAACTGCAGAGACAAATTCATTTGTATACATCTCTTGTTCTTATTGCTGTCCGAGGACGTGCATCCAAACCCACGCGCCACAGACTCATCTTTACCAGGGGAACTATATATCTATCATGTTTGTAGTCTTTTGAAAATCAACATTCTATGCATACAACATCACTAGCATAGTCACATGACCTAATAGCTCTTTCGAAAACCTTTCTTTCAGCGCACATGGATAGTGCCGACCTAACTCTTCTGGGGTTTCAGACAATCATGCGACAAGACTATGCTGGTGGCTTTGGTGGTGGATTTGCGCTGCATGCACCTTGGGCATTGGTTGTAAAAAGGCGCAGCACCCTAGAGAACTCTGTTCCCGAAATATTTGTGTATGTGGAATTTCGCATCTATACTTAGACAATCTTATCAGCAGTTGTTCACAAGCCCCCAAACTCGGTGTGTCATTTTGGAATGATCTTCAAGCCAACGTGGACCAAGTCAGTAGCTCTGGATCCAATAATTTAACAGTTTTAAGGTATAAAAATAAGAATTTAAGGGCATGACCACTGCTTCAACAATAATGATCTAACAGGTATAGTCAGTGTTTGCAGTTAGTAATTCATGTGTCATATTATAACCAACGCGTCCTCACCAGCATAAGCTTAATTTTGCAGCGATTGGTGACCAAATGTATATCGAATCAAACCTGTGAAAGAAAGAAACTATCGGGATTCACGATTCACATCTATTCATTAGACATATATATATATGTACATATACATAAGAACAGCAGATACAAAAATAATATATATGGTATTACATAATACAAAATAAAGAAGTGTACAAGATCGATTTTAACAAAATTACAGGATATATATATATATGCAAATACATAGTCAGGATGACCCAGCTAAGGATGTAAACATCTGCTATCGCTGTGGCCACCTGTGTTAGTTTGACTGGGAAGTTACACCTAATTTCAATTTATACCTGATTTCAATTGAAAATAAGGACAAGTTTTAGCTAGATTGTCATTAGTAGAAAATGAAATTAATAAAAAATAAATAAATAAATAATAATAATAATAATAATAATAATAATAATAATAGTAATAATAATAATGATAATTATAGTGACAATAATGATGATAATAATAATAAAAATAGTAGTAATAATGATAATAATAATAATAATAATAATAATAATAATAATAATAATAATAATAATAATAATAATAATAATAATAATTATAATAATGGGAATGAACAACAGTTATCGTTGATAGATGCAAACAAAAAAAGTTGACGATGTCGCAGCTTTCAGAATATTTATTTATGAAGAATACCTTGATATATTTTGAGAATCCAGAATAAGAATGTTTATTAATTTTGTCTGTAATCAGTGAAGGTGTATTAATTATTAATTTACGAATTGGTTATCTGTTGCACTTTTCAGCTCTAATATGTTGAGGAGTAGCGTACTGAGGAAAATCTGTATGTCCTGTAGAATACTGGTGAGTGGTGGGTAAGGTAGCGAACATATCACGAAAATGGCAAGGAAGTTCATTTTTAGACTATCAATAATAAACGTTGAGGGCTTTTTGTTTGAGAAGGTCAGAAACCCTTAAAACATTTAATTTTTTGAATAACGGTTCTGTGTGTGTGAAGGAATGTGTGGCATAGTAATCGAATAGCAAATTTTTGGTACACCGCGTTATGCGCAACCATTTATGGTCCAATGCCTCTATGCAGTAAGAGCTGGTATTTGTCGATACCTGCACTAGCTGCTGTTCGCTTTTCCTATTTTGCACAGTTCCTTTTGAGAAATATGGATTGTTTACGAAGAGTGAAAAGGAAAAAGAATGGGCGGTTTGTTAACAAGTGCCAAAACAAAGGACTAAATGCTTTAAAACAAGGCAGAATACGTCGAAACACAGCAGTGGTAGACCAAAACGCATGTACACAATCAGAGAACGCTGACCAAGCCCCCGTCGAAAGTGCCACGCCCACTTCCCCAATGCCACATGCACATGTGAACACTGACAGTTATAACTGGGACGAAGGTCGTGGAATAGTGAAACTAAGTGTACTAGCCGATAATCTTGTATGCGAGGAATGTAAAAAAAAAAACATTGTCCCTAAAAATACAGAATCAGAAAAACGATATGGCTTTGCCAGTGTACTTTACATTTCTTGTGAATGTGGTACGATAAATGCTGTCCCAACTTGGGGGGGGAAGGGGGGGGAACCACAGTAATACCCCAGCGTCAAAAGGTGGCACAGGCATATTTGACAATGTGCTGCCTGTGTTACCATTCGACAATGTATTAAGGCAACTATAATTTTGATATTCCTATTTTTACCTCTTTTTCCACATTGCTGTATTGCACTATGGAGAGAATCTTAAAATATTTGCTTCTTCTCAGTAAAACTATGAAAGTATATATTATGACTGGAATATAAAATTAACGACGTATGCCGTTTATTTAACTTACATACATGTATATTGATATGGTATCGAAGTTAGACAATGAACGGATACCTTGTAGCTATGAACTTAGAACAAATTAAGTCAACATGCATGAATTCTTTGTACAATTGCGGAAAAAATAGCACCGCATGATATCTTTTTTTGTTAATCAATGAAATCAGTGCATCTTTTGGAAACCCCGTACAATTTTTCAGGGATTTGCAAATATTTTTTCTATTTCAAACTTCAAAAATAATGTGAGCACTTATACATTTTTGCAAGACGAGATGAATTTAAAGTCACATTCCAGCATGTTTTCTTCACATATTTTTTATTAAAAGGCTTGATATACATTGCATACATTCATATTGAGTTATTTTATGCATATTTTTGCATCCTTAATTTATTTTTTTGCTTTTACTCACATATATAATGTTTGCTATCAAATTTCTGTAGTCCTTACATGTAGCGCCACCTAGCGACAAAAGTAGCACCGTGACATGCCGATTTTTTGCTTGCATTTTGTTTCAAATGCCAATATCTTGGTTCACACCAAAAACCAGAGATTTCTAAATTCTTTTGACCAGTGTACCGAACGTCTTTAAGAACACGGTCACAAGTAAAACCCCTGCCAAGTATAGAATAACTAATATGGGGGAATAACAGAGAATTGTATATGAGCAGAAGGGTACTTGTAGGTAACTACGTATGTAGTCGTTTACTTATAGCAATGGCTTTAGAAGTTTTATTTAGAATATTATTAATGTGGGCATTCCAGTTTAAGTTTTCATTTATAGTTAGTCCTAAGAGGTAAAATTCATTCGTCTTTACTAAATATGTATCAAGAATTTTAAGATTTATGTTTAAATCTAACTTTCGTTGAGGAAATGAAAATGGCATATATTTAGTTTTTGATACGTTAAGAGGCAATAAGTTTGTTGCAAGCAACTTATGCACTTTATCAAGTTAAGGTAGCGGCGGGGATTGAGCCTCGCGCAGCGGTCCCGCGACTTTCACGTTGCATAGATGAACTATGTTTCACATTTCACCCAAAAAACCATACATTTTATTAATTGTTCAGACATCTAGATTCGTTAGAAAGAAGATTCATATCGATACGATAATTTTCAACGGTTTTATACGCCCGTTTACAAGAGGGTATCAGATTTGACATTTTGTCAGCATTTCTTTAAAAATAATCGATGCAAAAGTGTATTACCTATGTAAAATTAAAGTATACACCAATATGCAGGAACCGTATTTTTTGTTTACAAATAAAATACATAATAACAGAATTATCGAATTCTTTGATCATCATTTTAAACATCAACAGTTACTTCATTTTGTGAGCTACAAAAAGTCTCGGAAGGGGACATCTGACGGAAAAACAAAAAAAAAACGGTTCCCAGATAATATATTTATCTTTCAAAAGACGATTATTTTAAGCAGATCGATCAATTAGCTTTTTATTGACGCTGTCCACAAAATTGATTCATAAGCAGAAAATTTCATTCCGAGAAATCGCCGTTGAAAGATTTGAGGCCCTTTTTTCGCACATTGTTGGCCATAATGACAATACAGCTTTCCAAATTCGGCCTGTTTTGGTCTCAGTACTTCGAAGAAATGTCAATCAACATCTTTGATGTGTAGTTTCCAACATACAATGATGTTTATTGGCTTCAAAAAGCAGTTTTTTACCCGAATGACATCAAATGCAGCCACACTTGAAAGCTTGTCACTCGGGTTTCCACGTGAATGGGACAGCTTCAAAGGGGGATTCGAAAGCGGATTAGCCACGTGACCCGAAGGTGCCATCACCTTGACCCTAGCAACATTGTTTGCATATGGCGCCGCTTGAACAAACGGGTTGCAGTTTCACAGCTTGCTCAACTCAGAAGGAGCCCGGTAAGCAAGAGTTGCTCACTGACTTCTCATCACCTTGGATCAAAGAACAACATGGCTTTATTAACGGCATGGATGGGACATTCGCCATTCAGTGTCTTGGACTACTTGCGACCTTACCGAAAAGAAAGTTGGAAAAATCGACATGCCACGATCACGGAAGAAAAGGAAGCAGATAGATGACAATGTGAAAAAAAGTGTTGACGACCAGGAATATGGATAGGACTGAGTCCGAGGGTAAATCGGACTTCAGCACAGTCACCGACTTCAATGTAGCTTATAAATGCTAGATAGGCGGTCAATATGAATGATCGTGACGTAACATTTAAGACAATAGTCCTGTTACTGATAAACAAACACTCCCAGGATAAATTATACTTTAAAGAAGAAACAAAACAAAAAACAAAAACAAAAACAAACAAAAAACAAAAAAAAAAAAAACAAAGCGAATGTTTTATATGTGTTGAGAATCAATTAGTTTCAACGTTGTATTGGTGATGAAACTGTATTGCTAGATTTAAAAACCTAATCCATTGATTTGCTGAAGTAGTCTTTGATCAGACCCTGATGGTTACATAGATCAATATAAGTTATAATGCACCAGACCACGCTCAGATGTAAGGTGATGACGCTACCCTTCGTGCGCAAGGGCAAAACTTTCTTGCCTGCTAAGACGGACTGTGTTTGCTTGCCTGGCGACATGCACTTCAAGCGCAATTTAACAATTACGCAGAGCGAGTCTGTCTGGCAGTCAAGAAAGTTTCCAATTCCCACAAAATTGAGAAAGGGATGGGCATCGTGAGGCAGTGTGTTCTTCGTGGCCTTGGCTTGTGCGCTTTTTTTTTTTTTTTTTTTTTTGTTTGTTTTTTTTTTTTTTTTTTTGTTTGCTGTTGTTGTTTTCGTTCTTGCCGGGAGCACAATAGAATACGCCAAGCCTATTTCATTGGTTCCTCCACATATTAGCGCCTTCCTTGTGATAAAGAATGCCATTCACTTTGCCACGTTTTTCTCGCGTATTGCCATTCGAAACCTTGCCACTCATGTAACAATTTTTTTATTTTGGGGAGATAACTAGCCCACTGAAAGATAGTTGGCTCACCCTTGAACTGCAATAAACTGATCGATACACAAAACCGAAACTTCCTGATGGGTGGGTGCGGGCGAGTGGTATTGGAACATGCCGCGCACAGTGAGACAAAATACTTTTATGTGACCGATCAACCAGCTAAAAGCAGAGTGCAGAGTCGCTTTTCGCAGTCATTTAACAGTAATCTGATTATTTTATCCCCCTGATGGTCAAATTTTTGAAGCTTTTTTTTCTGTCCCCTCGCTCAGTGTACTTCGAAACACCCCCGTATGAAGTGGGCAAGTCGGTGCATGTGCAATGTGCCAGTCTTCCAGTTCCACAAAATGGGATAGCGCTACAGACGATACCAGTTTTAGTGGAGGCGTGTGCTTCATATAAATTTACTTCAAGGTTAACATTTAATGCTATTCACCGTTTCACATTCAGGTAAAGGGACATATAATTATTGAAGGCAGATATACTTATTTACGCTGAATCGAATCCCCACTTTTATAGTTTGCGGCATATTTATCGCCAAGTGGTCCAGTGTTAGGATTCCTCGATCGTAATGCGTATTTTTTGCCAGTAAACATTAAAAGCAAATTGGTCTTGGATAGGGCAAGACTGTAGAAAGGGTTGTAAGCCTTTATGATGTATACAATGCCATGATTCTTAGTAACGATTTACGCATAGGTTGAAATCGCCTTCATTGAAAACACACTGAGCTCACGTCCATCGCCAGGTGCCGTTTTGACAATCGTCACCTTTTATCGTCACTTACTTTTTAATTTTTTTTATCACACTGAGAAGGAAAACATGAGCCCATCGATTTAATTATCTACATGGCCATTTGGTCACCACAACAAACCCATTAATCTGTCCTAATCTTGTCCAGCAGTTTATACAAGAATTGGTAGGAGCGCACCTCAAAATGTCACAGTTGGTCGCTTGTCGTTGCTACGGTCCTGTATTGTGGAAAGCAGCCGACTGCTATCCAAACTTTGGCGGACTAATTAGCATACATTTGTAAACAGACATGCTCATGCTGCAGCCAGCTAAAACATGGTCATGTTTTTTCCCTTTTTTATCACATAAATTTTGCTTTTTTAGTATTCATGTTTGGTGACAAGAAAGTTAAAGTGCCAAACTTTACGGAAATGGAAAAAACTCATTTTCTGTCGGGTCACGATTTTGCCGTTATAGCTCAATCCCCTCCGCTACCTTAAGAAGTTATGTTGTTCGAAACGTCTTCATTATTAGGTTTTGGTTTAAAGTTAAACGTATAAAGCGAATTAATAAGTGTGGTATCGTCGGCATATAATATGGATTCAAATTTAGGGGCAGCCATTTACAAGTCATATATATATATATATAATGAAAAGAAGTGGTCCTAGAATCGAACCTTGAGGCACGCCAGTAGTAAGAGGCAGATGATTAGAGCAAACATCATTTAGTTGAACATATTGAGATCTGTTTGTAAAAAAACTTTCAAACCATTTAAGAGGAGTGCCAGAGATACAATAATAATTTAGCTTTTGAAGAAGGATATCATGATCTAAGGTGTCAAAGGCTTTAGATAAGTATAAAAAATATAATAATGGGTATTTCACCAGAGTCAAGAATTTTAAATAGTCTATCAATGAATTCTAGGGAGGCAGTTTCGGTGCTGTGAAGCTTTTAAAAAACCATGTTGGCTGTGATAGAAAATGTTATGCTGTGTAAAATAATCGTAAACTTGATGATATACCACTTTTTCAAAAACTTTGGACAAGGCCCGGGGGGAAGAGAAATTCGACTATAGTTATTCAGGACTTTATCATCATCTTTTTTATGTATTGGAAACACTTTAGCGACTTTTAGTTTCCTGTATTCAGAGACTGATTTATTATTAGAGATAGGTCATCGGCTAATGAGGAACCGATTCTCTTGATAAGCTTCATTTACAGTTGATCATGTCATGTCCTACTTTTAGGCTTGAGTTTATCCAGGATCGGTAAAACATGTGAAGTAGAGATGCTGGTGAAAGTAAAAGAAGCTTCCCACTGGTGGGTTAGATATGTAGTAAAATGGGGTAAATTTTGTTGGCTTATTTTAGCGACCAATTTTGGGCCAATATTTGTGAAAAACGAATTAAAGCGTTCAGCTATTTCGTTTTAGTTAGATTCTTTTTTATTTTCTATCATGAATAAAGAAAGGAATTCTGTTTTACGTTTATTCATATATATTATTATACAAATGACATCCCATGGTTTTTTTTCTTTTTTGAATCGTTTTTACATTTTCGAGTATCGAATGGTAATGCTGTTGTTTTTGCCGTTAAATACATTTGTTCAGTATTTTGTTATAAGCTTTCAGATTTTGCTTAAGAGTGAGAAATGACTGGGAAATAGAATTGGTAGATTTTAATTGTTTATATAGACTGTCACAGAATTAAATGGACCTTAGGATACCATTGGTTATCCAAGGGGACCGTTTGTGTATATATTTCCCAGGTTGAGAGGACCGGCTTAAAACCACCGGTTGCCTTTCATGGGTGACTGCCTGTCTCAAGTCAGGAGTGAAATTTGTTTCTTTACATTGGTATTGGAAGAGAAATGTCGATGCTTTGGCAAGTCTGGAATCTCTTTGCTGTCATTGTTGGGTTTGGAATTAATGAATGTGGATCATGTTTTTCTGTACTATTTGAAAATTACTTCATTGGCTATGTTGTGCTGTGGGCTTTGTTCTCCGACTCATAGTTATAGTGGAGGTAGAGTATGTTTATAATGTTCCAGGTTCATAAATATCACAAAAATGATGTAGGCCTACTTTACTCTTTTGCAGTAAAATTAGCTGACTGGCAAGTCGGGAGAACTAACAGGTCTCTTTTTATTTTTGGCAGAAGTAATGAAACTTGTGTTTTGGGTGGTTAGGCCTATACATTTTGGAAAAGAACAAGTGTCTGCAGTTAATGATGAATATTTCTAAGGTTGAGAGGACCGGTTTAAAACCACCAGTTGCCTTTCATGGGTGACTGCCTGTCTCAAGTCAGGAGTGAAATTTGTTTCGTCACATTGGTATTGGAAGAGAAATGTCGATGCTTTGGCAAGTCTGGAAACTCTTTGCTGTTATTGTTGGGTTTGGAATTAATGAATGTGGATCATGTTTTTCTGTACTATTTGTTGTAGCGTAAAGTTTTGACAGGAAGATTTTTTTCCTTGCAACGTTGTATAACACTTTCAAGCTGATCATAGCTAGGGATTCGGGTCATGTTGTAAGTCATGGTCAAGAACCTGCATTATATTCGTGTTGTTCATTTCCTGTACAAAATTTTGAATAGCTTCAGGATGCTTATTTTCAACCTGAATATCCTTCGGAGGAGCTCTCGGATTTAACTTTTGGTCTAAACATGTAAAATAAGGAAAAGATGATCTGACAAGTTCATAAAAATAATACCAGACAAAATAGCCTTATTGCTGTTAGTTAAATTACAAAATTTGTTATCAATTAACGTTGCGTTACGTTCCGAAAATCTGGTTGGTAATGTAATTTTAGGTAGGAAGTCGTTTTTTATCAATTCATTTAAGAAGTCAGAATACTTTTCTCTCGTGTTGGTTTTCAAAAGATCAATATTAAAGTCGCCTAAGACCATTTTGTCTGATCTCTCTTGGGATAAGGTTGAAAATGTTGGTTACATTAATAAAAGATTCGATATCATCATTTCTATCATGGGGAGCCCTGTAAATGTTACAAGGTGTTATTATTTGCCTCAAACCATTACCAAAAATATTGATAAACTGACCTCCCAATAAGATCCATGGGGTATAGAGATCTCGAATAACATACTGAATTTCATGCAAATAAATAATTAGTCCGCTGTGCAACCTACAGGTGGCGCCAAGAGGAATAGCGAGATAGTGGTCGAACTCAAAGAGGCTTGTGTCAGGGCAATGGCCTTCAATCCATGTTTCCTGTAAACAGGTGGCGCTGAATTCTGTATTGTCCTTTGAAAGGTCATCAAGTAAAGCTTTCAGTTTGTCAAATTTAGCATTTAAGCACTGGACAATCAAACCTAAGACAGAAAAAAATACAGAAAAGGGTTTTATGTATTCAGTGAGATTATTACTGTCTATAAGGTGAATCGGAAGCAATTGCAATAGCATTCTCAAGATCATCTGGATTATCAATTGAGTAGTTCAGATTGTTCGCCACCAAAATTATGTAGTATATTATTGACACAGACGTTTCATCCCGTATCAAAATAATATTGGTTTTACGATGAAATGAAAAGACGATGACCGATTGTAGGATTTGTGAGTCACATATCTAGACATATTGGCACGTTGATAATTAAAATGTAGTACATATAAGTGCATTCTTCACAAAAATGATACTAAATAATACACATTTGACATGAGTCAATACTCCAGGCAGGATAAACCTTGCAAAATAAGGATATCAGTTTGACAAAAACTAGAATCACTATCAAAATACATCGTTGGTCTGTTTTCCAAATTGAACATTTTTGGAAACATATACAATGCGGCAGATGGTCTGAAAAGGCTTAAATGGGAATATAGTAAGAAACAGTAAAATGGTGATGGTGAAAAATTGTCCAGAGAAAAAAGAAGCTGTCATACACTTGCTACATATACAAAAGAAAAAAAAGAAAGATAATAAACTCGCAGGTAAGCGATTTGCTATAGAATAACATATTTGTTACTTTCACAAAATGAAAAGATTTGCAAATGGGAGGTGGGCAAACAATCTATAAAAGTAACGGTAACACTGAAAAAACTTGGCATTATCAATTCAAATGATAAATATCGATTGATGTAATTGGAAATACGTTAGTCAATGCAGTTACTAGTCTAATAATGCAGCCTGTGAATTGATATTTTCACTCATCAAATTACTCATAATTTTACAATAAAAAAAAACAACAAAGCTGTGTTGTCTATACAATCATATTTTATTTATTACCCATATTTGTCAACTGCCTTCTCATGTGTTTTATATTTGGTCACCTAAAAAATCAATCATTTGCAAAACTACTCTTTTTTGCAGAAACATATTGTTTTCTCTATACAAACAAAGAAACGTCTGGATTTACAGGTGAACAACATAAAAAAGAAAGTGTGAATAAACGGATTAAATACAGCCTGCAAAGGTATTATCACAAGAGCGAGTATTTCGTTAATTGTTTTCGTGTGTATCGTTAACACTGTACCTGCCACAGCACCAAAAACAATAGGCACTGTTATAAAAAACAGTAGTAGCACATGCATACAACACCACAATTTCATTTTCATCATGTCTCTGTTCCTACCTGCTCGTTTCCTTATTCTCTGCGCATAAATCCAAATTACTATGTAGCTTAACATGGTGATGGAACACGTACAGCAAAAATGGACAATATAGACAATCTTTATGGGTGTCCAGTTTTGCCAAGGGGAAGATAATTTGATCGGAAAGCAATATTCTGAAATGAAATTTCCATCCTTATCAATCAAACAAGAATCTTGTGCCTGCACAATGGATACCGCAACAATGACAATAATTCCTGCGAATGTTAAGATATACATACTTTGGCTCTTAAATGTTTGAGAATTAAAAGTAAAGACAATCGATGTTAATTTATGCAGTGTCATGACAGAGACAATATACAGGGAAAGAGATGAAGATGCTATAGACAAAAATCCCGCTAAGTGACACTGTATAGCTATTAGCTGTTTATGGTCATACAGCACAATATCTTCTTGTCTTATCAACATATTGTGAATTGATATTTTCAATAAAAGGTACAACCCTATACAAATATCCGAGCAAGCCAAGCAAGTCTTTAAAACTTCAGTAATATTTGTATGATTAGATCTCTTGAATATCAACATAACCATGATGTTTCCTGCGATGCAAATTAAAGTAATCTTCCATATATAGATAACAAAAATTGCATCGGAAAGCAAAAAGTTACATGAAACAGATATAGATGATTTTGTATAGCAAAGTTTGGCATAGATAAGACAACAAAAGTTACTTATATCAAAAAACATTTCCTTTAAGAAGTGCAACTGTTTTAAACCTACAGTTGAGATTTTCACTAGAGAATTACATCTCAGATCAAGTGCATCTAAGCATTTAATTCTGTTGAAAGTAGAGACACGAATTGTTGAAATATGATTTAGGGAAAGATTAAGGGTATGAACACATAGCCCTGCAAAAGCATTATCTTGTATATTTCGAATTCGCAAGCCTGACAATTTAAGTTCTTGAATATAATGTAAGCCCATAAATGCACTTTCTAGTATGATATACACAGGGTTTCCATAAACTGTCAATGTTTTGAAATACCTCAAGACATTAAAGGATTTTAGGGGGAAAGCTGTTATCATATTATGAGAAATATCCAGAAACAAAATGTTTTCAAATAAGTGCAGGTTAAGTAGCGAAACTTTCTTTATGATATTTTGTGATAAGTCTAATTTCATATTGTAATACAAGGGAGGTGAATGATACACTGCTGTGATATTATTTCGCTGCATTATAACTGCTTTTATTTGACTTGACATGCGCGGGAGACAAGCAAACCCTGCATCTTTACAGTCCACTGTGTATCCTTTACAGAAACAAGCAGCTGGACACTGCATCATATGACATAATTCTTCATCATTGGTGGACAACCTACACTGCACAACCTCGTCGCAAACCTCTAAGTGATGCAAACAACCTATTTCATTTTTGCAACGAAAATGACCAGGACATTCAAGAGAGCGATTCCTACACGCTTCATCCGTTCCTTGAGGACAATCCCATTTACCATCACAAATAAATTGAAACGGAACACAATAACCTGTGGAACATTTGAATGCTCGAGTGCAGACCATGTCGTCACAGCCTTGCAGGTGTTCGCCATTCTTGCAGTACAACAACTCACCTGATACCTTTAAGTCATACACACAAACAAATGCCCGAGGAAAACATGTCGTATTATCCAGTAACTGACATTTAATCCAGTTGGGGTTTTTACATAATGCTACTGGGCTGTCTATTTGCCCTCTCTCTTCATAGTTTTCCAACTTTGAATTGACTTTTGACAGTGTGGTCATAATGATCGGGCACATAGCCTCATCTGAACTGTCTGGACAGTCATCCCGACCGTTACATAAGTTCGACCCAAGAATACAACCTCCTATGTGGCACTGGAAATAAAGGGGTACACAAGAGCAGGTACTGGGGTAGCAAGACTGGAAGCAAAATGCTGCCTCGGCAACCTGTCCATTTTTGGCAACACATACCGGTTTGCATTCTAGTTCATCTGTCCCATCCTTGCAATCATTCTCATTATCACATACATACTGATTGAAGATGCATTCTCCATTTTTGCACGAGTACTGGCCGATTCTACACTTCGGGGGTGTTCTTGAAGCTGTTTTTTCACAAATTATTCCATCTGCCGCAGCAATGTATGAATGATTTTGTAATTTCCTAAGGATCAAAAGATTCGGAAAGTCTGTGCATTTCTTCCCACTCTTCCTACAAATGTCAAAGCCAAAATACCATGTGTTCCAGTGATGTCTCGTAATAACAGAAACAGGCTTTATCACAACTCCTACTGGAGACATTTCTTTCTGCTCTGTTATCCACACCTTATATGTGTAATATGCCAACCTCCACCTGTTCAGTATGTTTAGAAATGATGTTAGGAATGGGAAAGTTCTCAATGTTCGTGTCACTGTATTCATCTTTGACACTATTTGATAATGATTGGTACAAGGTATGCTTCGGTATTTATGCGTTGCAGCTAACCAAAACATTGAGATATTTTTCAAAAGGGAGAAACAAGTTTGGTTCAAAATAAGTAACCTTCCACCAGCATCAGAACATTTTGTTTCAGCATCTGTATATGTATAAACTAAAGCTTTACTCAAGCCTAATTTTACACATTTTGTGTTTTCTTGGATATAAAACCAGCCATAACTGCATTCAGTCTTTTCCATAGAGTTTAAGTGCAATATAACTTGCCAGCCTGCATTTTTATTTTTTGAAGGCAAAGGAGCTTCACAAATAATTGCAGACGAAGTGTATGTCTTATTACATGGTACAAAAAGCCAAATTGGATCGACATAAGGGGACAAAAATATCATACTGCCACACATTTCACGATTGCTATGACGTAGTTCGTGTATATTGGTGCCAATATATGAACCACGCACAGGGTACTTTTTAACAAAATTACGACCACCATGCCGTTGATCTATAAATAACTCAGCATTGGAAATTTCATATGTCAATCTACCTGGGATAAGAAAGCTTAACGGATCTTCATTAACCCATGAAACTTCTTTGTCCTAAAATAATTATATAATGATGATGATAGTAATACTATTGCCACTACCAGTACCAGTATTACTACCACTACTACTGCTACTACTACTACTACTACTACTACTACTACTACTACTACTATTACTACTACTACTACTAATAATAATAATAAAGATAATAATAATAATTATGATAATAATTATAATAATAATAATAATAATGATGATGATGATGATGATGATGATGATGATGATGATGATGATGATGATGATGATGATGATGATGATGATGATGATGATGATGATGATGATGATGATGATGATGATGATGATGATGATGATGATGATGATGATAATAATAATAATAATAATAATAACAATAATAATAATGATAATAATAATATATTTGATCAAGATAATAACTGGGTTTATTTATGACATTACCTATGTATTCCATCCTTGACTTTGTTTACTAATGTCACCATTTTATTTAGAAAAATAGCAGAACAATTTTAGCAAGGTGCAAAAACCCATTGAATGTATTTAACAAAAACTGCATTACACATCCATATTTGCTGGAAATGGTTGAGATTTTTTAAATGATCTAATCCATAATTTTTATTCTGTTGCTTGTGTGTAGTTGTTTCCCGATATTTAAATTTCATCGAAAATAATGAAACAAAATAACGGAATTTGCTTAAAAAGTGTATCCTGTCATACAACCATTTAGCGACAACCAGCTCATTAAAGGTCAAATGACAAGCTTAAATTTGCTATCAAATTTGTGTTTTTTCGATGCGAGGCCCCTCTAATAATCAACAGTTACCAGTTGAAGTAAAAAGTATTAACCAAATCTGTCAAAAAGCACTTTTTTGGCAGCCTCAAAGATGGCCATTGTTCCTGAACATTTTGGAAACGACCCACTGGAGCGCAGCGCAATTGAGACGTCATTCTTGTCATTGTGGTCCAGTACGTGGTGGCCATTACTGTATTGATTGCCGGTTGTTAAAATAGTTCCCGGGCAGTTATGGTGTATTGTGCTGCCGTTGGTTGTACCAACAGTACAAACGTTGGTGCAAGTTTCTACAAGTTTCCAAGAAACAAAAAGTTAAGGAAAGCATGGACGGCAGCGATCAAAAGAGACGGATTTAATCCAGACCATCACACGCAACCAGTGTTGTGCAGTGACCATTTTGCTCAAGACGCGTTCGACAAGAACCCGGAGATAGCACGCAGACTTGGAGTGCAAGTGCAGCTGAAGAAGGATGTAATTCCAACCCTTCATATTTAGGACAATCCGAAAAGACAGGGAGATATCACAGATTCAGAATGTCCGCCGACGAAGCGAAGGCGATCGAACGCACTGACCAAACGCCAGAACCTCGCGGTACGTACAGGCGACACACAGTAGCGCTTGTCCATTTCTGTGTTCTCACTGAGTCCCGGGGGGTCG
Source organism: Hermodice carunculata (assembly GCA_964020975.1). Classification (NCBI taxonomy): domain Eukaryota; kingdom Metazoa; phylum Annelida; class Polychaeta; order Eunicida; family Amphinomidae; genus Hermodice; species Hermodice carunculata. The sequence continues at coordinate 44,298,272 of OZ026618.1, read as the reverse complement.
CTTATCGGTGATGGCAAATTGGCACCTGTAATTCACAACGTCTCATGTGTATTCATCATCAAACGTTTGTAAATTTGGCTGTATTGCAGTAAGTTATGGTAGTTGTACAAAATTATGTACAGTGAATTACCGGGTTAATTATTGTCGTTTGTTTTGTCGATGGTCTCAATCTGAACGTGCACGACTCATTCCACCTCCCTGGTCAGATTCAAGCATTTCGCATGTTTACTGTGCTGAGATTCCCGCAACAGCATAAACACGAGACAATGTTCAATGGCAATAGTAAGACCAAGGTGTGGCCTACATCGATTATGCACAACACCAAAAATGTATATACAGTAAAACCTCATTATAATGACACTCAGATATCCGACATATTCATTATAATGACACTAGTTTTGAATGGCAAAACTTAAATTTCTTTGTTGTTTGATTCATTTATCTGACATATTCAGTTATGTGACACATTTTTAAGGGAACAGATGGTGTCATTATAACGAGTTTTCACTGTATACATAATTCTTTTACTGTCGATTAGAGTGAACAATGAATATGTTTATTTGGCCATAGTTACATTTTTGTGTTTTGGGTTTTGTGCTCGTGAGTTGTGGTCATTATTGAAGTGACAGTTTCATCATGTGTTCATACAGTACTGACTTTTTTATTTTTATGTTACGCTAATTGCAGAACACGACCAGGCCATAGCAAGAACAGGTAAATGAAGGGACACAGCAAGCTGTATTTGTATTCAATGGGGTAGGCCTATCAGACAGAGCAAACTGGTACTCAATTGCAAGGGACAGAGCAAGTTGTACATAGTTCCAATGCGACAGGCCCACATCTATCTGTTCCTATCCATGTGGACACACCAAAGGTTATTATAATTTACATTATGCCAGTCCAGATAAGCATGTTTCAGTGTACAGAAATTAATATGGCTTTTATGACTATTCATTTGTGGATAATCAAAAGGTTATTCTACTAGGAACTGCAGATAAAACTGTTTTTACTTTCAATTTAGTTACTTAATAAATGTAGATAAAGTGATTTCAGATAGTTACATAATGGTATAACATTTTTCACTCAGTAACAACAGTAGGCAAGTAAGTGCCGAAAAAAGGGGAAAATGTGAAACAAAATGCTTCTTGGTGCACAATCATCTTTTTATTATTATTATTATTATTATTATTATTATTATTATTATTATTATTATTATTATTATTATTATTATTATTATTATTATTATTATTATTATTTTTATTATTGTTATTATTATTGTTATTATGTTTTTATATCATGTACATCATTTTGCAGTCCCGTGGTACTCTACTTTTATCATAAAATAGTTATGTGTTTTTTACACAACTTACGCCTGCAGAAAGCAAAAAAAAAAAAAAAAGAAAGAAAATGGCAGAACAAAACCAGGTGTCTTGAGAAAACCTTTATTACACTCACTTGAACACAAATTTTTTTTTGAGACAATATTGCACCAATACGTATTTACAGTAGATGTCAATATTAATTTTAATTAATACAATCAGATGAAAATACATTTATTCCATTCACCACCTGAATATTTCTGGTGTAATTACAGGTTGCTATTGGCCTGCCTTTACGTCAACGAGAACAGCAGACGTCAACAGGCAAGAATAAAGGATGGGGAGCTTCAGTACAGTGTGTCTTTCCTCAAGGCAAAAAAGGGAGCACCAACAATAAAGCCGATGAAAGGAAAATGTACATATGGTACGTGTAAATATATCTAGGGGATGAAGCATTGTGAACCAAATATAGTAATATTTATTCCAAATATGAATTACTGGAAAAAGTGCACATGTTGATCAGTATTTTGGAGGCAAAGGTCCTTGTGCTTTTCACTGGTAATATTATGGCAAGTTGAGGGTGCATTGTCTGATACTCGTGCATCACATGCAGTATTGTTAATTTATTATCGTTTTTGTCACTGCATATGTTCAAGAGCTCACGGAAGAAGTACTGCGATTGAGGACACAGTACCCAAGTTACCGACGTGCAGGGCAACTCATTCTTCAACTTCAACAGTCTGAGCCCTAATCCCACCTATTGCAAGCCAATACGAGAGGCCTGACAAAGCAAAGTTATCCAAAGAACACTGGATCCGGTTTCACCACTGACTTCTCTTACAATGGCTTTCTGAGGTAGAATCCCTTGTAAGTCTGGCTTTCTTCTGGGAAGCTACCATGAATGAATGACACTGCGCAGGCTGGGATTGGAATCCTGTTCCCCTTTCCAAGCTTGCCCCAGATCCACCTGGTGAAGGATCTGTAAGCCACGTAGCGATAGAGCCTGAAATATGAAAACTGAGTATTTGAACTGTATAGACTATGCAGAAGTACAGTACCCACAATAACACAAAGTTGCACTACAGTGAACAGACTCTGAAAAACATATGGTTTGTGACAGTGAAATGAAAATATAGTGTGCTACATGGCTCTTGCTTGCTTGATTTTCTAAATTGTGCAATTGGTGTTGTAGACAGTGACTTGTTATATACTTACTTGTGGATTGGCTCATCATCCCCAACTTCACCATACCCATCCAGGAATTCCCAAAAGGACCTTTGTAAGACGTAGACGTTTTGGCAGTTGCCATGGAATCCTGGGTGTTCAGTTATACAGGCCAGGCGTAGTCTGTCCATATGGGCTTTCACTGGCAGATAGTTCCAGCAGCACTTCCTCTCCTCTTTTGTCTTCATTGGTACACAATGTGTACACTTGCACCTGCAGAAAAAAAGTGTAAATATTGGAAAATTGTACACACTGGTCAGAGATCTGATGAGATAACTAGAATAAAATGTGATTTTGTACACAAATGTGTTTGTTATTCCAAATACCTTGGTGCACAATCAGTAACCTTCCTATGGAAAGGTCTTAGTATGGTTGATATTTGATAAAATGTATTTCATATTGTATTCACCAATAATAGTATCTTGGCAAGTATATGCCCCACCCTCATCCTACTTGCCCTGTGTGTTTCCTTTGCTTCCACAAGAGATTAGATTACAGATGACATCCAAGACTGAACTAATATTTTATAACTGATAGTTCAAAAAAGTAATGCTACACAAAATACTTTTACTTTTTATACATTCATGATTAATTTTGCTTTTGTTTCAAATGATCTATATAGGCTGTGACTAGCCATCAACTTTAGGCATACAAAGAAAGATTTGGCAACATAAAGTTATCTTCTTCAACAAAATGGAATGGAAAGTGTAATATTTTATATGTTTGAATTACAAAGTAGATCTTCAATAATGAATCAATACTTGGAAAGTCCCAGCAGTTTTTCAGAATGTAGGCTGTCAGACCCAAGATAATTTTTTCTTTCTTTACTTGTGCTAGCCTGCCTACAAGTGACAAAAATCACAGTTCATCACTATTTATACTATGAACAGGAAAAAGGTTTTAGGAAAGTTCTGACAGTTTTAGTGTATGGTTCAAATTGTCACAATGCCAAGTTTGTTTGTTTTTTTTTTTTTTTGTTTTTTTGTTTTTTGTTTTTGGTGCAAGTCAATAAAGAAAGTGAGAGAAAAGAAAGAAAGAAAGCAAACAAGCAAGAAAAGTAAGAGAAAGAAAGAAAATAAAGAGAAAGAAAGGAAGAGAAGAAAAAAACTTTTGGATACTCATATAGTCTGAATAAGTCTCTTTGCTTTGATTTCAAAATTGTCAGAATGCCACCACCCCCCCCTTTTTTTTTTATTTGCTTTTTCACTTCGCACTTTTAATGTTACAGAAGCAACAACTATGTTGAAAATTGCTACGACCTTTTCACCCATCAAGACAGTATTTGGGTGGGAAATACTTGCTCTCACTCAAAAACCCTTTCATAAATATGGAATATATTCAAAGCGATCAATTCATAGCGTTTCCTTTACCCAGTCTTTCCTCAGCACCGTATTTGGCTTTGTATGCTCGCCTGTGTATTCTACTAAGCCAGAACAGTAGCTGCCGTTTACCTCCCGTCCCCCCATAAACTAATTATCACTGTTAGCATCAGTGATTGTGCAATGCGATAAAGCGTGACCCGGTAGCCAGTCTTGTGTGGCTTTGTGTATTACTGCCCCACTCCAAGCTACTCACGATCTGTGCAGACGGCTCGGTCAGATTTGGCTTTTAAAAAAATGTCATTCGTTTGTTACAAGTATCATCACATGCACAATACCAATGGCATCTAAAATACAGACAAACTCGAGTTTACAAAGGAGACAAGGGGCTTTACTGAAGTCTCCCACGGGCACGGTACTCCCGAGAAAGGGAATGGAGAAATGCCCAAGCATACACACGTCTTTCATTGCCAGCTACGCGGAATTTATTGATCTGTATAACATAAATTCGATACGAAACTTGAGTGTGCGGTATTGTGACTACACGACACGAGAAAAATCTACAAAACTCTGTCCGAGTGTCGTATATTCCTCTCGCAAAAATTGAGCATGATCCACATACCATGAAACCTCTGTTGGGTCCTCCGGCTCTGGGTCCACGTTCTCCTTCTCGGAGTCGCACGGCACCACCGCCACCTCCTCAATACGTCTCCTCTTTGCTAAGGGCTCATACATGTACGGTTTTACAACGGATCTGAATATAACCTGTGGTCCAAAACTACTCTCTTCATCATCTTCCCAACCGAACATAGGGTCAAACATGTATTCCGCCATCTTCTTTCCCACTCGCTTTTGACAAGAATGGCGTCACAAAGCGCGCCATCTGGCGGCAAAAACACGGCAAAAACCTCAATAATGTTTTCAGTGGTGAGGGTGATAAAACACGTTTTTTTGGTATCCCGGAGGTAAAATCATACTAAAATTCTTTTGGGTTCGAAAAATGTGGTCCTGATGTACACATTAATGCTAAAATGTGGGAAATTACCGTCATCTTTGACATTTGACCTTTAAGGATGACCGGTCAGAGGCAATAGTCAGTGCCATCATCTTTATGGTCGGCATAAAGTAAAAACTATATACATCAAGCCAACGATGATCATATTATTATCAGGTTGCCCCTTCATCACCCTGCGTGTGCCACTCCCTGTCTCTCAATCTATGACACATGCAGAGTTTAAAATATATACTACTCAACACGTGGCAAGACCCTATTCAGTCACCTAAGGCCGGACCATGGGTGGGATTTAAATCTTTAGGTCAACTAGCTATACTACAGATTTCTTTAACTGGCAAAAAGAATTTGACATTTTACGGTCTTAAACAGCACGCATTGGTGCTAAACTGCACGTACCTCACATGTAAAAACACAGATCTTAACTATTTCAAAACAGGGCCTACAATGCTTGAGGGATTTTCTTTTTGGGTGCTTTGAAATGTTTAGTTACTTCCTACAAATTAACATTCTGTTCTGTTTAGGTTTAAAGTAGATTGACATGATTTTGGTTTTTGATTGTTAAAATTTGTGAGTTGTGCCATGATCAATACAAAGATGTCACAAAGTGAGTAACAAGTAACAGAATACTGGTATAAATTCATTTATATAATATACATATTACCCCCGCAAGCTGCAATCAGGTTTTGTCGAGCTTGGTGTATATTAACATCAGGTTAATGTCTGTAAAGTGCATTCCATAGGTCAAAACTTTTCAGCTTCATTTTCCCATTAGTTCGCTGGGGTATATTCTCGCATACCCTGTCAAACATTTTATAAAATCATGATAGTATTAAGCACAAACTCGTCAGACCACATTCAAGTTGTCTGCTGTTTACTAGTTGACCCCACTGCAAAGTGTTGTCTTTAAACGGAATTATATAATTAAAACTGAAATTTACATACCGCAGTAGCCCTTAAGCCAATGAATATCACAGATGACAAGTACAGGACATTGAATAAATATGTTATATAATCAACACGACACTGAAGATATGCTATACTGAATGTAATCAACACTGATAACTCTTCTCGGCTATTTATTACCGTTAAATGCATGTGCATGCTTTTGCAGTACACATAAGCATCATCCCAGCTTTGAGATGTCATTGGAAACGCCTTTGCATGATATTTGTGGCCTTCGAATGAAACTATCCTTTTAATCCCTTCTCTTATGAACACAATTTTTGGAAATTTGGGAAAAGCATTTAGTATTTCATCTAGGTTTACCTCCAAGGAAACGTGAAGGGAGCAAATACTTTGCCCTGGTCTCCGTATGCGTTGAAAAGAAAGAAGCATGTACATTATGTTTTCATAGTGTTCATCCCACAACATGTCGACATTCCATTGGAAAGAGGAGGGCATGATATTTGACCATCGCCATTTCACAAGTGGTTTTAGTACCAGATAACGACCGCTATGAACCAAAGAATAGAAGGTTTCCAAACAAAAGGAAAATGTGGATTGACACCTCTGCCTAATGCGAATACTCACACTTCCTGTCCAATAGTATGTACGGTGAATCTGACCGCGACGGTCTGTCACTGACAAGGAGTGGAAGTTAAAGCCAACAGAATGCACAGACCCCAAAATGTGTGCCATGAAGCAAATTGGATCGCTGGTTATCTTATAAATACCATCTCTTAAATACTTGCGTGAATAACATAGAAAGTTTCCGGTTGATGTGCAAGATATACTTGTTGTTAGGGTGAACTGTTTACTAAATGTTTTGTGCCTTACCCTCAAATAGTGTCCTTGAAATGTACTCGCACTAAAATTTACTATTTGTCCTGTCAGACTTGCCTCAGAGATTTGGATCAATTGTTTGTTGAAGTAATGCATTTCACCTCTTCGTGGATTACATGTTTTCAGAAACAAAAAATATTTAGGGCCAATGCTCAATCTACATTTTCTTTGCCTGTTCTTAAAATTTAAATTGACGGAACAAATGAGAATATTAGCAAGCTTCGTAATATAAGAATCTGAAGGAATCTGCTGGATCACAAAACATGCTGTAAGACTGCTAGTTATTTCTATTACATGGAGTGATTCTCCAGAAACTATTGTTTTCACAGACAAAAAGGGTGCTTCATGGTCATGACTGTAGTCACAGATTTGCATAGCTCCGTAGCATTTTGTTGTTTGAACTTGCAGTAACATTTGCAAAGTTTCTATCAGATTGTATACATAATACACCAGCAATAACGTGTGTCCACCAGACACAAAAAAGGTTTTTTGTTGTGTTATTGTTGATGTATCTGTAGAAAAGTCACAAAAAGGTCCAAGCTGGATTTTGTTGTACTGTTTGATATGATCAAACACTGTAAATCCAGCATATATGCATCCACCATTTATATTTCCAGTCCAATTATACATGTTAACTTTAACATTTATGTACATGTGTCTCGGTCCTGAAAACAGCACCTTTGATATAAAAGGCATCTTAACGGCTAAAGTTGCTGCATGCATGAGCTCAATCTGTGATATTACAGCTGGGGAAATGTTAACTACTGTGAGGCTGCTCTTGCACCAACTCTTACTTTGAAAGTATAGCATAAGGGTAGCATGGATTGTCGGGCAACATAGCTGAAGCACCAATGAGAAACTTGGCCCTTCAGTAACCATGAAATTCTGTGTAAAAAAAACTGTGCTAAACAACTTTGTAATATACTTCATCTGATGTAACTCTGGTGTAAGACCATCAAAGAGAGCAACACCAAGACGTTCGTCTTTGCCGGCAGACAACATTAATATTATTGAGTAATGGAGGTCATGACTGGTGACATATACCCAAAAATATTTGACAAGACCTGTGGATTTTACAGTATGTAGAAACAGCGACAATAAAGATACATTTTTGGATAATGTCCCATTCACTGCATAATTTGAGTGACGGATGTATGCAAATGATGCCACTGCTGTCTGATAATGCATGACAAGTTTAATTTCAATAAAGCGTGTTACATCATGGTGAAGGTAAATTACTATTTGATATGCAACACTGGATATATTAACTTTGTAATGCTTCCCACAAAGCGTGTCAATTCCCTTCTGTTGATCTACCTTACAAAGCGCACGGATCCTCAGGTAGCTCCCAGGACACAATTTCCCACCGTAAGGAATTACCAGCTGCATAATTTTTAGTGCTACTACCAAGTCAGTGGGAACCATAATATTCCAGGAAAGGCTGACGTCAGACATACCATCATAATATGGAGCATTAAGTAATGAACAGGGCAATCTTTTCCCCAATTTGTTTCCAATTTCGAAATGGAAGTGCTGATTTATGCTACGTTCTGGCGTACATTGTTTGACATACTGCTTGGTACAGTGTAGGATTTGAAAGAAAAATGGAAGTATGCATGACAGTTTGTGTAGCATACATTGAATCGCGCCATAATAAATCTGAGGCGTAATGCTTGAATTAGTAGTGGAGGTGTAATAGGGTCTGTGTAGTTCATATTGTAATATGACACACATATGCCAGTCATTTCTAAAGCTGGTTTCATATATTATATTTATCAATATACAGTGATGGGCAGACAGAAGTCTAACCTCTTTGTGTAAGCCACACTCATTAAATAAGATTATGCTTTTTGAAAATAAACCGTCAATTATTTTGATTCTGTTTCTTCCACAGGCACATGGGCTCCTCATTATCATTTTGTGTATCAAAATATTGATTTGGTATGATGTAGGAACTGTGATGACCCAACTGTAATTAAGCTGATGAAGGTAACGTCTTTTAATTTTTTTCTTTTTGAAATCATCTCTTTGTGGCCGGAACCAGCATATAATACCAATAGGTTGAGAACACCTGGTAGGATTTTGAAATGATGGTTCATTTTTGCAATAATGTGGCGTTACGGTATGTATACCATTAGCTATCACTTGGTCAGCATATATTGCTCCCTTTATCTTATCCCAAATTAATATATGTTTTCGAATGCATTTCTGCACATTGAAAGCCATCATACTGCTTGTGCTATTATCAATGCAGAACTTCAATATGACCTGTAAATAGCAATACCATGATGTGCCTTCTTTCGTTTGTCCAGACGAAATTGCCCTTGTACCTCTAATCATGAGTAAAATCACCACGACCGCAGCCACCAACCATTGTAAGTATATATATCCTAATTTGAACATTTTACCAAAGAAATTTACTGTAAACAGGTCAGAACAATATACGTTTATTTTGCTACATTTTCCCCTTCCACATATCCGTTAGAAGTCTGAATATCTTGATCTGTACATGTTGCCCACGAAGGTAACTGGAAACAATAACAGTATACGTTTATGTTGCTTCATTTTTTACTTAAAGTGTTTTGTATCTTAAACATAACAGGAACAGCTCCCGCATATTATTCAATCATTGTCCTGTGACAACCGAAGAATATACTTTTGCAAGTACAACATGGCAATTTGTTAACCAATAACTGGTACTCAATCAAATCTCGTCTACCGTTTAGTGTCTTTTCCTTAAACAGACCAGGATGCAGCATGAAGCTGGTATATCGTAGGGATTAAGGCTTTAAAACGCGATCCGACAACACCATATGCACGCCCTTCATATCTTGATTGCGTCCTTTTTGGGAGGAGGTATCATAATATATCAATCACACATTAAATGTTTCGGTAGTGACATAATTGTTTGTGCATAAGCTTATATGCTGGTATGTGTGTGTGTGTGTCTGACTGTGTGTCTTCTACTGCCAGGGGAACGGGGAGAGATTATATATGAATTGGTGTCATTGAACTGTTTGCTCTTTCCCTGCCACATTTTGTACTTGTTCAAAGATTTCTCGGCGCTTTGGGCACAAAAGGCGCAGAGGGCCCCAAGGAACGCTGCTCATGTGGGTACTTATTTTCTACATAATTTCATAAGTAGTTGGTACTTGAACAAATGGTCTTTTCACAGGAAACATGGATCTAGCACCCGTATTAAAATTCAGTGCAGTACGTCTTAAGTACTGCGACATTACTTACAGTTGGCACTAAAAGAGTTAGCTGTTTACAGTGGGCTGTTATATTATACGTCACGCATGCTGATACTTGAGCAAAAGGTCTTTTCACAAGAAATATGAATCTGGCACCTGTGTAACTAAAGCCAGTTCGTGTTAATTAGTTCGACTCAAGTCACAGATAGAAATAAGAGAGTTAAGCAGGACTAACATATGATTGTAGTAACACCAAGTGTTAAATTTATGCCACATCATGGCCACTATGATTATTTGGAAGTCATTACTAATGTGCAGTTATAAAATGCCAATCTTCTGACTTAGGGGAAATTATGCTGGTGTTATACCGAGGTTAGTGATTTTAGATGTCAGCAAACCATTTGATATTTAGGTGTGTCATATAAATTTATAGAAATGATTCACTAGGGAAAATAATGGACTGGCTTTCAGATTATTTAAAAGTCATTAGTAACGAGAAGTAATAAAAAAGCAAAACTTCTGACTTAGGGAAAAATTATAATGGCCTTGTTGAGAGTTTTTCTGTGCTTGGTGAAGGTTTCTTTACAATGTGCCTGAGTGATATCGTGGATCGTATCTTATCTCAGGTTCCACTCTGTACTGTTACCAGTACTCTCTATTAAAATATTGACAACCTAACTACAGCTGCCGCAATTATACATTCTTTTGTTGCTTCTACACATCATTCTTACGATGAATGGTTTGTTACTTTCAATGCTGCAAAACTAATAATAAGGAGATCTCTTGAAAACAAACCCAAAATATTATCCACCTCCTGTCTTTCAAATACATATATTCTTAGACTCATCACAGAGATCTCTTGGGTAAATTGAGTATTGATTTAACTCTTTCAGTGGAAACTTTCACTAAAGTCCAGTTACCCTCAACGAACTGCTCTGAATTATAAAAACATACTACATTCATGTTCCGTGATAATTGTCCTTCCATGCGAGTACCAGCATGGCTGTAGCATGGCTGTAGTAACACAAAATAGAACAGTCTAGGTAAACAGCTGTCTTCAGCACACTTTGGGCAAAATGCGACCAAAGTGTGCCAAAGAAAGCTGTTGACTCAGCCCAAAATCTGGCACTTATATAGTTAGGATGGTCGGTACATGTATTTTAGTTTATGAATAAATCTACAAAGCTGATGAAAAAAGTTTACATTTGCTATGCATAGAAAATTCTAGTGACAATTCATATTTTTTGTAAGACCGTTACTTGAAAATGCTTTACCCACATAGTGCGATTCTAGGACATTTATCGCGGAAAAATTAAACATATCCAACAAATGACAGCATGTACTGTTACTGGTGTAATGTACAAGGAAGACGGCCTGTACGTTCTGGCTTAACAAAACATTTATATTGCTTTAACTGCGTTGCTGACTAGTTTGTACAGTAAAAGCAATATAAGCCAGAGTTTTCAACAAGCTAGTCAACACCTTGGCTACATATTATCTACAGTCGTTCAGTCTGCCTCATTTTGACATTATAACTGTTATACCTTACCAATCAGAGGTTTTACCATCACGGTCTCCGAAGGTGCACTGGCGTTCTTTGTTTTTGTGTCTTTTCATCCAGAACTATCTTCTGTTAGGCCATACCCTTTTCCGCAGTCCGAACTCTTTACACTCTGTAAGCTAACATGTCACTGTCTAATCTGTATAAATTGGGAATTACTAGTGTCAATATTGCACATCTTCTGTAGAATTTTGACATAGGCCATATTACTCCAAATAAATTGAAGGGTCTTCATCGGGTAACTACTCAGAACATTTTTCGGAGCCTGTACCCGCATAAGTCTCTCTGAGTTGCAGTTCATAGTCAAAGCTAAATATTAAGCAAAGACAACCCACATAATAATGAAGAAATATATGAACATGTCAAATGATGCATAAGCTAAATAAATAAAGCATTCCTTATAAATGCAGAGCCTGAATATGAAAAAAGAATATCTGTCAAACCAAACATAATTACTAAATTTGAATAGTAAAAGTTCAAATAAGAATAATTTGACTTACCCCTGAACCAATATGTACGATTTCTGGCTGAATAGCTTACTTTAGTTAAACCACCTGCCGGTGTATGACTGAAGTAGGAACAAACTGGTGCATTATATACAATCTCAGTGACTACAAAATAGACAGTTACAGCTGGACTACCTGTGGAAACTGAGGGAAATCCTATCAGGTGCTGCAGCAATGAACATCCTGCACCAGAAAATGTAAAGCAAACCCCAAGATGACACCTACTCCTCACTTTGAAAGTTTCCAAACAGTAAAGCTTTATTTCGCTACCAACCCTGTGCTAATGTTTCAATATAATGGGTCACGTTCATGACACTAGAGTAAATACTGTCAAATTTGAGTAATTTTTTTACATTGAGTACATGTGTACTTAGGTATATCTGAAACGAATGAAAGCCATTAGCAATTAAGTCAATAACATGTTAGCCAAGAATATATTTTTTTCCAGATTCAAAGTACAATTGGGAAACTTGCAACTGTCATAGGCCTTGCTTCCTACCGATATTCCCCAGGGATTAGCCTGACAAAAACATGTAAGCATAAAATGTTTAAAGGTGATTATTAAACATATTGATGCCAAAAAATTAAATATAGTAGCCAAAGAAGCAAATGAAAAATCTCTTAGTCCATTGAAGCCAAACTTTCTAACAATCTCTGGATAATTACATCACAGTGTTTAGAAATATTTGATCAGAAGTACACTTGTGAATTATTTTGACTCAAGTTTAATGTAAATAAGTTTGGTTTCAGAGACAAAGCCCTGAAATGTAGAACAAATAAGACCAAAGGTCAAAATTTGTGACAAACAGATAGCATATCCAACAGCTTCCGAAATATTACTGTGAGTAAAAGGATAGTTGGCAACTTCAAAGTTAAACTCATCAATTTGGAGATAGATTTTAATGCAGAATATGTCATTAGTGACCCAAATATCCAAATCCACAATCACATCTCTGAAGCCATCTGAATTGTTGTCTTCCAAAGGAATATCTTTTGGGACAATTTCTTTAGTAATTTTACCGAAATTCTGTTTTTACTTAAGCAATGTCATCAATATACTTTGCATTGTTTATAGTTTAGTAGCCATTCAGAAGTCTTTTTTTTTTCATGACACTATCCATATACTTAAAATCAAGCTAGGTTAAATATAAATAAAAAGTATTATTTAAAAGTAACTTCATAGCATCTATCAGAGTTTCAACAGTGTAAGGCTTAACGTTAAGTTTTCAATATTTATTATGCGAGCAATGGGCTTTCTTTCAATATGAATTAATATTTGTGTACGGTCTATCTTTATGTTTAAATAGTTTGCTGATTTATTCTGAAAGAGAATGTTTGACTTTATAAATGTACCCATAGATTTGTGTAGAGTTTAGGAATATAAACACATTGCATATTGTTTCTTCTGAACCTTTGAGTTTAGATACACACTCGGAAGAATTGCTAATGCTCCAAAATTGATTGATTTCACATTTTCTAGAAATTGCATCTCAGGATTTACGGAAATGATTCGTAATTCCAGTCAAACACAGTGTTACGCCCTTTGATAGTTGTTAAGTTGTACATTTTGAAGCATCAGCTATGGTCTTTACTTAAAAGTGTTTCTTTTATGGAAGTTGGGTATCCAAAACAAAAGTGGAATAGAGGAGTCCTCTTCAGAAACTTTGATATTAAAATTAGTTTTCTCATCTTTATGTCTATCTCTCAAAGTATCAATGGATCTTTTCAGTAATTTTTATATGTCATTTCCTCTTATGAAATATTCCTATTGCCAAGTTCACTTTTCAATTTAATCAGATAATATTGTGTGCAGATGATCCATTTACTAACAGCAGTTCCTGAATTTGCATTCAGGTTGTGGGTTGACCTCCCTATATATGTTTTCTGACATGCAGAGTCGTTTCGCGAATTTAATCTTAATTAACCAGATTCATTGTTTGAACATTAAGATTTCCCGAATTACTTATTTTTGGCAGTAGAAGTGTTATCCATATTTCATGCCCAACAGAGAATAGGTCCCAGTCAACTTTATTCTCATCTTTTCTTAATTGATTTAAAGCATTAGCCTAATTGTGTCTGTGGCACAGGACCTGGGATACGTGGCATGGTTTCTTCGTTTGTCCCTTTTACACTGTCCCTCAATCTTAACTCCGTTCTACAATTTATGGCATTGCCCCATCTGTCTACTCGTGCATTCTCAACAGTTGCTGACTATACAATTTAAACCATGCACCTCCAGTCTGCTGACAATGGCTGATAGCGTCTGATTCTTTTTTCTCCTTCTTCCTCTTTCTTCCATTTATCTTTCTCCTCCTTCATTCCTTTGAAATTTTATATTCAGTCTCATGTGGAGCGGTGGTCAGTATTTTAACTTGTGCAACATGCATCCTTTTTTTAATATACCTTCCTCCTACAGTTTATTTTCTTTTTTCCAATATCCAATATAACGAAATAATCTCCAAAATTTTTGCCCTTTTGGACTCCAGAATTTTTATTTTGTCAGGTTGGCAACGCTGGTAGCAGAAGTTCCTGGCATGCCAGCTGACATGACAACAACAGCATTTTCAAACTTTTACAGAAGGCGATGCCTACTTTTTGATATAGGGACAAGACTACGATTCACTGTGGCAGTCACATAGTGGGCCAGCTTCATGAAACCATACCATGGGGAGAATGGAACTTCCAGCTCCAGACCATTTTCCGACAGTGCCAGGGCTCAGCACAAGTCACCCTACTGGTGTTACCTCACTTCACACTCATTTAAAAAGACATAAACGCAACCTATCGAGTCCATTTTAATAAACATTCTACCACAGATTAGTGCACAATTCTATTTAAAGGCATATCCAAATATTTCTGGGCTTTGTTCTCTGGTAATATGATCTAATCGAAAAAGGACCCATCAAACATTAACTTAACGGGACGCAAAGCTCAGACATGCATGCTTTTGCTCGTCCCGTGCAGCCTCCTCTTCCTGAGTTACTTTTCAACAACAGGCTCGTAATGGCTAATTCTGACCATGCCTTTGATTTCTTTTAAGCGTACGAAGTTCCAAATATGGTACTTGTAATGCGCTAATATCTGTCAACAGAGTATCAAACCTTGTGCTCAAGTTGCGATCTATATGAAGGCCCAACTCTTAATCCAGTCACAACAAATTCCACTGCCCCTTTGCATATGTAGTGCTGCGTGACACCTACGAAGTTGCTGCCAATGGGCCCAGCAAGACATCTGATGCAGCAAAGCGGTGGACTTTTAAAACTTGACGGAGATCATCCCTGGGTACATCTTTACCATGTTTGTTTGATTGGTCATGCTAAATGATTTCATTATCATTGCCATTCTATTCATTAATCATTATGATTGAGCGCTTTTTCTCTTTTTTCTTTTCTTGCCAATTCTGCGAAACTTTTCTCCAAATCCGCCCAGCCAATTGCTTTGCAATTACATACAAGCACTTCTTGGAATTCCTACAACTAAATTTATTGAACAGGTGGGGCTGCAGTCTTTAAAATGAGTTAATATGGTTTTGCTATTTTGGTTTTCTTCTGCAAAATTTGTGCTCAGATTGTCCTGGACCTTTAATTAAATTAGTTTTGTGGAAGGGTAGAACAAAGTTGTCTGCAGGTGGCGAAGTTCCTGATCCCACATGTTGTGTATGTGTGTGTGTGTGTGTGTGTGTGTGTGTGTGTGTGTGTGTGTGTGTGTGTATGTGCGTGTGCTTTATTTCATTTTTCGCAATTTTCGCTACTAACATACAATACTATTGCGTACTATGCAAGTTAGCTGGGATTCCCATGATATAAATTTTCGACACCTCCAAAACCATCAGCCACATTCTTTATGGTGGGGTCTACCTTTGGTGTATCGCAAGCATGTTTGTTCAAACAGCTATGCTCTGGTGATTATGGCATTCTTGTATGATTTTTTTTTTAGTTTATTTTGTAAGTCAATTCTTCACCAAAATCTCAAACCGCTTAAATACATGTTTCAAAATGGCAAGTAACATTACTGGAACGCCCGAATCGTAAATTCTTGAACAGAGAATGATGCGATTTCGGCACTCATCTAAAAGGTTCAAAATTGCGCATGAACACTTACATTATAATATCAAACAGTCCAGACTTTAATCCAACCAAATATTGTGCCAAAACTGAAAAGCCTAAAATATAAGGAAATTTTTATGCCCATTTTGAATATAATTTGGGGCATGAGATTGCTACAAGTAGATGTTTTATGAGCAAACCTGCAGACTTTGAAAAGATATTAATGTATTCCTTACACAATAAGGCACACTCACATAATGCTTAATCTTGTTTTTCCCTAACGCTACCCAACGGCCAGGCAAAACACACTTAGTGGAGGACTTTGTCTTTGAAATGAATTATCTCATTTTCAAATGCTGGATATATATATATATATATATATATATATATATATATATATATATATATATATATATATATGAGCATTCTTTACACTTGTCACTAAAATCATCAGAACAAAAAAATGTGAATAACATTTGCGGCATTTTTCGGCACTTTTGCGATGTTACCGCATTTATACTCTACATGTTATATTTAGTATCTTTTTTCAGTGATGCTCCATGACCTTGGCAAATGCGTCAAATCCCCCCATATATTTTTTTAATGACTCTTGGCCTAACGCCTTATATACGAAAATTTTGTAGTTCCATCCGAATTCATCCGAAAATTAATATAATGCATATTTGATACCCATGATAGCATTTCCAATTAATACCACCAGTATCGCCACAATGACGTCACATTAAATATGAATCTTGCCTATGAACTGTTAATCTAATGGTACCATGCTAACAACAGCTACCTTGAAGCCCAGTTCAGGAAGTGAAGGTTCCTTTTGTGAATCTATTTCCTCATATCAATAGTAATTGTAAACGCTGATTGATTAAAAAACTCCCTCCCATAGTGACAACAAAGGAAACTACTTTTTCTTCGAGACAAAATCAAAGTACCAGCAAGCACACCCTGGCCTAATTACTCGCCTTATCAGATGCATTGGCACAAACAAACACTTAGGGATACATCTTAGATTATACCCAACCCTCAGTTTTCCCTGAAATCCCGAGTTGGAGCCCAGTCAATGTTGTAAGCATATAGAATTCTTCATGGCATAAGTTCGGATGTAATGGCCATCACAAAACATTCTTCTGTCAAAATGCATACCCCCAAGACCTTGCGAATGTAGGTCAAGGTCATCCAAAGTGTGCAGTGTCATCCTGGTACATATGATACGCATTCGTGGTACATTTGGCATGATGGGCCTAATTCGTTTCCACAATATTCAATTAAGGGTCCTCTATTAAGCCTAGAAAACTGGGTCAAGATCACCCAAAATTCCACTTTTGACCATTGGCCTAACGCATATTTGGTACAAAGTTTGTGTCTATGTTTTTCATCTAATGACACAATAATCTCTGTTTGTATGTTTTTGGTGAATGATGTTTGTCCCGATAATTAACACTAATGGCGCCACCATGACTCTACATCCTTCAGACCTTTGCCTGAATCACAATTCTGTACTGGTATATAGATGAGTGTACACAAATTCAGATGTGATGACCACCACAAGAAGGTCGTCTACTGAAATGTATTCCCTCTGTGAACTTTCAAAACCAGGTCAAGGTAAACCACATCAAGTACTATTGAACTTGATACATGAAAGACACTTGTACATTTAGTGAAAGTAGCCTTAAAATTTCTCAAAATACTGAATTTCGTAAATGTAACCATATACTAAGTAATTTGCTGACAATTCAGTTGACCTAAACAGGGCACTTGATTCGGATTGTTTTTTGTGCCATGCAGCGCCAAGGATGCAAATAGCCTTGTGGTATCATATAAACTTTCTCAGAACGCATTTGTGTTTCCATTTATTCAAATGAATCCGTTTTTTAATCGATGATATACATTTTAAATCAAGGAAATAATATTCCAGCCGGTGCTCTTTGCTTAGACTCCAAAAATTTATACCACAAGCAAATGCATACACGATATAGATAAATCGGCAGTTTGACAATTTTTAAATTCATTCGTCGGCTTGCATTAAGACACAACGCCTTGGTCTTTTATCCTAAAGTAGCTCGTAGGACAAAAGTTCGCACCACCACAAGAAATTATTATGCACAATTTGCAATGTTGCTAGCCACTCAGTGGTAGCCACAAAATTCCAGGATAGACTGACGTAAGACATGCTATAATCATACCTAGCTTTACGTAATGAGCAACACAATCCTTCTTCCAATTTTGTTCCGATATCGACACGGAAACGCTGATTTATGCTTAGTTCTGGCGTGCATGTTTTGACGTAATGATTGGTTAAACATGTGATTTGAAAGAAAAATGATATTATGCATGACACATGCATTGAATTATGCTACAATACTTGTGAGGCCCAATGCTTGAATATATACTGCAGGTGTAATGTGGGCTGCGTATTTCATAACTGTAATATGACCCAAATATGAGATAACCTAGTTTTAAAAGTGACTGCATGTACCATATTTAAGAAGATCCAGTGATGGCCCGAGTTAGGTTTGCCTTCTTTCTACAAGCCGCACTCATCAACTGAAATTCTGTTTTGACTTTTTTTTTTTTTTTTTTCGTTTGTTTGTTTTTTTGTTTGTTTTTATAGCTTTTTATTGCTTTTGTTTTTGTCGTTTTTTTTTGTTTGTGTGTGTGTGTTTTTGTTTTTTTTTAAAGTAAGCTGTCAAATGTTTTCCTGCTGTTTTCCAGAAGGACGCGGAAAGCCCATTAGACAATTGTGCGGGAAAATATTGCTTTCGTATGAGGTAAGACCTGTGATGACCCGACAGTAAAGAACTAGTCGTACTTGTCGTTTCCTTTTTTCTTAAGTGTACCTTTTAAAATAAGTTTTCTCTGGCCACAACTAGCATATGACACCAATAGGTTCAAGACACTTGGAATAATTTTGAAGTGGTGGTTCATTCCTGCAATAAGAATGCGCTACAGTGTGCATACCATTAGCTATATATTGCTCCCTTTATCATAACCAAAATTAAATGTTTCTGAATCCAATTCTGTAAATCGAAAGCCGCCATACCATTTGTGCTGTTATCAATGGAAAACTTCAATTACATTTAAAAATAAAAATACCACGATGCGTCTTCTTTCGTTTGTCCAGATGCAATGGCGTTTCCAGCTGTCATCATGAACAAAATCACCACGTCCATGTCCTCCAAACAATGACAATATATATATAAATCCTATTTTGAACATGCTATAAATGAGCTTACCGGTATGAACAATATACGCTATGTTGCCACATTTTGTATTCTTGGTGTATTGCATTCCAGACATAATATATTAAACTCCCGCATATTACCTTAGCAATATACGGTGAGAATGGAAATGTTATATTTTAACAAGTACAGCTTAGCAAGTGAAACCACAACCGGTACTTAAGCAACTAATGCTAACCGTTCCAGTTCTGTAAATGGACTGGCTATGACAAAAAGCAGGCATTATGTATGCAAGAAGGCTCTTATCCATGATGTGACAGTACCATATGAAGATACTTCATTTCCTGAGTGCCTTTTCGGATGAAACAATCTGTCTTTGCGATTCTATCACTCAATTAATGTTTTGGCACAGATGTGCTCTTTTACTATTTTGTTCCTTTGTTCATATGCGGCTATCTGTTACGTGTCGTCTATTCGCAGAGGAAGAAGTTATATGAATTGCCTCTGAAGTACAGTTTACATTTTAGTGTCAAATTTTGGATGAAATAGCTAGGTGTTTCCAGCATATTATTGTTATAACACAAAGAGTTATCAGTAATGGAACACCATGGCCTGTGCGACCTGCTTCCACTTTGCAACCTAACCATTTAAACATATAAAAAAAAACTATACAATCACTAAACTAAGTCTCAAAACTACTTTCTGTTCACGAACACACACACACACACACACACACACACACACACACACACACACACACACACACATATATATATATATATATATATATATATATATATATATATATATATATATATATATATATATATATATATATAATATATATACAGGCTGTGTCTCTCTTATGGATATAGAGTATAGATATCCACAATGAAACTGAATTGCATGACGAGACGTAAGAAGCAATCATCTGTCCATAGCAACCTCAACGTTCAGAGGTTGTTAATTTGATTCAGATTACTCTTTGCAATCGTTATTGTAGGGTAACCCCCTGTTATAATGGTCCAGATTCGTTAATATCACGAAACCGATACAGAAGTACTGTCTTTTTTTTGCTAGATTATCTTCTGCATGGCTGCCTTGTTCCAAATAATGTTTCCGGTCCACAATCCTTACATGTCCTTGATTAATTAGAAATGGATTTTGTACACGGTATCGAATGTGTTTCCAATGTGCCTAAGTAGCATAATTTAATTTTCACCTTAAATAGATCTAGAGCACATGCCTGTAAATTGAATTGACACTTATGTGGCATAAATCTATCTATCTATCTATAAAGTTATTAATCATTCACCTTATCCAACTGTAGTTAGAATAGAAAAATTCAGAACCGTCATTTTCATTTTTCTGCATAGACCTAGAATACAAACCTATAATTTGAAAGGGTATTGGCACCTCTGTTTATCACAGCTTCGATGATTTCCGATGATTTTAAACTTTACAGTTTCTGAGTGTCCATCATCACCACAAACTAAATTTGACCAACTTTCATTTTGATTTCAGTGAATATATTGATAGGACAAACCTTAGAATTGACATTGAATTGAGACATATATTTTATGATAAAAATAGGAAAAGTGCATTGATAAAAATGTAGTATGGTAAAGTTGATAGAGTGATGCCCCATTATGAATGCAGGCCCTGACATTCTAACAGTGCAGCAAATGATACAAGGCTGAACTTTTGGGATCTTATGGGACCAATAGTTCGGTAAACCATTACACACATTCATAAATTCCAACCCAGCAAAGACGGCAAAATTAAATACAGTAGAAGGCAGATATACAATATTTAATTCACAAAACTTGACCCACATTAACAAATGTCATCCAAATGAGTTAATACAGAATGTGATTTAGCTACAGAAAATGGTAGCTAATAAGGCATATCAGCTACCCTATTCTACATGGCTGCAGCACTTGATTTTTTGTGTCATATTACATTTTCTACCAATGAATGAAGCAGATTTTAGTTATCCCCAGGTGAACACACCCACGGCAGGAGGATACCACTAAAAGTTATCTGCAGTGCCCTACACAATGTGCATCCTCGACATTGCAGCGTTAACTTGCACTTCAAAGCCATACTGTTAGAAACGTTTAGATAAATTAGAAATATGCTGTTCTTTTTCAAATACCATTATTTAGCATAACTGCTACTCATATTCATTCACTTATTTTTATTCCATAATGCGAGACTATACTCTACTCTTCATTTTAAGATACAGGATAGGAAATTTTGACTTAAATATTGCATCAATTTGCACAAAACCGCCAGTATGTTTTTTGTTTTTTGATTTTTGGTTGTGTGTGTGTTTTTTTTTTTCTTCCATTAGGCAAATGAAGGTAAAAACATGGTCGGCCCAGACCTTTATTCGAGCTTGTCAAGTAACATCGATTCAGAAATTGGGTCATACTATAAAAAATATTGAAACTAATCTAAAGCCTTTTTACAAATCAGTTTAAATCTGGGAAAATAAACCAGAAATGCCGGTGTATTTTGGCACTTTGGGTCAAAATATTCTTGAATGTAACCCAAGGTCACTTAAATACTGTCGAGTTCTTTTGTGATCTGCGTTTGATGGTGTGTTGTGAGAAAGAGTCAGATAGAAAGCATGAACACTGCATGTATATCTACAACGTAAAATATCTCCCAAACCAAATATCTCCCAAACCAGACTGCAATTCTATTATTTTGTATAAATCACAAAGAAAAGAAATATGTTTTGTAATTGTTGACATTACTCTGTTTTTTGTTGAAACTTTCTTAGCAAATTTCAAAAATATTCTGTACTGCATTAGAATAGTAAAGCAATCTTTTCCAGTAACCATAGGATACAATCTGCCTGTTCATTTTATCCATATAAGCAATCAAGTTATTATTAAACATTGTTTGAAATTAAGTATATGCTTAATCATAAGCACACATATTCTATCTATCTATCTATCTATCTATCTATCTATCTATCTATCTATCTATCTATCTATCTATCTATCTATCTATCTATCTATCTATGTATCTATGTATCTATATATCTATCTGTCTGTCTGTCTGTCTGTCTGTCTATCTGTCTGTCTGTCCATCCCTCCCTCCATCCATACATCCTGGGACTAAAGGCACTTTGTACTAATTTTTAGAATTGATCACAGAGATGTACAATTAGAGAGTATACTGCCGAAACACCCTTGAAATTGTACTATCATGTTACACTGCCGGTTTTTGCACAATTTTTTGTAAGCATTGTGCTATCCTTATGCTGTGTTTGTTGGCCATATTTCAAAGCAATATGTAGAGCTGGACCGTCAGCGCAAAACTTGAATTGTATTTATTGAGTTGTCCCAACGACCTGGAATCAAATGCTTTAAATTCAAACCAAATAACATATGATCAAAAGCCCAACATTGGTAACCAAAGTTGACACACAGTTATATTGGTCGTTGTCTCAACTGTAACCCATAACTTTTTTGTTAAGCTTTACTTGCTATTTGCGACTCGCATGTCATGCTTCAGACAGGACTAATTATTCAGGTATAATGTCACGGAAAATCCCTTTTGACTCCTAATCTCTTAGATAAAACTTATTTCAATTAATGAATATTGTGTACACGAGAAGCAGAAGTGGTAAACTGAGTCACGATACCGCATGGGACAAAGAAGTAAGCTCATTCGAGTGTGCAAAGTGATATGTTAAAAGCGTTTGGAAAGTAAATGATTCGAGTTTCATCTTAATAATGCAGTGAGGTTGTTGATAGAAAACACCATCTCATGTTATAAAGTATAAAGTGCCATTTTATCTAAATGAGATCATCATTGTGGTACTCTGCTTCTTTCTACCTTTGATTCAATACTTTACCACTTTCTCAGAATGGTAGAAAGTTGTGATATGTGACAGACTATCATTAACGTTCATTTGTCAAAAGTCATAATACACCAAACGATTGGTCGAAATATTTGACTTCAAACAATTGCCACTTAAAAGGAATGGCACTATTGAGACCTTTTTCGCTACAACATACATACAACTTTGGAACAATATGTGCCACTAAGTAAAATTATTCTTGACTTATCTTCGATGGAAATATAAAGAATTTTTATATTTGAGAAATATAAAATTGAATTCAGATGCGGTCCAGTTGATAAATCTACATATTATAACTGTAGCTCTCTCAGATGAATTGTTTGAAATCAAGTGGAGTCGTCCAGTCCCAATTTATAAAAAATATTTTGGAAAAAAAAAATTGTTTGGAGGCTTTGTCTGAGGAAAATTCAGACACAAGGAATTTTAAATATATGGATGACCCTATTTCACCCCAGGAAGTAAAACGTGTAATTAAGAAATTAAAAGTAAAGAAGTCTGTAGGTGTTGATTGCTTGTCAAATGAAGTACTAAAGAGAGATGGTATTTTATCACTGTTATGTGCTTTGCTGCAAAAATGTTTTGAGTGTGGAAAAATACCTAGCTTATGGAATCAAGCAATAATTTCACCAGTGCCTAAGGGGACTGATAAAAACCCATATCTTCCTCTGTCCTATAGAGGAATTAGTTTACTGTCTTGCGCATATAAAGTTTATACTGGTGTACTAAATAATAGATTTGTAGACTATTCAGATGACGTAGATATTCTTAATGACGAGCAAAATGGGTTCCGCAAAGGTCGTTCATGTAGAGACCATGTGTTTGTGTTAACATCCATTGTTAGAAATAGGCAGGCAGATAATCTTGATACTTTTGGCTGTTTTATAGATTTACAAAAGGCCTTCGACTAGGTAGATCGAGACCTTCTATTCTGGAAATTATTGAAATATAATATTATAGGTAAGCTATATAGAGCAATTAAATCACTTTATTTACGACCCAGTGCTTGTATACGTTTAAATAATATATGTACAGATTGGTTTGATACACAATTTGGAGTAAGGCAGGGAGATACATTATCTCCAACGTTATGTAATTTGTATGTTAATGATTTTATTACAGAATTGAATGATCTTGAACTTGGAGTGAATGTAGAGGGAACAAATATTGGATCGTTGGCCTATGCTGACGATATTGTTTTATTGGCAAGCAACAATGAAGATTTACAGAAGATGTTAAATTTATTTGACTCATGGTGTACTAAATGGAGACTCAGAATTAAAACCAAAATCATACATTTTCGAAGAAAAAGAAAACACCAAAGTGCTTTTGGATTTAAGTTAGGAGAGAAAAATATATCATATGTTAGTAGCTATAAATATTTAGGTGTGAATTTAAACGAATATCTGGATTTTGAACTGACAGCAAGCATTTTAGCTGAGTCAGCAGGTAGGGCTCTGGGTGCTGTTATCTCGAAATTTAAAAGTTTAAGAGACGTGGGTTATAGAACATTTACAAAGTTATTTCATTCTGGCGTTGTACCTGTGATGGACTACTGTTCAGAAGTATTGGGTTATGGTAGATACGAGTGTTGTAGTAAGATACAGAACCGTGCTATGAGATATTATTTACGTTTGCACACAAAGGCACCAATTATAGGAATGCAAGGAGATATGGGCTGGATTCTGCCTGGATATAGAAGGTATTGTAATTTATTTGCCTATTGGAATCATCTTATTTCTTCAGAGGATAACAGGTTAACAAATTATATATTTTATAGAGATTTGGAAAAAGAAAATGACAATTGGAGTTTGGATATCAAACTATTATTTGAAAAAAAGGTTTACTTGAGGTGTACGAAAGACGGGAACAGTGTAATATGGAGGTTGTGTCAATTAAATTATGTCAAATAATGCGAAGAGAGTGGGAAGAAAATCTCATTACTAAGCCAAAATTAAGAACATATGTTAAGTTTAAAAAGGTATTTGAGACCAAAAAATACATGGATATATGTCTAACAAGATTACAAAGATCATTACTAGCACAATTTAGACTAGGAATTCTACCCCTGTCGGTAGAGACAGGTAGATACCGGGCTATTCCTGTAAATGATCGAGTATGTAACATGTGGACAAATTTAGCTGTCGAGGATGAGCTGCATTTTCTTTGTGTCTGTGACTTTTATGACTTGAGACAGAATTTGTATCAGGCTGTAGCAGCAAAATGCCCTTTATTTTTTAATCAGACGGATGAGGAAAAGTTTATTTATATAATGTCTGAGGAAAGTAAGTTATTTGCCAAATATATATGTGAAGCGTGGTGCAGGAGGAAAGAACAGTTGTATAGAGGTGTGATATGAGTTTATGTTGAGAATTTGATTACTATTTTCATAAATATGTGATATATATATAGAGTGACATATAAGCCAAGGAGGCTGGGTGCATTCGTGATTACTGAAGTACTGTAACATGCACATGGATATATTGTAGCATGCACATGTCACTATAATAAAATAAATACCATACCATACCATGTTTGGCATTGTGTGGTGATACAAGAAACTCTTTTCAAATTCAGATATGACAACCAGGTATGTGCAATGTCATTATTAAATGTAGAGAAATGTGTACGTAGCCTTTAGATTCAATTTTTGGATTACTAAAACAGCTTTTCTTTGTTTTGTCGTGAGAGGTAAAATGCAACGTGCAACCAGGGCAGATGTTAATTCAGTTGTATAACTCTAACCAAGGACACATTAGACAACGGTATCAAAATACAGCACAGCCTTTTGGGGTTATTACCCCAGTCAAACAGTGAATGGATTAAATTTGAAGAGGAACCAAGCTATAACTGTTTTCCTAATAAAATTGTGGCTATTTTGTACATCCTAAACTGCCTCGTCAGTCAGCTGATTTTGTAGGATGATCTGTTATATATCGTTCATCCAACAACAGTTCCAAATTTGGACTTGTTATCATAATCGGTGGCCCCATGAAGTCAAAACATGGTGGAGATATACCTTGGTTGGTTTCCATCAAATGAGGTCAAATGATTATGCTCCAAACTTTTTCTTAATTTATGATTTTCCTTTGAGACCTTTTCAGAAAAATAAGCAATTTACCATCTTTTCCAACACCACTTCACCAGTTGCTGTGAAACTGCATAGGGACATGTTTGGAGACTCCTGAACCCCTCATGTGCTCAAGAAGGGACGATACAACATGTTTCTGTTATACTGTGAATGTTAGTATGCATTGTTCATTTTTTTTCCTTTTTCCTCAAAACATCTGAGCAGGATAGTTAAAATCTATTCCGAATTATTTTTAACTGAAAATACCCCCAAGTCTTTGAACATTATTGAGATACCTTAGTTACTTTTCAATTTATTTGGTCATGCAAAGGTTGGTGTGTTCACAGCAATGTTAACAGTGAGACTTACAGCTTGAGCAGCATATGACCAGCAGATATTAAACCATACTTTTTTCTTTCAGACATCATGGGGAAAAGGAGTTAAATCAACTCTTGGACTATTAAATATGTGGCTGTTGGCTGTAATATTATGTATTTGCAAATTCCTTTGACGTCTCACAAAAAATCGCCACATATTATGAGGCATGAGATGCCTGTCTGATTTCCGCCCAAAGGTTACAGTAACATCCTGAAACGTATTTTTGTTGCGCTGATTTAAAGCCCCTGCAAAATTTACAATACTGGCTGGGTAGTGGCAAAATAATTTGATTTGTCTAGGTTGGCCCCATAATAGAATGTTGAATCTCAGACCACCTAAAGCTGATAGGCGCTGCTTCATAAAAATGTTGCATAGCTTTGATTTTGTGGTACTTAACCTATACCATGCTTATGTATGATTGTATATAGTATGCCTACACGTAAATGTAATGCAATTCGTATAATAATGTATTAGACACATTCGGGATCACGAGACGGAGGATTTTTCATCGAGCATCCATATTTAAAAACTATTTGTGCCAACCTAAAGCTTTTTGGCAAGGGTGGGTGGGGTAAAGATGAGAACAGAAATGAGATACTGGTAAATAGTATTTCACCCAAGAAATGATTCTACTATACATACGTAAACCACATTTTCCTCTCTTTTTGCTCCATGTAACGTCACCAGTTAGAGAGCACTCCTAACCCGCTACCTGTATTTTCAAATTTTGTGGATAGTAGACCGGTGTCATGTATTGTTACCTTGACATTTGTCTGGTAAAATTGTATTCGTGATTTATATTCTTATTTAAAGCCAACTGAAGTGCTCCTGCACTATCAGATAATCTTAAAGCAAATACACGGGGAGTCTGAGGATTTTGTATCTTTTGGCAAGTACTTTGCTCGATTATATACACTGGGAAGTCCGTGTTGTGCTTGTATGATCGCCCGTTATGGTAAACAAACAGAACTTCACAATTTTAACGGCCATCGTCAGTTACCACGTATGCATGACCAAGCCTTACGTTAGCGTATAACTTTTGACTATTTAGCAAAGCACAAGCATTTCTCCTCATATAATGTAAGTGGATGGATAGCGATCGTCACCTGCTCCTTCTCTCGCTCGTTCCCTCTTGTCAAGTAGTATGGGATGGATGCTTTGGAGTACTGTCAACATTAGTCGAATGGCACACTACCCGGGATTTGTGCCCTTAAATTAAGCCGACCGAAGTTTTTTACAACATGATTTAGTTTGAAAGAAAATAACAAGCATTATGACGATGTTTTCAATTGACCAACACCCAGAATGGTCGCCCTTACCTAGACCAGGATGGAACTCAACAAAGGATAAACATTGACGAGCATGGGAATCTTGTAAATTTTATTTTGATTTGTGTATTTCATTTTATCTTTAATTACGTTATTGTATTTATTTATTTGTTTGCTTTTTTTGGTTGTTTGTTTGTTTGTTTATTTATTTATTATAATGGCTTGTATTGGGGATTTTCGTCAATGTTTAGTCACGACTGGAGTAGGTTTTTGGCATCAGAAGCTCACTCAAACATACAGCCTTGCAGTTTATTCTTGGTTGGACAGACAAGCACACAGAGATGCAAAACGAAAAGACACCTGTTGCATGGCCAAATCAACCTCACATGTTGCCTTACTTTCGATAGTATACTTGGCTATCATCAAATTGTTCTTCATCCATACAATATTCCTGTGGCTTCTTTGGTGCGCACTCACGTTTGTCAGTTTGTACCATCCACGCATGTGTCTGATCAAGGCAACTATAATTGCCATACAAAGAAGTGCAACAGTGTTACATCTTTAGTGTAGTACAGTTCAGACTTTGCTTTCTACTGGCCAAAGGTGATGTTGGTGAAACGTCATTACCTTCCAAACTGTACTCTCAGATTAACTTGCGACAAATTAAACTGCTAATTGCAAATAAGGTATGAAATAAGCAAGATTTGATAATCTGGAAATCTTAATTTGGTAATTCTTTCCAAACACACTACTGCAGGAGCTGTGCGATTTTGAAGTTGTATCGAGCACGAAGTTTGCTACGACTGACCCTCCCGCACAGAAAATGGTCCGCGGGGCACGTGTTGTAACGAGTTTCTGATGAAATAGGTTCATGTATTACCAGTTCTACCGACAAACAAAAAGGACTTACGGTACCTTCTGTATGAGTAAGCGGAACATACAAAAATCAACACCCTTTCAACTAAGACCAACAAGTTCCAGCGAAACACTGGCATCACTATTCCCTGAATGGATATCAGGATACAACCTTCAGACATCCAGCAAAGGTGCAATGCGATACAGAGGACGCCATAGGACAAACACCATATCGCAGAGCTTAAAGCCAAAACAAGGCAGATAAACATTATCTGCAGTATTTAAGTTTGCATTCTAATCTATTTTTGTACATAAACCTATTTTGCTAAGTTAGCTAAAGTGCATATTTTGCGTTTGATTTTATCCTGCACGGGTGTTTATCAACATTGTTTTTAACTATAATTTATCTTGTGATTTTGTATGAGGCATGATGGAAGAATTATTTTTTTATTATTTTTTTTTGGGGGGGGGGGATCATATGATTGCATTTGCGACTTCAGTTTATTTATTACTTCATCATGTTGTATGTGCATATGCTTCATGGTCCTGTGTATCTCATGCACGTATTT
The DNA here is from genome assembly GCA_964020975.1 of Hermodice carunculata. Classification (NCBI taxonomy): domain Eukaryota; kingdom Metazoa; phylum Annelida; class Polychaeta; order Eunicida; family Amphinomidae; genus Hermodice; species Hermodice carunculata. The sequence goes on along the minus strand of OZ026618.1, from coordinate 44,269,092 downwards.
TATTTCTTCATTGGTAGTAATAGCACATTACAGAGTCATAGAGCACTAGTGGCTACATGTGTAATGTATTATTATTGCATTAACCCTCCTATATACTTAAAAGCCCAGTCCAAAACGTGACCACATACTTGGCCACATTAAAAAAGAGAAATTTTGTGCGATATTTTTGCTTTTTGAGACCTTTACCATCGTGTCATCTGTAACAAGTCGCAGACTCAACTGCTTCTGCTGTCGTCCGTCAGAGTCAAATTCTTCGTATTTTTCCCTACCTATTCTTTAAGCTCATTATCTCATGTCATGAATGGTTCAACAAGCCGAAACCTAACCTGAAAGGCCATTGAGGTGGCTGTTGTAGCTGTCAAAAGGACGCCGAGCTTTTCTGCAATGGTGTTCAAAAATTTAAAAAAAATCATGATTCAATCTTTTGGCATAAGTTTGAAATCATGAACCATTTTGCCATGAAACATGGCTTCTTAATTTTTTATCGTGTCATTTATTTTATTTATTTATTTTTTTTTTTTTTGCTTCAATTGCTTGCTTAAAGCGTAAGTGTTGGTTATACATTCTACTGATGCAGCTTTGAGAGATTTTTTAAAAACTCGAAGCCAAAATAATAGGGAAGGTCACGAAAAGGTTAGTCGAGTGGAACAAATTTGGTTAGGTCTCTGGTGGCCCCAAAATTCTTGGCCTGTGGGTCTGCTATTCCAGGATTTGGAGCTTCTGGAGGCATTACTGAACAAACTCTGCAGAGTAACAGGGACTTTTCATCTATCACACTTTGCCAGATTGTGGGCTAGACATCACGACACTGCCAAATCAATCACTCAGTACCACAGAATGTGTTCCAAACAGTTGTGAGTGGGAAACTGTGTTCCTTGTCTTTTAAACCATAAGATGCACATTGGTCAAATCTTGTTGATTAGGTCAAGAATCACATCCACCAACCCCCCTTTTTTCAAACTGTTAATAGTTTCTTTGTAGAATAAAGAAAATGCTTCAAGCTTTAACGCTTTGAAGTCAGGGTTGTTATTTGTGGAGGCGTTTCGCAATATACATTACAGGCTTGTCCTTCTGAGCCACTAGCTAATGATCAAACTTTCCGGCGTTAAACCTGAAATTCCTAATAGCATATTACGCATATTTGTCGATTAGTTTTGCATGCACTGGACATACCCATGCTGTTATGCTGTTCCAACAGGTTTTCAGATGAATTTTGGCACCTGTTCATTCAATCAGGAATGAAAAAATCACGTGAAATGAACATGACAGCACGCAAGAAAAACAGCTTCGTTTGAAATGAGATTCAAAAGTTTCTCCCATCTGGTTGCCAGGTTAACAACAACAAAAAAATGCAAATATGATGTATTTGATAACAGAAAGAAGAAAAATATTTATTTTATAAATTGAGAAGGCCCCGATCGGAAAATTTGGTACTTTCTTGTGAATCTTCCGATATCACATATTTGATATCCTGCATCAAATGTAAATCAGAATTTGTGGGCCTAACTAATGAATCAGTTAATGAGAGATTTAGTGGTCATAACACGACAATTAAAAATCATAAATTAATCCCTTCTTTGTGTAACTATTTCAATTCTGAGGAACATTCACATATGGATTGCCTAATACCATTTGTTGGTCACATAGAGCCAAATTTGTTCGATCTAGATGGTTATGTTAATTTTAACAAATGGAAGATTTTTGGATCAAAACACTTCATTGAGCTTTTCCTTTTGGACTCAATGTCACAATTTGAATTTTAGGCTTCAGTGAAGTTAGGAATTTGAACTTTGCAACTGTTGGTAGCAGTCACAGACCTTTTCATAGTAATCAGGTTGGTATTCAAAGAAGGATAGAAAATTATAGACAAAGAAAATTGCGGAAAAAAAAGGAAATTTGGGAATATGGATACAAAGACATTGTCCAAAATTTACGGCAGGCTTTCTCCAATGACATTGATCAATTACACGTAGACATGACAATTATCAATGAATGTTTGGGTCTAACTAATTAAGAACACTCATTTCCTCACAATTTATTTGTGAAATTGTGTATGCTTACACAGCAATTTTTCCGAAACCAGACTCTAATAAGAAAAAATTGGATCAAATGTTTTGCAGCATTCCTTTCAAACACAAAATTACTGATTCACTTAACAGTCAGTCCCTTTTCAAATTGAAAGTCGTTCGTAACATGATTTCCAAGGAACGCAAAATGAAAGATCCCTCATCATTTCCTATAAATATAGCAACAATATTGGACAAAGTATCATGAATTACAAGTTATGTCTGGCTTCAATTACTCTTGAGGATATCAACATCGAATCAAATTGTGACTGTCCGTCTAACAATAGATATTCTAATTTTGTTGATGCATGCCACAAATTTGTATTTACAGGTAATTTGGATATAATACAAATTTCAGGTTAAAAAAAGATGAAAATAGGTACAAAATTCCGAATATGTCCTAAGTTGAATATTGACAGTATTTTTCAGGATACATGTGATGCATTTGATTCCTACTTTATGAAATGGGCAAAGAAATACATGGAATTTCATAAATTTGAAGGATGGTTATCAAACTTGAAAAGAGTCTTTAGAAATAGAATTTATCGTTACAAATCCCACATTAAGACTTTCAATACGGTTAATCTAAAGCAGCCTTAAGTTTCAAAAGCAGTGGAAGAACTACAAGAAAGATATGTAATCACTAACATTGATAAGGCAGGTAACAATTTTGGGATCATCTGTAAATAATTATTATCCAGATTTCTTGAAGAAAATGAACTCTGTGTAAACGATATTTCAGACAGAGAAGGAAACGACGTATATTAATTACACAAACAATCCATTGACAATTTGATAGATACACATAAATATGATATGAACAGGAATTTTAATATCAACATTTCTGAAGAGGACTCTTCTATCCCACTTTACTTCTGGATACCCAAATGACATAAAAACACTTTTAAATCTAGATTCATAGCTGGTGCTTCAAAATGTAAAACAAAACAATTATCAAGGGAAGTAATATTGTGTTTGACTGCAATTAAGATTTAATTTCCGTAAATACTGCATAGCAATTTCAAGAAACTGTCAAATCAATTGTTTTTGAAGTATTAGCAATTCTTCCGAGTTGGTATCTAAAATCAAAGATTTAAAAGCACAAAATATCAATTTTAAAAATTTTATCCACTGTTCCATCATCTACCCATAGATAAGATCAAAAGTTCTCTTTCCAAATTCATAAGCAAAATGTTTAAACACAATGGTAAACCACACATAAATATTAATTCATATGCAAGGAAAGCATATTGGTCACGCATTGAATATTCAAAGAGCAACGTTAAATCTGACACTGTTGAAACTTTAATAGATGCTTTAACATTTCTTTTGGATAATATTTTTATTCAATGCAGACCATTGATTTTCCTGCAAATAAAAGGCATTCCAATGGGTAGCGACTGCTCCCCGTTACTGGCAGATTTATATTTAACCTTGCTTGAATTTAGGTATATCAATACATTGATAATATAGGACTTTGAAATGGATACAAAATTATTAAAAACAACGCAAAAAATACATTGATGTCATCCCTTGTGTAAATTTACAAAATATCAGTGCAAATGCTAATGAAATTAACCCAAAAGATATCCGTTGGGAGGGTTACAATTCAGATGGTTTCAGATGTGTTTCTGGGCTTGGTAATTCAGGTCACTAATGACAAGTTTTGCATTAAAGTCTATCTCAAAACATATGAGTCTAACTTTGAAGTAGCTAACTATCCTTTCCCGGACAGTAATATTTTGGAAACTATTCGATTTAATACATTTTTGCACAAATTTTAAGACTTGGTCGTATTTGTTCTAAATTTCAGGACTTTGCATCCAGAACCATTTTTTTTCTTAAATAAACTTGAGTCAAGCGGACTCAAAGATGTACTTTTGATCAAATAAATCTTCAAATTGTGCTGCAAATATCCAGAGATAATTAGAACGTTTGACTTCAATAATTTTAGACATTTTAGGCTGGCCTCTTATGCTACTTAATTTACCTTTGGACATCATTCTGTTTAATATTCCCCTTTCTGACATTTTAGGCCACCTTGTTGTCTGTTAGGTCAAACCTCCCGCTTATAGGTACCAAGCAGCTACCCACGACAGTTACAAGCTTGCCTAATGGTACTTGATACCTGGTTAAGAAATATTATATTTTGATTCATTCTCTTGACTTTAATACTAATGAGTTTCATTCTTTTCTGATTTGCCCAAAATTTTGCTGTTAATATCCAAAGATTATTAGATTGATTGCCTCCAATAATTTTGCAGTTTTTAGACTTGTGTGTTTTACTACTTAAAGTTTAGTTTATGGGTATCATTCTGTCTTAGTATTCACGTTCAGACATTTTAAGCTTACATGTTTTTGGCCAGGTTACCCCTCCCGTCCCCCCCCCCCGGGGGGGGGGGGGCTATGGGAAGGAAACAACAGTTAACAGTCTGCCTAATTGTACTTAAAATCGTGCTAAAAAAAATGTTTTTAAAACATGTTTTTCACGCAAATACTAATGACTTTCATTTTTTTTTTTTTGACATGCCTAAAGGCACATTTACTCAATACAAAAGAATTACTCAAAGTTGACAGTATCTCCTTAAATGTCACAAACCTGACGCATGACGTTGAAAACATTGAAACATTGATTCAGTGTTGGCTGTGAAATAGAGCTTAATTTTTTGGAAACTTTCAAAGTGAGGATTAGGTGTCATCATGGGGTTGCATTTCTGATGCAGGTTGTCCATTGTTGCAGTATTTGCTGGATTTTTCTTGGTTTGTACAGGTGGTCTAGCTGCAACTGTTTATATTACAATCGCTGGGACGGAATATAAGGCCCCGGGTTGTTTCTACTTCAGTTATACACTGGCAGGTGATTTAACTAGGATAAGTTATCCAACCAGGAAGGGTACATACTGGTTAAGGGGTAAGTCAAATATTTCTTATCTGAACTTGTACTATGCAAATTAAGTAATTATGTTCTGTTTTATAGGTTTTCTTCTTTCATTTTGAAGCTTTACATTTATACGCAAAACTTAACGTGTTTAGCTAATTCATCATTTGCCACGTTCATATTTATTCATTATTATGTTGGTTGCCTTTTGCTGAATATTTAGCTTAGACAAGGAGCTGCTACTCAGAGAGACATGTATAGGCTCCGAAACATGTTCTGAGTAGTTACCCGCTGAACTACCTTTTATTTATTCGGGCTAATACAGCGTATGTCAAAAGAAGAACGTGGGCAATATGGACAATAGTTCTTCCATATTAATATGGGTAAGACAGTGGCAGGTAAGCTTATGCAGAGTAAAGAGTTCCGACTGCGGAATAGGGTAATGGCTAAAAGGAATTGGTTCTGGACGAAAAGACAAAAATAGAATATTAGGGATCCGGTATTATATTTGGGTGAATTCTTGTTCCAGTTTACGTGTCCTGATACCTTATTTCAGTGGTTACATATAAACACCTGCAGGCTTTGTTTCTGATGAATGCTATCATTTTTTTGGTCACCATGCTAACCAAAATTATACATAGTTGTGCATAGTTGTGTTAACGAATCAAGAAAAATGATAAATTTGTGCTCATTTTGTGGTAGTAGTTTCGTCGTAGCACAATGAATTGGATGTCATTGAATGTGAGTAGCCTTGTTTGCTGTCAAGTCGTATTTTACATTATGGGATGTTATGGATTGTTTTCTGATCTAAATTTCATCATGATCGACAGAAATTCACAGGTGATAGGAACGCCGTCGCTTCTACTCATGATTGTTTGCATTGATCTCTCTGGAACTTCTTTAACTCTGAATTCACGTTGACGGTGACCGAAGGTGTCAAAATACGTCGAATAAACAATGATAACTTTCACTAGATCAAAATCACATGATTCCCTGATAAAACACGTGCTTGCTTGCCTGAGTGTGTGACCGAAACGGACAAAGTGGCCTGATCCATGGTTCATGGCAAGGTCAATATGACTGCCAAACAAACGTGGTTGCACTAGGAAAACACTGACTCTTATTTTGATCCATAAAGTCTGAATTATGGTGAATTAGACTGCACCAAGCGTGTAGAATAAAGTTAGGACAGGGAGTTATGCCATCAAAACAATTTTACAACAGTTTCAGCTGATTACGTTTTTGCCATCCGTACCAGGCGATGCATCTGGCCTGTTGAAGGTGAAGGGAAAGAGAAAAAAAACGAGACCAAGAAACATTTTCAAGTTACCAAACACATCTTTCAGCCCTCTGACAATGATCTTTATTGAAATACAGATCTAATGGTTGTAATAGTTGAATAATGATAATAAGTTTAATGATTTCTTTTCGAAGCATATTTAATCGATGATGATGATGAAGAAGTGGTGGTGGCAGGAATTTGCGCTACCTGAGAAAGTCCACCTTGGACTCTGAAGTTGAGCTGTTACGCTCGTGCACGTGGGGTTACACCAACAAGCGACCACCTGCATTTACGACCACTTTTTAGTCTCTGCTATGCGTGGTTGCTCAAAAAAAGACTACTGCACCACAGTTCTGGGGTCATACCGGCATTTAATGCAAGAGCATCGCAAACAAGTTTTTGGAGAAAAAAATCTTGCCAGTTTTATGTGTGTGTGTGAGTTATATATATATATATATATATATATATATATATATATATATATATATATATATATATATATATATATATATATATATATATACATATATATATATAAATATATATATATATATATATATACTTATATATATATATATATACATACATACATACATACATACATACATACGTCGCCAAACCAGGTGAACCTAGATTAACTATTCCAACGGTAAATATCAAAACATCAAGGCATGCTACTTTCAGTCCAAAAATAGAAGTAACAGCTGCCTTTTAGGAAATTAAATGCGAAAATTTGTATAGGTTGCCAGCATTAGAGGAAAAACTTGATTTCTTCAAGACTACAGTCTCTGAAGAAATCAATGAACATATTCCTATATAAAAAAGTGATATGCTCGACTAGCGGGACCAGGGCAACTCCAGAATTTAGAGGACTTCTAGCTAGACAACAAGCAGCATGATGCATTTGTAACCTGGAACTATACAGCCAAATCTCAAACAAAATAAACCGTCAAGCAAAAAAAGCAAAGAAAAAAAAACAAGAACAAAAACAAAATAAAGAGGTCAGTAAACCTAATGTGCAATTTTGGATTGAATAAAAAACTCGATGGCCTTCAAAATGTGGCAAACGTTATATCACAAGTCTAAACTTGCAAATGAAATCAACAATACATTTGCCTCTGTCCTCCAGGACTTACATCCACGGGCGCCAAAACCTCCAAACAAGGAACCCATACCTGACCAGTTTATTATTACCTTCGATGAGGTTGAGAAACAACTGTCCAACCTCAAAGTATCAAAAGCTGTGGGTCCTGATAACATACCCAATTGTATATTAAAACACCTAACAGACATTATAGCCAAACTTATATGTGCAATCTTTAATAGCTCTCTAAAGGAAGGCCATGTGCCTTTGTGTTGGAAGTGTGCTAAAGCTTTTTGTGCAGTCCTTAATAGCCCCGTAGGAGATGGTCATGTGCCTTCCTGTTGGAAGCATGCTGATGTCATTTCTGTGCCAAAGACAAACCCAATGAACAACCTTAAAATGGATCTGTGGCCAATATCGTTAACCCCAATATTAGCAAAGCAACTGGAAAAGCATCCTGTCCATCATCTTAGGAAGTCGTGCCCTAGCATTGATCTCTCCCAGTTTGGGGCAATGAGCGATACCTCCACTACCCATGCATTATTCAAAATTCTCCATCCTATTTACAAAGCAGTGGAAAATAGCAAAAACTTTGCCCGACTCCCTCTGATTGGTTTTAGCAAAGCGTTTGACCATATCCGCCAAGGCAAATTATTAGAAAAGCTAGTGGCAAATGGCCCTCGTCCCATCATCACCAAATGGTACTACAGCTTCCTAGCCGAGAACAAACAGAGAGTCAGAGAGAATAAAGTGATATCTGACTGCGGAAATATCAATGGGGTATACCCCAAGGTACCTTAAGTGACCCCGGCCTCTTCATCCACATGATCGTAGACCTCAAGACTGAACTCCCTAATGTCCAGTTTGTAGATAACACATCCTTTGTGGAAATCACTGTAAAAGGACAACCATCAATAATGCCAAGCTCTGCAGATGATATTCTCCACTGGTCAAAACAAAACGACATTGGTATTCATACATCAAAGAACAAAGAGCTGCTTGTCTCTTTTGGAAAAGATCCAGATGTTCCTTGCCTCGTTTAAAATGAAACTGAAATCGAACGAGTCAATCAAACAAAACTTTTTGGTGTCATTCTTAGTAGTGACCTAAAATGGGAAGCCCACAGAAGATACATCAATGAGACTGCCAAACGCCTCTTTTATCTAAGACAGCTCAAATATGCTGGTCTGTCCAGCACAGACACTGTAAGAGTCGACAAAGCTTTAGTAAGAAAGACCAGTTTGTGAGTACGCTTGCCTGGTTTGGTTGATAAGCCACCCAAAGCATCTGCAAATTTGCTAGAATCAATTCAAAGCCATGCTTGAAACTTATACTGCCCTCACACGCATATTATGTAGCATTAGATGCGCACCACCTTGACACCCTGTCGGATAGAAGAAAGCAAATATGCAACTCCTTCTTTCATGCCATGGCACTCAAATCTTACAGCCTTCATAACCTACACCCTGAAAAAATGTACATATGACTTCCACTTAAATATGAATAGGGATTTCAAAAATGCAGGACCATAGGTACAAAACTAGTTTCATTCCAGGGTGCGCTTTCAATTGTTAAGAAAATGAATAACATTCTTTAAAAATGCAAGACTGGCTGACTCTATCAGTGTGTAATAATATTGAGAGACTGCCCTAGGCACACCTTAAAAAGCAGTCACATAAAGCAGGCGGTTTCCAAAAGGAGGGATGATATATACATATGAATATATATATATATTGTATATATATATATATATATATATATATATATATATATATATATATATATATATATATATATATATATATATGTATATATATATATAGCAGGGGGTTTACAAAAGGAGGAATGGTTTATATATATGTAATAGTGCATCTCCAGCTGAACCTTTTCTACTGCATATATATATATATTCACATGTATGTATATATGTATGTATATATATATATATATATATATATATATATATATATATATATATATATATATATTTATATATACATATAAATTTATATGTATATATTGTTGCATCCTTCAACCAAAACTTTGGCATTAGTGAACGTAATTTAGAGCCCGGTTTGATTGGTTCAAATGACTAAAGCATAATATGATAATTGGATGCCATGGCAACAGTGTTACCCTTACAGAAAATATGGAAGCCTGTACAAATTAAGAAGTCTCTCTCTAGATGATTTCTCCAGTATTTTCAATGCGCGGCAAATTAGAACAAATTACAGGTGAGGTGTGGTTCATTGTTTACTATTTTGCTAAAAATCTATGACAACAGGCTAAAAAAGTTAACATTGAGTCTCATAAGCTTGAATTGCATGTAGTAAAGAAGATTGCATTGAACAGTGAAAGAATGGATTTAACCACTGTTGGACTCCATAGGATAACCCTGTCTTGAGTCAGGGATGTGTTAGATCCATCATTTAGTAATATGGACTAAAGATCTGATTTGAGTTCAGTGTGTTATCCATGGCGATGATTGTATTTCTGCTGTTTTTGGAGTTTTTGCACATAAAATGTATGAATGTGCTACGGTTTATGGTCACTGTATACTATATCTTAAATTGTTTGTACTCTATCAACATGGGTTTGTATAATAAAGCTTAACTATATTTAAAGACTTTGCCATCCCGCATCAATTTGTAGTTGTTCATGACGATCGGAGGCATTCATAATTTCAGTTTCTTCCTTTTTAGTAATTCTATTTTCTTCTGTTATCCCCATGGTGATCCATCAGTGGGTGATGTATTATGACATAACTCTGAGGAGTTGAATGTAAATTCCTCGTTTAGTTATAATACTCACCCATGGATTACCATATCAGATCCAACCATCCGTGCTCTGTTCAACTCTTTTACCTGCAGCAGTGATTCACCAATATCTGCGAAACTATAGAAGATAAGTGTATCAGAAATATAATGGTACAACACAGATTTATTAGTTGGATGCTATAGCTGTGCTTCTGTCCTGAAGAAACCTATCTCTGATGGCAATATCCATATCGCATCTATAGGCGAGTATTTTGAAGAAAGGCTTTGATAACAATCCATGCTGAGTGGACCTGGTGATGGTAAACTGTTGTGAAGTGTGCAGAAAATATCTCTGGAAATAAGGTCAATGTGGCTGATGTGCGGTCTTTATCTGGTGCTTATGACCGTCACCACAATACATATCAATCTTCTAATTTAAATCAGTCTTCAGTGGTCGCGAAATACACCACATGATAATGAAAATTGGGACAATATTTCCTGTGGACAGTCTAAACTCTAGAATTTAGACAGGACCATCACAGTGACCTACGCCAATATCCTGGTTGGTTAAAATAATAATAGTTTTATTGAACCTCCGATGACAGAGAAAATAAAAGATTGCATCCGTACACAGTTCAAAATAAAGTACAAATGCCCAGGGTAGCAGATGATTATACAAAAACTAAGTACACATAGTGCATCAGCCCAGAAAGTGGCATAAAAACAATGGGCATAATGATTTAAAAAGCTTTGGTTAACAGGACGACTAGGTTGTTTGTGCTCCGTGGATCTCCGTTTCTGGTATCTGGGCGACTGAACAAGGTAGTGTAAGGTATCGACAAGGCCGTCTCGACCTTGTGCCATGTGGGGTCCAACCAGCGGTCTCCTGTTGGGCAGTCCCAGCACAGCACGAGTAGGACAGACCCCAAAATGAAGTAAACGATCAATACGAGTGCCAGCAGGGGCATGTCCAGAAACAATAAAACAGGCAAGAAAACGAGTACAAATATCCCTGCATGGAAAAGACACGCAGAAGGCCCTACGAGCGAAAGAGCCCGATTTAGACTTAAGGATGTCATAAACACGACTAATATCAAGTGAGTGGAGTAAGATAGAGTGATTGACTCTCTTATTGATCCCAAGCATACTCTTAATAACAGATCCTTGGGCAGATTCCAGCTCTGCAAGATTTTGCTTAGAAAGTTTAACACATTTTGAACCATATGGTAAGCTGGGTACGCCGACTCGGTTCCATAAAAAAAGTTTTAACTTTAGTGTCCAGTCCCGGGTATGTTTCACCAACGGGAGCATACCTAAATATAGCCCTTCTAGAGCAAACAGTTCTGTCTTTATCATGAGCGTCAAAGGAACAGTTACTAGAATAGGAAACACCGAGTATATTAAGACTTAAGACGTTATCCAGTTTATGCTCGCCAAGAATCCAGGAAGGCTCGTGGTTATATAAAACATGCCTCCTTTACCAACAATCATACACTTTGACTTTTTGTGACCAAATTTGAATCTCCAGCGCACAGCGTAATTATGAAAAGTATCAATTAAAACTTGTAGACCAGTAGAAGTGCTCGATATTAACGTAATGTTGTCAGCATAAGCAAAGCTGCGAACTCCTTCCTGGTCGATACGCACTCCACAATCAATGTTACGTAATTCTATTAGAAGATCATTCATAAAAATATTGAACAGCCGGGGGGATATTATACTACCCTGCCTTGTGCCTCAAGTAATATGCAACTTAGCGCTGTACGAGTGTTTCCACTTAGTAATGCTATATTAATTACTATACCACTTATGCAGAAATAGCCAGCTGGTCTGCTCCACAAACAAGATAACAAAATACTACAAAATAAAATCATTTTGTTATTTTAAGATTCAGAGATATACACCAAGGTGGAAATCTGGCAAAAAGCTTTTGATAAGAAGTAAAAAAATATCACTTACTGCAATCGTCACTTACTAACTTTGTATTAAAAAATAAATGCATTTATGGACACCCACCTAGTGACTAAATTTGTTTTGACCATTCCACAAGACGAATTTCAAGAGTTCAAGAGCCTATACATATAGTTTTGGAGGTTAGTAATTGTTGGGCAAATGTGCAGAGCAATGGGCTAAGTTGTTTTGGAGACGATTATGCCAAAAGAAAAAAATGCATAAGAAATGTTTTTAAAAAATAGTAAAGCCTAACATGTTACTTTGGAATCGCACATATTTAGTTCCAATCAGCACACTTTCCTAACTGAAAGTCTGCGTTATGTGTCTTTTCTAGTATTAATAGGAACAATCTAAATAATCTAATTGACAATCCCATATGAACTTGAACACACAAATTCAATTGCCTCAAATTCACATTATATTGATAGAACTAACCTTTCAGAGCATATCATACCTTTTGCACATTTTTTTTCTCTTTTAAGCTTGAACATCCAATCTTTAACTACAAAATTTGATAGCTGAAAACATTACTTGAAGCATTACTGAACAAAAACATTAAACTCCGCGCCATTTGTCTGCAGGAAACTTGGTTAGAAAGATTTAATCCGGACATTAGTTTTTTTTAAAAAACTGAAAAACTGCATCCCCATTTCTCTTGGGGCTACTTGCAGAGGGAGGAATATTAATTTATATTCACCAAATTTATCAATATGCGATAAGAGATTTCTATTCTCCAAATACTGCATGGAAGGTTCAGTTTATTGAAATATTTGGAAATAATTCGAAACAAAAAATTACAATTTGCTACATATACAGGACACTCCGTGACATAGATGACCACATAGAATCATTTATCACTGACATTTTACCGTACTGACCTTTTAAAAGCAAACATTAGATAGTTGTATAAAGATTTTCTCAATGCAGTGATGAATAATGACTCAATGCCTACCCACTCGTTTTTCTGAAAGAAATGCAACTGTGATTGATAATGTCTTTTGTAGCTTAATCCGTAGTAACAAAGTATGCCTATTTGGAATTACCTACACAAATTTACCTGATCACCTACCATATTGTATATGCACAGACCAGAAAAACCTTGAAGCCCCACCAAAATATGTTCAAATCGAAACAAAAGATCCTGTGTCACTTAAAAATTGTATGCAGCATATAAATGATACTTACTTCATGCAAGTCCTCGATCATGATTTAAACTGTGACCCTAATCATAACTATGACAAATTTATAAACGTAACACGTCACTTTAAAAATAAACATCTACCCACCAAAACGGTCCGTTTTAACAATTATAAACATAAAATGTCTCCTTGGATTGCAAATGGAATTCTAAGATCAATAAAATTTCGCGACAATCTCCACAAACAAACGAAGGGCACACATTCCGATTTTTATCAATTTTCTACTCTGACGCAAAATGTAAAAACTTACAAGATAATACTAAACAGATCAATTCAACAAAACTAAACGGAATAACTATCACTCCCAATTTGAAAATAAACACTAAAAAGACATGTAATCTTATGAAAATGATTTTAAAGTAAGTAAAACAAAAATATTTTCCCTCTTTTATATTATTAATGACAAAAAGAAATCTAATAAGAGTCCAAAAGCACACAAATTTAATGCATATTTTTTACAGATATTGAGCCAAAACTAGCTGCCAACATGGACCAGCGAAACGTACCTCACTCCAGCACATACCTTCATCATCGATGAGAAAATATTTCTACTTTTATCAGTACTTCTCCAGCTGAAATTGAATCCATATTAAACAACTTTAAACCTTAGTCAAGCTCGGGGCATGATCAGCTGTCAATGAGACTTATGAAGAAGATTAAGTCTTCACTGGAAACTCCATTAGGCCATAAAATTTACCAATCTCTTACCACTGGAATATTTCCTGTAATGCCAATTTACAAGAAGGATGATGAAAAGATTCTAAATAACTATAGGCCTACATCTCTACTTCCAACTGTCCCGAAAGGTTATGAAAAAGGTGGCCTATCGTCAACTCTATGACCATTTTGTATCACACCATATTTTTATACAAGTCATCATGGCTTCAAACAGTTTCATTGTACTGAAAGAGCTACTTTAAAATTTATTGATAGAATACATAGAATTCTCCACAAAGGCAAAATACCCATAACAATGTTTTTAAATCTGTCTAAAGATTTCGATACTTTGCATCATGAAATCCTGTTATAGAAATTAAAATATTTTGGTGTTTCTGAGACACGTTTAAAGTGCTTTAAAAGCTACTTGACCAATAGAACTCAATATGTTCAGGTAGATACCATTCATTCCAAACCATTACATACAACATCATCGATGTCCCTCAAGGATCTATCCTTCGCCATTTCTTTTCATTATCTTTGTTAATGATCTTCATCTAGCCACCCAAAACTTTGAGTCAATACTCAATGCTGATATGACACAACCCTCGGAAAATAACTTGGTACTTCCCAGTTTGGATATCGGTCAAACAACAGGAACATATAAAACAACTTAAAAACGCATATCACTGGCTTGCTGCAAACAAACTAGCTCTAAATTTACCCAAAAATAAATGATTTTCTATTTTTCTAAACATAGGTGTGACATGAATTTAAATCTAAAAATAAAAAACACGCCATGAGGGAGAACAAGTTAGTTTGATTTCATAGGGCTAATAATCAACGAAAAATTAAATTGGAATGCCCATATAAATAAGATTGCTAATAAAACTGCTCGCAGTATAAGAATACATGAAAGGCTACATCATCTGCTTCCTAGAAATACGTTTCTTTTAATTTATAATTCTCTGTCTCTGCCCAATATTAAATACTTTATATTTGCTAAGAGTTATTCCTGTTATCCCATATTTAAACTTCAAAAATCGCCTATCCATAAATTATGTTTTACACATTATTGTGTACATGCTGAGCCTTCATTTAAGGACTTAACGGTTTTAGAAGCTGCTGGCGTGTTTAAACTTTAAGATTTAAAAATTATACTACAGATATAGTAAAAACGAATTACCTTGCTACTCCAATTTAATAAGATCTTTCGACCTTACCTGTTTCTCATCCATATTTCACGAGATATGGCAACATTCCTCACTATGCCACCTCCCAACATGTAGCCACCAAAAAGTACAGACGGCATGCTTGCCCCAAATCACTTTCTGATACACTGTTACACATATCAGGAAAAATTCCCACACACTCCTTCTCTGGATTCTGTAAATATGTTAAAACATATTATAAACCAAAATTCTGAAAATTGTTCCATTGTTGATTGCTTTGTTTGTAACAACACTTCATAATTGTACCTGAAAACTTGTATATTAATGCCGGAGATATTTCTCTTTGATTTCTGTCTGTAATTTACCGAGCCTCTGTTGAAACATATGTCTAACATACAAGTCAACCTTTCCTAGATGGTCCTTGCTGAACCGGATGGTTATCATCCTTAGCAGGGTCATCCTGATTACAAATTTTGTATGGTAATTCCATTATCACTACCATCTATTCTGTTTTTATCATTTATGTTTTTGCGTGATTACCAAAATGTGTATAATGTATTCACCTCTACGTCGAATGAAGAGAATCTGAATCTGAATCTGAATCTGCAACAATTACATTGTAAACATTTATTAAACATTAAGGGAGCGTGGTCCACTTTTACAGCACGATACACAGAAAATACAGCTTTCCTCCAAACATGCCCTCAAATACTATACACGTGTTATTTTGGATAATATAAACTATATATTTTCTCAAAATATACATTTGGATTGAGCTATTACAAATAATGCAATTACTGCTAGTGTTAAGTAATTGAATTTTAAATGCTTAATTGAAAAATGTTTAATTTGCATATCTTTGACGACAAAAATAGCGCAAACACCCAAACTGGGAAACATTGTTTTCTTATGGAAATGAAACAGTACACTTTTAGCAGAAAAACCCTATTCAAAATTTTGAATGAGGGTTTTAGTTCAAATCTGCAGGATTGTCAAGTTAAAGTTACAATTTTTAAATCCTAAAAAAGATTTAAATAGGATTCGAATTTGAAATAAAATCTTTTTCAAATAGTTAAAATATGTCTTTGGAATATGTTAAAACAGCCAAGCTTGAGAAACTAATTGGGGACAAGATTCAGGCCGAGCACTGTTTGCTAAAATTGCTTATATATATATATATATATATATATAAGTAGTAAGATTGCCACTTCAAAGCCACCTTCCTTTTGTTATAAAGCCACCTATTGTTATATACAGCCTTATGTGATGACTCATTTTGTGACAAGACCAGTTCGAGTCCCAATATGCGGGAAAAAGTCAGATAGATTGTATTGAAAAGGGGTCTTTGAAGACTGTGAAAGCCATTTGTTACAAACAAAGCTCATTTTGGTAGTGAAAGATAAGCAAGAAAGTCTGTTATTTAATAAAGAACATAGATAAATAAACAATCAATCAATGGACCTCAAATCCCATTTCAAAGACATAAATGTAGAAAGAGAGAGAGAGAAAGGAGAGACAGCTGTATCATCCTATTACCCATAGTATGAAATCAATAAGTCAATGAAACAATAATCTGTGCCCCCCCCCCCCTTGTACGGAAAGGACGACATGTGTATTATTATTGTGACACGAACAAGGAGAAGCAAATTAGTTTGGGTCTCTAGCTATTGTTTTACTACGTAACCATGTGTTGCTTTAATAATGAAAAAGTGTTTCAACGCCTCAGGCATTATCTCTAAAACAAGTTAAATTAATTACCTCCATATAGGTTGTCCTTTTTTCCTTTGCTCTCCATATGATGGCATAAATGTATTTCACCCAACAAGGTGTAGTATTTTATTTTTCCTCAAAATCTACAGTGCAAATGATGTTATGATTTTACAACAGACTCATTAGTAGAAACGACTAAGCCAACGGTACACTCTGCTCTCTCTTGAATGGCAAACTAGGCTATTATTTCACCGAGTTGGATAATACAGATGCGCTGACGAATAAGCCTTAGTATGTAAAAATAATTATATTAATAATAATTTCATTTACCCCTGAATTCGAGGAAATAATCACATACATATACATCGAAATTAGAACATGAAGTACAGATAATGTAGTGAAATAAAACCAGATACAGAACTAAAATATAGCATAAAATCAAAGTAAGCAGATAAAATACATGTAAGTTGGCGGTGACTGGTAACGAAATCTAACATAAAAGTAAATATAAACAACAGGTAAACTGAACAAAAGCACATAAGCACAATAGACAGGCTTCGATAGGTTAAACAAAGGATATACATGTACAGACATGAACAAAGGAGCAACATTATGACAGAGCCAAGAAGACACACAAGCAAAGTAGTAATATCATCACCTTAGAATCAGACACGTATTTTAAATGACTTGGCAAGGAGTTGAGCCAGCTTGTGTTCTATATTATTGGTATGATTAAATGAAGGGTGGTTAATTAAATATTTGGGTGAATCAACCAGCCCTGAGGGATTTTTGTCACAATTTCGAATTTTACACGAACGTTTATGTGATGCTAAAATGAAATCGTTGATGGGAACCTCCCCAGCGAGCAAACGGCCAACCAATTTACTGTTGTGGTCATTGCTATTCACGATGTAGTCAGAAAGAAAAAAAGCACAAAAGAGTCTGAATTGGGCTCATGCTTTGAAGCCTCTTTGTGATACAGAAACCCTGTCTAGATGTACAAGTTCTGAAATGGTCGGTAAATTCAGACCACTTAATGAACAACTGTGATGGGACCTCTAGCTAATACCTAATTCAGATTAAATGATACAACCCTGGACAGAATTTAGGCGACAGTGAAGGCCATGTGTCAAGTGTACACTCCTATGCGATATGATAGACGTTTTACGTCTATTGTTCTCCATATCTAGCGTTTTGCGTCTGTGTCGAGCGCAGGATATGTAAACCCAGTGGCGGAAAAAACAAACATACCTCGTTGTGTAGAAGAAATACGATTCAAAACGTGTTTCTCATAAGAATTATCGTAGCTACAAGTGACTTCCAGTATATCAAAATGTCGTTCTAAAGTAATCTGCTTGTCACCAAGTTTCTGCGTTGGATCATTTTGGAATACAGATTTACCAACTGACATGCAATTGGTTTTTTTTCAGCGCTAGAGGTAAAGTAAAGTAAAGTGCCATCCGCTAGCATAATTACGACACACATAATAAAGGTCTGTTACGCAGTAGTACGAGAGTCAAAAACAGTAATATCAAAAGCGTACGCTCAAGTTCTGTTTATTCTGACCAATTGTTACACCTTGCTCAGTAGCTTGCAATTGCAGAAGCATATTATTATAAAGATAAGAAATAACTTTGGACACAATAAACACTTGCCTGGTATCTTCAGTAACTTTGAATGTGTCACTGTATCAACCTTTCCCTTTTATTTTACTACGACTTGTAATTCTGAGTACCATTTGTACAGAAACGTCCAATGTTGAATAGGTAGCACACTTAAAAGTTTGTAAAACATACGAAGGTGCGAAATTATGTCCAAACACTTTTCTGTGTCGAGGGAACATATATAGAATGGAGAGTGAGCTTGGTGGAAATTTGAATTTACATCTTGTTATTAATACATGCTATAGAAGTATCTTTATGTTTCCTGTACCCAAACTGGGTGGAGGTCGCATTTTCACTAGGTAATATGGATTATTCAATGATTTTGGAATGGACAGAAGTGGCAGTGAAAGTTCTATACTTATTTAACTTTGGGGTGAAATAAAACCAGCAGATGAAGGCAGAGTATACAGATGCCAAATGTAATGTTAAATTTACGAGTTTTGAAATAATTACGTCTACGCCGGCCGCAGTGTTACCTTTAAGAGACATAATGTATCAATTAATCATATCTGGGGAAATCTGAACCTCTTTAAATACATCTTGGAAATGCGCATTATAAAAACTAATGACCTGTGACATACATTTGTATTGTTTTGTGGTCAGTGAACCAGAATCATGCAGGATATTTTTGTAATAATGGGCTAGTTGACCAGCTTTTAATGCTGAGTGTAATTTGGACTTTCTGTTGTGCTTAATAAAGTTCCAAAAGGATAATATTTCATTTTGATGGAACAAATAGCTAACCCGCTGGAAATTACGATCGACGTGCCCTTGCATGTGACGCCCACTATGACGCCGAAGCTCTTTCTTCACATACTTCCAGTAGTCATTTACAGCACAAGACCTGGGACCACCATTAGATACCCAAAAATGATGCCCAAACTTACATTATCATGCAATAGGCTAAGATGAGAACACCGATAATGCTTGGCTTTTGTATTACCTTTTGTGGTAGAGCCGGCCTCTTTGCATGTTACATGGATGGCTGTGTTTGTGTTTCATAATCGCATATTGATAACCTCTTGAGCAGTTTCTCTATCTGTAAATTCATGATATTCCCATGGGCCAAGATTCGATAACATTTTACCAAGAATTGTTTGGTACCTTTGATTAGGAGTGTGCATTATTCCAATTTGGGAACCGATAACTGAGTGAAAGGCATTACCTGGAATCGTATTAGGTGTCTCAGGTGCATATAATCTCATTTGCATATGTATTTGCACAGCAAAAGTATGTATGGAGCACATTTTGCTCAAATAAAATATCGAGTGGAACCATATTACTGAATTCGAGGAAATCAAACCATGTACATTTTACCCTTTTCTGTTATATCAATTGTTTCATAATTATTTATCATTGTAAGCAAGTTGAACATTAAGATAACCAAGGATGTTGGTTGTTACTCGGTGTTAAATATTAAAATATGTATTTGTCGAATAGGGTTTTGTACAGCACAGGCGAACTTTTCTGTGACAAATTGTTTATTTCATGGTAATATTCTTCGCAAAATTTGTTTTAAACTGTTCCTGACAACAGTATAGTCTACAATGTCACAACAAAACAGCAATCGTTGACCTGTTTGTCCTTGTGCTTGGTCAATATAGATACCACTCACACCAACCTCCCAATATTCCGACAAATGTTATGTCTGGGGGTAATCTTACGCGGAAATCGTTTCCACAGTTTCCAGTGTGCAAACAGTTGCCTGCCGTCGTCACTGAGCAGTACGTAAAAGTCTATGTTCCTACAGTATAATGAGACGACCTGTTGCTTTTAGATTTTGTCAGTCTATTGGTTCCATATATATGCAATAAATCCTTCCGTACTCCACTTTCTTTTTGTTGTTATTTTTAACTTTATCAACAGATGTTTTCGCACAAGTTGGGTAATACACGAATGATTTAATCGCCATCTTTAAATCTGCTTTCCATAAAACCCCACGATGCTTACACATAAGCCATCAGTCCCTTTGTATTTGGTTCTAAATAAGTATCAACGGTCCTGCAATGCTCACACGCAATTAGCTCCAAAGTAACTCTTGTCTGTGGACACCCAGAGCAAGGTATATTACGGTCAGGTCCCACGCCATCCCACTTACACACGCATAGATGTGCTAATGCTTTGTTATTCCGGATGAGTGATATGTCTAAATCATTGCAATGAGCTATGCTTTTGAGAAATCCTTTCCATTCTGGAGGATCTTGACTTGCCTCGTCGTCAGGACTTTGTAACTATTTCATAACCAGGAGCGTGTTGTTCTGTCGTTCAAAGGCAGTTCTTGTATCACATAATCCTCTTCATCATCGTTATCGCTTGTGAATTACCAGATACGGACATAAGAGATTTTAAATAGTCTTCCGATTATTTTGCAGGCTTTTGTGGAGATGTGTGTGACATAGTACTTGTTCTCAGTCATTCGTGGTTGATCTTGTCGGTTTCATATCAATCACCATCCGTATGGTTTTAAGTTTGCTTCTTTCTACTTGTCCATCATATACTTTGGCTTGTCCGGAAACATGCGTTGACTCATGCTCTTGATTGTTTTGCAAATCCATGGGTATGCTGCTTAAAATTTAATACTGACAATTTCAGTGCATAGTCACTGTGCTTCGTTCTTAAAAATTTTGCATGAATACAATAAACCTCAAATAGCGATGATGAATTCCTTTGATGAACAGATCTGTCAGTCTTTCATCTTTGCTGATATTGCTCATCAGATTGTCAAATACAATCAAGTTGTTTGTGTTCGGGTTCAGAGAGCTATCTTGGTCCAAGTTTGAAGGTAAACCTCGGATGAATTCTATATTTGGAAAACCATCTTGAATCTCATTATGCAAGGGCTCCATATGTGTGTGACATAATTATTCTCTCGAGTGGGGGTTCAATGGTCTGGTTGGCTTTCTGTAAAAGTTGGTTTATGTATCCAGTCTTGCCGAAACGTGTGGGGGCCGCCACAATCATTGTGAAAGGGTGTTTAAAACTGACATATGTTTCTCTTTAGGTCAGTGGTCGTTTGCCTGTAAAAGAATTGCCCAATATCCCTCCTTGCGCTATCTTATGTCCCTCTGAGAGGGGCTCTTGGCTCCCAACATTTTCTGCATCGCTTGAACTGGGCACTGCCTGCTTCAGCCATTTGTGTCTTTTGCCCACACCCCAAACCGTGAACATCAGGACTTTGTTCATATAGATGTACTAAATAAGGACAAATGGACATTGTTACTGTATCTTCCTGTCTTGAAAACAATCTTCTATCTGTTAACTGGCTCTTAATTATAAATATGGGCACAGACCCGCACGGACCTGCATAGACTGACACACAGACTTGCACACAGGCCTGCATAGACCAACACAGACTTACATAGACCTGCACACAGACCTGCACACACACACACACACACACACACACACACACACGCTTGTGTTACTTACAACACACATGTGTAAAATAACATTTTCACAACTTTATTTTTCTTTCTACAGTTTATATTTTCTTATGAAATGGAATACCATATTATCATTGCTTCTACTGTTGGTTACAGACAACAGTTGTGATTGGCTGGTTGCGCATCTCAACGGAGATAGTCCGTAATTGTGAAAATACCGTGTTTTCAGCATGCTGAAGCTTGTGTTTAAATAAAGTTAGCGAAGTCGGGTTTGCTGCATCGCTGAGTTGCTTCATTGGTGGTCATATAGGTGCACTGTCTTCCAGGCCAGGTGGGAAATTTATGGTGGGGAAGGACAATGATGTGACCCTGGCAAGAGCACAGTTCATACACCTGTATAAAGCTGACATCCAGGTGTTGTTTCGTATTGCAATTATCACAAATTAACGAGCTGGGAATTGTATGACAAAAATCCGTCCATATTTTTCTGACATTTTTATCTGTTAAATACCGTTCACGGAATTTCAAAATACCAAAATGCTGATTTTTTTAGGCTGAAAAATGCTAATATGAAAAATAGAAGGATTTATAACAGTGGTCTGTGGCCTGTTTCCTCCATATATCTCATCACGTAATGTTTTAGCGATGCAGACTTTAGTTGGTTACAATTCCTTGTAGGTATACGTTATGAGTGTTGTCCACTTTGATGGCGTCTGGAATAATGGCATAGGTCAACAGGTCAACTGTTGTTGGCAGTGGTTCAACAAATCTGCCCTCCACCTTGACGTTGCCCTTTCTACTTGTGGGCATGACATCTTGCATCTGTTTGGCTGATCAATGTCGAAGAGATAAAGACAGTAACCATTAATTAACTCGTTCGATGTAATTTCCATCGTTGGTATTCCATATACCAGTCCCTCTAAACAAAGTCAGGTAACAGTCCATGTGTAGATTGTGTGCAAGGTCTTGTTCCAGCGCCCTTCTTGGGGATAGAACACTATGCACAGCCACTTGTAGGTAATTCAGTTTATAATGTTGAAAATTAAAGGGGTGAGAGTGTAAATTCCCCTCATGGTGTGAGAAGCCAACAAACCAATTAGGATTTGTGCAGGTACATGAAATGGAAAAGTTGTCAAGCTGAATGTGTGGGATACCTTGTGCCACAGTATGTGTCATGAGGTTTGACTTCATGATGGGGTACGTGGCGGTGTTATTTTGTACACGTCAACTGCTCTCCATGTAGGGTGTGTATGTGCGTGGGGGGTGTGGGGGGGGGGGGACAAACTGACTGTCCAGATCCACAATTTCACTCTTTGAACATATCCACTAGTTCTCTGGGCCATATATGATCAGATAGAAAGTATTTGGACTGGATGCCAATTTGGCCATGATCGAGTAATAGATGAGGTTGTTGAAACGTGTCAGAATACAGGGGACCTGTCATATTGACAATTTTTGTTCAGCTATTTCGTAATGTAATCCGAAATTTAGACCAGCCAGAGGGTCTGTCTCATCCATGTAACCTGCACTGTCTTCACAGTACAGCTACGTTTGTACTTGACTTTCTTTTGCATCTTGAACATAATTCAACAGTGTCCAGGTATACCTTGTATGACACTCATCAGTCTGTTTAGCTGGTATACTTGAACCTCCGACCATAGACTGTGTAAATTCAAGTAAACAAGACCTACTTTATTTGCAGCGCTCTTTGTGATGCAACATTTCACGTATAGGCGCGTCTTTTACAAATCAATCAAGTCGGCCTCCATACTGTCTACATAAAATTCGACTGGGTTGCCATCTTGCAGTGGAGCCAATGAATTCTTTGTATGGTCTGACTTTCTGGCATCTTGCCAACATTTATGAAGGCCATGTTATCCTTGAGTCTCGATTACTGTCCTACTTGCCTTTTATCTCACTTATAGAAGTTGTTTGTACTTGTTCGTGTCATAGTAATGTTGTCTATTTTGTACTTTTCTTGGGGGCAAAGGTAATTGTTTCAGTGTCTTATTCAATTTCACACTATGAGTATGGGATGATCTTCAGTCCAACGTGGACCAAGCCAGTAGCTCTGGGTCCAATAATGTAAAAGATTAATAATTTTGGGGTAGTCTTGACTGATCACTGCTTCGTTATATGATCTAATTTGTGTGGCCATGGTTTGTGGTGGGCGCAACCTGAGTTATATTATAACCGATGTGTCCTTACCAGGATGAGCTTAGTAATGTGGCCTCTGAATTGATGTTTTCATCCATCATATAACTCATACTTTAAGAATAAAAAAACAGCAAAATTGTTTTTCCATTATCAATAGAATCATATTATATTTGAAACCCATCTTTGTTAACTGCCTTCTGATGTGTTTTATATTTTGCCACATAAAAATTCATTCACGAAATTATTCTTTTTTTGCTGAAACACATAGTTTTCTGAAAACAAACAAAGAACCGTCTGGATTTACCGGTAAACAACATAAAAAAGAAAGTGTGAATAAACGGATTAAATACGGCCTGCAAAGGCAATATCACAAAGGCGAGTATTCCGTTAATTGTTTCCGTGTGTATCGTTAACAATATACCTGCCACAGCACCAAAAATAATAGGCATTGTTATAAAAACCAGTAGTAACACATGCATAAAACACCACAATTTCATTTTCGCCATGTCTGTGTTCCTACCTGCTCGTTTCCTAATTCTCCGTGCATAAAACCAAATTATTATGTAGCTTAACATAACGAAGGCACATGTACAGCAATAATGGACAATATAGACGATCTTAATGGGTGGCCAGTTTTGCCTTGGGGAAGATAATTTGATAGGAAAGCAATAGTCTGAAATGAATCTTCCTGCCTTATCAATCAAACAAGAATCTTGTGCCAGCACAATCGCTACTGGAACAATGACAATAATTCCTATGAATGTTAGGGTATACATAGTTTGGCTTTTAAGTGTTTGAGAATTGAAGGTAAAGACAATCGATATTAATTTATGCAGTGTCATGACAGAGACAATATACAAGGAAAGAGATGAAGATGCTATAGACAAAAATCCTGCCATGTGGCACTGTATAGCTATCAGCTGTCTATGGTCATATAGCACAATTTTTTCTTGTCTTATCAACATATTGTGAATTGATATTTTCAATAAAAGGTACCATCCTATGCAAATATCTGAGCACGCCAAGCAAGTCTTTAAAACTTCAGTAATATTTGTTTGATTGGATCTTTTGAATATCAATATAACAATGATGTTTCCTGCGATGCAAATTAAAGTAATCTTCCATATATATATATATAAAATTGCATCAGAAAGCAGAAAATTACATGAAACAGACATAGATGACTTTGTATAGCAAAATTTGACATAGATTAAGCAACAAAAGTTAGTTATATCAAAAAACACTTGCTTTAAGAAACGCAACTGTTTTAAACCTATAGTTGAGATTTCGACGAGATAATTATGTCTCAGATCAAGTTCATCTAAGCATTCAATTTTGTTGAAAGTAAAGACACGAATTGTTGAAATATGATTTTGGGAAAGATTAAGGGTACGAACACATAGTCCTGCAAAAGCATTATCTTGTATATTTCGAATTTGCAAGCCTGATAATATAAGTTCTTGAATATAATGTAAGCCCATAAATGCATTTTCCAGTACGATGTACACAGGGTTTCCATAAACAGTTATGATTTTTATATACCTCAAGGCATTAAAGGATTTCAGGGGGAAAGCTGTTATCATATTATGAGAAATATCCAGAAACAAAACATTTTCAAATAAATGCAGGTTAAGTAGTGAAATTTTCTTTATAATATTGTGTGATAAGTCTAATTTCATATTGTAATACAAGGGAGGTGAATGATACGCTGCTGTGATATTATTTCGCTGCATTATAACTACTTTTATTTTACTTGACAGGCGGGGGATATAAGCAAATCCTGCATCTCTACAGTCCACTGTGTAGCCTTTGCAGAAACAAGCAGCTGGGCACTGCATCATATGGCATAATTCTTCATCATTTGTGGACAACCTACATTGCACAACCTCGTCGCAAACCTCTAAGTGATGCAAACAGCCTATTTCATTTTTGCAACGAAAATGACCAGGACATTCAAAAGAACGATTCCCACATGCTTCATCCGTTCCTTCAGGACAATCCCATTTACCATCACAAATAAATTGAAACGGAACACAATAACCAGTGGAGCACTTGAATGCTCGAGTGCAGACCATGTCGTCACAGCCTTGCAGGTGTTCGCCATTCTTGCAGTATAACAACTCACCTGATACCTTCAAGTCATATACGCAAACTAATGCGCGAGGAAAACAAGTCGTATTATCCAGCAACTGACATTTAATCCAATTGGGGTTTTCACATGATGCTGCTGGGCTGTCTATTTGCCCTCTCTCTTCATAGTTTTGCAACTTTGAATTGACTTTTACCACCGTGGTCATAACGCTTGGGCATTTAGCCTCATCTGAACCGTCTATACAGTCATCCCGACCGTCGCACAGGTTCGACCCCAGAATACAACCTCCTATGTGGCACTGGACATAAAGGGGCACACAAGAGCAGGTACTGGGGTAACAAAACCGGAAGCAGAAATCTGCGTTGGCAGCTTGTATATTTTGGGCAACACATACTGGTTTGCATTCTAGTTCATCTGTGCCATCCTTGCAATCATTCTCATTATCACATACATACTGATTGAAAATGCATTCTCCATTTTTGCACGAGTACTGGCCAATTCTGCACTTCCGGGGTGTCCTTGAAGCTGGTTTTTCACAAATTATTCCATCTGCCGCAGCAATGTATGAATGATTTTGTAATCTCCTTAGGATAAGAAGATTCGGAAAGTCTATGCATTTCTTCCCACTCTTCCTACAAATGTCAAAGCCAATATACCATGTGTTCCAGTGATGTCTCGTCATGACAGAAACAGGTTTCATCACAACTCCTACTAAAGACATTTCTTTCTGTTCTGTTATCCACACCTTATATCTGTAATATGCCAACCTCCACTTGTTCAGTATGTTTAGAAATGATGTTAGGAATGGCAAGGTTTTCAATGTTCGTGTTACTGTGTTCATCTTTGACACTATTTGATAATGAGTGGTACAAGGTATGCTTCGGTATTTATATGTTGCACCTATCCAAAACATTGATATATTTTTCAAAAGGGAAAAACAAGTTTGGTTCAAAATAAGTAACCTTCCACCAGCATGAAAACATTTCATTTTAGCATCTGTATATGTATGAACTAAAGCTTTACTCAGGCCTAATTTGACACAATTTGTGTTTTCTTTGACATAAAGCCAGCCATAACTGCACTCAGTCTTTTCCAAAGAGTTTAATGGCAACATTGCTTGCCAGTCTGCATTTTTGTTTTTTGGAGACAAAGGAACTTCACAAATAATTGCAGACGAAGTGTATGTCTTATTACATGGCACAATGAGCCAAATTGGATCGACATAAGGGGATAAAAATATCATGCTGCCACACATTCCATGCTTCAAACGACGTAATCCGTGTATATTGGTGCCAATGTATGAGCCACGCACAGGGTACTTTTTAACAAAATTACGACCACCATGCCGTTGATCTATAAATAACTGAGCAGTGGAAATCTCATATGTCAATCTTCCTGGTATAAGAAAGCTTAACGGATCTCCATTAACCCATGAAACTTCTTTGTCCTGAAATGATGATGATGATGATGATGATGATGATGATGATGATGATGATGATGATGATGATGATGATGATAATAATAATAAAAATAAAATCTTTGATAAAGATCATAACTGGGTTTGTCTCTGACATTATCTATGTACTCCATAGTAAATGATGTTTACAAATGTCAACATTTGTATGAAAAAATAGCAGAATATTATCACGAAGGTACAAAACTCATTCAATATATTTAACAAAAATAGCATTACACATCCATATTTGCTTGAAATGGTTTTTATTTTCTAAATGATTTTATCTATAAGTTTTATTTTGTTGCTTTTGTGAAGATGTGTCCTGATATTTAAATCTCGCCGACATTAATAAAACAAAATCAGGGAATTTGCTTAATAATTGTAGACTGTCATAAACCATTTAGTCACAAGCAGCTCATTATTAAGATTGGCCAGATAGAAGCAACCGTTAGTACCATTACCTGTATCGTCAGCATAAAGTAAAAACTGTATAGAAGAAGCCAATGATGTTCATTTTATCAACTAGGTGGCCTATGCATCACCCTGTCTGCACCACTCCCTGTCTCTCAACGTACCACACATCCAGGGTTCCAAATATAAACACCTCAACACCTGGCAAGACCCTTTACAGTCACCTAATTCCGGACCATGGGTGGATTTTAAATGTTCATGTCTACTGAGTATACTGTACATTTTTAACAGGAAAAATGAATTTTACCTTCCACGGTCTTAAACAACGCACATAAATGCTAGACGGCAAATACGTTCCCTGTAAAACATAGATTTTCAACTTTTCAATAAGGGGCGTACCATGCTTGAGGTATTTTCTTGCTGGGTGCTTTGAAATTTTAGTTACTTCCAGCAAATTAACATTAGGTCCTGTTAGGTTTAAAGCACATTGACCTGATTTTGATTATTCATATGATTGAAGTGTGCCATGATCAATACAAAGCTGTTACAAAGTAAAAATCGGAATAATATGTATAAATTCTTTCATATGATATACATGTTTCCTCCAAAACCTGCAATCAGGTTTTGTCGAACTTGAATTAACATCAGGTAAGCGTGTGTAGAGTGCATTCCATAGCTTAAAGCTTATTTGTTTCATTTTCCGATTAGTTTCGTTCATTTGGGGCTGGGGGCATGTTCTTGCACATCCTGTCAAAGAATAGAATAGAATGATGACATTCAAATTACTGTTGTTGTTTTCTAGTTGACCCCACCACATATTGTTGTCTTCAAATCGAATTAAACAATTGAATTAAAAATGTACATACCGCAGTAACCCTTAAGCCAATGAATATCACAGATGACAAGTGGAGCACATTGTATAAATATGTTACATGATCAACATGACAGTGAAGATATGCTATTCTAAATGTAATCAACACTGATAACTCTTCTCTGCTGTTTATTACCGTTAAATGCATGTGCATGCTTTTGCAGTACCCATAAGCATCATCCCAGCTTTGATATTTCCTGTGAAATGCCTTTGCATGATAAACCTGGCCTTCGAATGAAACTATCCTTTTAATCCCTTCTCTTATGAACACAATTTTTGGAAATTTGGGAAAGGTAATTAGTATTTCATCTAGGTTTGACTCCAAGGAAACGTGAAGGGTGCAAATACTTTGCCCTTGTCTTCTTATGCGTTGAAAATAAAGAAGCATGTACATAATGTTTTCATAGTGTTCATCCAACAACATGTCAACATTCCATTGGAAAGACGAAAGCATAACATGTGACCATAGCCATTTCACAAGTGGTTTTAGCACCACATAACGACCACTACGAACCATAGAGTAGAAGGTTTCCAAACAAAAGGAAAATGTGGATTCACAGCTCTGCCTTATGCCAATTCTCACACTTCCTGTCCAGTGGTATGTACGGTAAATCTGACCACGACCGTGGGTCATTGACAAGGAATGGAAGTTAAAGCCAAGGGATTGCGCAGACTCCCAAATGTGTGCCATGAAGCAACTTGGATTGCTTGTTATCTTATAAATACCATCTTTTGAATAATTGCGTGAATAACATGACAGTTGTCCGGTTGATGTGCAAGATATACTTATGGTTAAAGTCAACTGCTTACTGAATGTTTTGTGCCTTAACCTCAAATAGTGTCCTTGAAATGTACTTGCACTAAAATTTACTATTCGTCCTGTTAGACGTGCTTCAGAGATTAAAATCAATTGTTTGTTGAAGTAATGCATTTCCCCTCTCGATGTATCACATGTTTTCAGAAACGAAAAGTATTTGTGGCCAATGTTCAAGTTACATTTCCTTTGCCTGTTCATAAAATTTAGATTGACAGCACAAATGACAAAAAAGGTAGGCTTTGTAATATAAGAATCTGAAGGAATCTGCTGGATCACAAAACAAGCTGTAAGACTGCTAGTTATCCGTACTGTATGAAGTGCTTTTCCGGAATTTTTTGTTCTCACGGACAAAAAGGGCCCTTCAATGTTATGACTGTAGTCACACATTTGCATAATTCCGCGGCACTTTGTTGTTTCAACTAGCAGTAACATTTGCAAAGTTTCTATCAGATTGTATACATAATACACCAGCAATAAGGTGTGGCCACCAGACACAAAAAACATTTTGCGTGTTATTATTGACGTATCTGTAGGAAAGTCACAAAAAGGTCCCAGCTGGTTTTTGTTGTACTGTTCAATATGATCTAACACTGAAAATCCAGCATACATGCATCCACCATTTATATTTCCAGTCCAATTATACATGGCAACTTTGACATTTATGTACATGTGACTGGGTCCTGACAATAGCACCTTTGATATCAGAGGCATCTTACCGGTTGAAGTTGCTGCATGGATGAGCTCAATCTGTGATATTACAGCTGGTGCAATATTAACTACTGTGAGGCTGCTCTTGAACGGGCTGTTACTTTGAAAGTTTAGCATAAAGGTAGCATAGTTTGTCGGCCAGCATAGCTCAAGCACCAATGAGAATCTTGGCCCTTCAGTAACCATGAAATTCTGTGTAAAAGATACTGTGCTAAACAACTTTGTAATATATTTTATGACATGTAACTCTGGTGTTGCACCGTCAAAGAGAGCAACACCAAGACGCTTGTTTTTGCTGGCAAACAACGTTAAACTTATTGAGTAATAGAAGTCGTAACAAGTGACATATACCCAAACACAGTTGACAAGGCCTGTGGATTTTACAGTATGAAGAAACTGCGACAATAAAGATACACTTTTTGATAATGTCCCATTCACTGCATAATTCGAGTGACGGATGTATACAAATGGTGCCACTGCTGTCTGATAATGCATGATAAGTTTAATTTCAATAAAGCGTGTTGCATCGTGGTGAAAGTAAATTACCATTTGATATGCAACACTGGATATATTAACTTTGTAATGCTTCCCACAAAGCGTATCAATTCCCTTCTTTTGGTCTAGGCTACAAAGCGCACGTATCCTCAGGTAGCTCCCGGGACACAATTTCCCACCATAAGGAGCTTCAAGCTGCATAATTTGTAATGCTACTACCAAGTCAGTGGGAACAATAATATTCCAGGAAAGGCTGACGTCAGATACGCCATCATAATATGGAGCATTAAGTAATGAGCAAGGCAATCTTTCCCCAAATTTGTTTCCAATTTCGGAATGGAGATGCTGATTTAGGCGAAGTTCTGGCGTACATTGTTTGACATAATGATTGGTACAGCGCAGGACTTGAAAGAAAAATGGAAGTATGCATGACAATTTACGAAGCATACATTGAATCACGCCATAGTAAATGTAAGGCTTAATGCTTGAATTAGTACTGGAGGTGTAATATGGTCTGTGTAGTTCATATTGTAATATGACACATATATGATGCAAGCCAGTTTTAAACCTGACTTCATATATCATATTTATCAATATACAGTGATGGATGGACAGAAGTCCAACCTCTTTGTGTAAGCCACACTCATCAAATAATATTATGTTTTTTGAGAATAAACCGTCAAATATTTTGATCCTGTTTCGTCCACAGGCACATGGGCCCCTCATCATCATTTTTTGTATGAAAATATTGATTTGGTATGACGTAGGAACTGTAATGACCCAACTGTAATTAAGCTGATGAATTTGTCGATTTTTAGGTTTATACCTTTTGAAATCAGCTCTGTCTGGCCGGAACCAGCATATAAAACCAAAAGGTTGAAGACGCCTGGCAGAAGTTTGAAATGATGGTTCATTTCTGCAATAATGTGGCGTTACAGTGTGTATACCATTACCTATCACTCGGTCAGCATATATTGCTCCCTTTATCTTATCCAAAATTAAATGTTTTTGAATGCATTTCTGTACACTGAAATCCACCATACTATTTGTATTATTATTAATGCAAAACTTCAATATGATCTGTAAATAAAAATACCATGATGTGTCTTCTTTCTTTTGTCCAGGCGAAATTGCCTTGGTACCTCTTATCATCAGCAAAATCACCACGCCTACATCCGCCAACCATTGCAAGTATTTATATCCTAATTTGAACATTTTACAAAACAGGTTTACTAGGAACAAGTCAGAACAATGTTCGTTTATTTTGCTACATTTTCCGCTTTCCCACACCCATTATAAGTCTATTTTTTGATCTGAACATTTTACCAATGAAGTTTGTAGGAAACAGTAACAGTATACGTTTATGTTGCTGCATTTTGTACTAATCGTATTTTGTATCTTGCACATAATAGGCACAGCTCCCGCATATTAATTAATCATTGTACCGCGAGAACTGAAGTATATACTTTTGCAGGTACAACATGGCAATTCATTAACCGATAACTGGTATGTAGGCGAATCTTGATTATCGTTTAGTGTCTGTTCCGTAAGAAAACAAGCTGTAACATGAAGCTGGTTAAAGTAGTAATTACGCCTTTAAACGCGATCTGACAGTACCGCATACACACACTTTTTTTCTTGATAGCTTTCTTTTTTTTGGGGGGGGGGGGTAATTACATATCAATCACACATTAAATGTTTCGGCAGTGACATAATTGAATATGCACAAGCTTTTATGCTGGTACGTGTTTGTGTGCCTTACATTGCCCAGGACGGGAAGAGGTTTATGAATTGATTTCATGGAAATGTTTGCTCTTTCTGTGCCACATTTTGTACTGGTTCAACAAATTTCTTTGCACTTTGGCTACCAAAAAGCACACAAGGTGCCAGGGAATGGTGCTCAGGTGGACTCTATTATTTTACGTAACTTCACACATGTTGGTACTTGATTAAAGGGTCTTTTCACAGAAAAAAATGGATCTAGCACCCTTATTATAATTCAGTGCAGTAGGTGTTATGTAATTCAACTTCACTCAGAGTTGGTACTGAAAAAGCTAGCTGTTTCCAGTGGGCTGTTGTATCATATGTTGCTTCACGTATGCTGGTATTTGAGCAAATGGTCTTTTCGAAAGAAATATAAATCTGGCACCATTGTTGTAATTAAGAGCAGTTCGTGTTAATTAGTTTGACTCAAGTCACAATTGGCACTGTAAGAGTTAGGCATGATAAACATATAAATCATGCCACATCATGGCCACTATGACTAGTCTCCACATTTGTAACTATACCATTTTAAAGAACTATACACATCTCAGTGAATTCACGAAACCAAATATATATATATATATATATATATATATATATATATATATATATAAAGGAATTCGGGAGTTGCAGATGAGCTTCAATAATATCAGGTAAGGATGCAGCTATGAAAAGATTCTCAATTGATAATTAAATCAGGTGAAAAGACAGGTCTTCCTCCATTACAGTAAATTAAAGCTCGGTTTGAAACTCATTCCTGGATTTACTTTTCATATTTTTGTAATTACTACCGGCAACAGTTAAAACTAATTGTTGCAGATCAAGAGTATCATACCTTATATCCACTTGATCAATATTTTGCACCGTTTAAAAGTCTTTTGAAACAAAGTTTTCATTCATTTTTTTCCCTTCTCTGCTTCATGACAATAAACAAATGTCTCTCTCTCTCTCTCTCTCTCTCTCTCTCTCTCTCTCTCTCTCTCTCTCTCTCTCTCTCTCTCTCTCTCTCTCTCTCTCTCTCTCTCTCTCTCTCTCTCTCTCTCTCTCTCTCTCTCTCTCTCTCTCTCTCTCTCTCTCTCTCTCTCTCTCTCTCTCTCTCTCTCTCTACACACAATGCATATCACTTTCTTCGTTGGCCTCGCCCAGTATACTTCACTTATCCACCAACCATTTTAACTTAGTTCTAAATGAAGCTCAGTTTGCATACTACCAAAACCACAGGATCAGAAACCCTACTCAATTTGGATATTACCAAAGCCACAGGCCACGAATCTGCCCTTGGATTCCATACTACCAAAGCCACAGGACCAAACACTGTCCTCAGTTTGCATACAACTGAAGCTACAGGACCCCATAACATACGTAGATAATACAAAGCTATTAAAAAAAACAGTAGCACAGATATATTCATCACTTTCCGGAATGTCTCATATGTTTCTGCAGAGATATTGCTTTTGCTGTGGAAGAAGCCAAGTGTCTTATCTATGTGTAAAATGTTGCTGACCACATATTGTCCTGGCAAAAAAATAGACACACCCTCCTTCAGCAATGGGTATAAGTGAAAGGATGTGTAGCCATATACATGAAAAATTATTAGCCTGTTGTTTTATTTATTTTTGTTGGAAGAGTCTTGGAAAAAGTTGCATTTAAACATAAATTTAATTTCCTTCATGGCAATCTTGTGATCCCTGTACGTGCCACTCCTGCTGACTCCATGGTTAATCAATTTCTACTCCATGTTCACGCATGATTTGCCATTGATCAAACAAAGGAGGTTAGCGTTTTTAGATGTCAGCAAACCATTTAATACTGAGGTGTGTCATAAAATGTATTCA
Organism: Hermodice carunculata; assembly: GCA_964020975.1. Taxonomy (NCBI): domain Eukaryota; kingdom Metazoa; phylum Annelida; class Polychaeta; order Eunicida; family Amphinomidae; genus Hermodice; species Hermodice carunculata. The sequence goes on along the minus strand of OZ026618.1, from coordinate 44,234,682 downwards.
CTAGGAAATATACTAGGCTGGCTTTCAGATTTGGAAGTCATTATTAATGTGCAGTTATAAAATACCAATCTTCTGATTTAGGGAAAAATTATTATGGCCTGTTACCGCTTTCTGAGCTTGGTCAATGTCTCTTTATAATGTGCCTCAATGATATCGTAGATGGTGTCTTATCTAAGGCTCCACTCTGTACTGCTACCAGTAATCTCTATTTACATGTCGACAACCCATTTATAGCTCCCGGAATTATACATTCTTTTGTTTCTGCTATACATCAATGTTACGACGAATGGTTTGTTACTTTCAATGCTGCGAAACTGATCCTATGGAAATATCTTGAAAACTAACCCAATATATTATCCACCTCCTGTCTTTCAAATGTACATTTTCTAGACTCATCACAAACATCTAGTATCTATATTGGGGATTGATTTAACTCTTTCAGTGCCAACTTTGACTGAAGTCCAAGTTACCCTAAACGAACTGCTCTGAATTATAACAAGAGTGCTACATTCATGTTCCATGAAAATGTCCTTTGATGCAAGTACCAGCATGGCTGTAGTTATATAAATATAACAGTTTTAGTCAACGGCTCTCTTCAGCACCCGCTGGGCACAATGAGGCCAAAGTACACAAAAAAGCTGTTGATTCAGTCCAAACTCTAAGACTGATATAGGTAAGATGGTCGGTCCATGTATTTTAGTTTATGATTATATCTACAAAGATAATATAATGAAAAAAAAGTTACATTCACTATGGATAGAAATATTCTGGTGACTATTCATATTTTTGTAAGACCGTTACTTGAATATACTTAACCCATATTGTTTGATTGTAGGACATTTATTAAAGAAAAATTGAACATATCCAACTAATGGCAGCATGTACTGTTCCTGGTTTAATCTTCGAAGAAGACACCTTGTACGTTCTGGCTGAACGAAACATTAACATTGCTTTTACTGCGTTGTTGACTAGCTTGTACAGCAAAAGCAATGTAAATGGTTCGTTAAGCCAGAGTGTACAACAAGCTAGTCAACACCATGGTTACAGATTATCAACGTTCGTTTATTCTGCCTCAATCTGACACTTTAACTGAGATACCCTTACCAGTCAGGGGTTTTACTATCCCCATCTCCTAAGGTGCATCGACGTAATTTGTTTTTGTCTCTTTTCATCCAGAACTCTCTCCTGGTAGTGATTACCCTGTTCTGCACTCCGAACTCTTTACAGACTGTAAACTTACATGTCAATATCAAAACTATAAAAATAGGGAATAACTATTGTCCAAATTGCACGTTATTCTGTACAATTTTGACAAAGGTTTGGATTATCCCAAATAAATTAAAGGGTCTTCACTGGGTTTCTGCTCAGAACATGTTTCGGAGCCTGTACCAGTTCAGGTTGCTCTGAGTCTTGTCCTTGTCTAAGATAAATTTTAAGCAAAGACCACCAACATAGTAATGAAGAAATATATGAACATGTCAAATGATGCATAAGCGAAATAAATGAAACGTTCCTTATAAATGCAGGGCTTCAATATGAATAAAGAGTACCTGTCAAACCAAACATAATTATTAAATTTGTATAGTTCAAGTTCAAATAAGAACTATTTGACTTCCGCCTGAAGCAATATGTACGCTTTCTAGCTGGATAGGTTACCTTAGTTAAACTGCGTGCCAGTTTATAACTAAAGTAAATACAAACTGGGCATTATGTTCAGTCCCAGTGACTGTAAAGTAGACAGTTACAGCTCGACCACCTGTAGAAACCAAGGGAAATCCTAACGCGTGCTGCAACAATGGCCATCCTGCACCAGATATGTAAAAAAAAAACCCAGGATGGCACCTGCTCCTCACCTTGAATTTTTCCAAACAGTAAAGCTGTATTTCGATGCCAACCCTGAGTTAATGTTTCAACATAATGGGTCACGTTCCTGACACTTGAGCAAATACTGTATTAAATATTAAATAATTCTATAAATGTGTATTTAGGCATTTCTCAAACTAATGACACCCATTAGCATTTAAGTCAAAAACAAGTTATCAAAATAAATTTTTTGTTTAACCAGCAGTACAGTTAGGTAGCTTGTAACTGCCGAAGGCCCTGGTTCTTACCAATAGTCCCTGTGTGTACAGTGTAAAAAAATCAAAACATTTGATTTTTTTTTTTTGAACCTTGAAGTTTAGATACAAACTCGGAAGAATTGCTAAAGCTCCAAAAGTGATTGATTTAACATTCTCTAGAAATTGCATTACAGTATTTACGGAAATGATTCGTAATTGCAGTCAAACACAGTGTTACGGCCTTTGATAGTTGTTATGTTGTACATGTTGAAGTAGCAGATATTACTCTTGATTCAAAAGAGGAGTCCTCTTCAGAAATTTTGACATGAAAATTTCTTTTCATCTCATCTTTATGTGTATCAAATTATCAATGGATTGTTTGTGTGAATTTTATACGTCTTTTCATCTTGTGAAATATTGTTATTGCCAAGTTCATTTTTAAAACACTTCCATATCATATTTTGTGCAGATGATCCAATATTTACAAAAATTTGTTTCTGCATCTGCATTCAGGTTGTGAATTTAATTTAGTTAATTAGATTCATTGTTTGAACATTCAAATTTCCATAATTACTGATTTTTGGCAGTAGATGTATTATCCATATTGCAAGCCCGACAGGAATTAGGTCTCAGTCAACTTAATTTCTCTTCTTTTTTCAACATTGATTTAAAGTTTGCCTAATTGTTTCCGCAGTACAGGACCTGGGATACCTGGCATGGTTTCTTCGTTTGCCCCTGTTACACTGTCCTTCAATCTTAACTAAGTTCTACAATTTATGGCACTGCCCCATTTGTTCTCTCTACTCTTGTATTTTCAAAGCAGCTAACAATACAATTTTAAATGAATTCTTCCAATCTGCTGATATTCGATGATGGCTTCTGATTTTTTTCTCTTTCTCCTTCTTCCTTCCATGTATTTGTCTCCGTATTCATTTCTTTGAAATTTCACTTTAGTTTTCAGGGGGGGGGGGGCGTTGGTCAATATTTTAACTTTTTGGAACATGTTTTTACAATTTGTTATAACCCTTCCTCCTACAATTTTGTTAGTATTTTTTCTCCAATATATAATATGGCGAAATAATCTCCAGGACTTTCTGCCGTTTTTGACTCCAGAAATTTCAGTGTGTTAGGTCGGCAACACTGGTAGTAGACGCAAAATATGTTACTGGCATGTAAGCTGACATAACAACAACAGGGTTTTCAAACTGTTATAGAGGGCGATGCCCAATTTATGATTTGGGGACAAGACCACGACTCACTGTGACATAGTGTGCCAGTGTCATGAAACCAAACAAGGAGGGCAATGGATCTTCCAGCTACAGACCATTTTCCGACAGTGTCAGGGCTCAGCACAAGTCACCCTACTGGTGTTACCTCACTTCGTGCCCGTTTAAAGTGACATACAGACAATCTATTGCGTCCATTTTAATCAAAACTCTACCACAGATTAGTGCATAATTGCATTTAAAGGCATACAAAATATACCCTGGCTTTGTTCTATGGTTATATGATCTAATTGAAAAAGACCTGTCGAAAATTAACTTCACGTGACACAAAACTCAGACACGCGTGATTTGCATGTCCCACCTGGCTTCCACTTCCTATTAAAGGTACTTTTCAACAACAGGCTGGTAATGGCTGATTCTCACCATGCCTTTGATGTCTTTTAAGCCTACGAAGTTCCAAATATGGTATTTTTAAAGAGCAAATATCTCTCAGCAGAGTGTCAAACCTTGTGCTCAATTGTCAATTCATCTGAGGGCTTAACTCTTAATTCAGTCACAACAAATGCCACTGCTCTTTTGCATGTGTAATGCTGCGTGACACCCAAGATTGCTTGGCCTAAGAAGTTGCTGCCAATGGGCCCAGCAGACATCTGATATAGCGCATGCAGCAAAGCAGTAGACTTGACTACAGGCCAAAGGCGCCATGTATTCTCCTGTGCCTATTGCAACATGCACACAACACAATCACCACTTTTTCCATAGAGCAAAAGAAGCTGTGTGCTCGTCGTCATACGACAAGCCCAGTAGTTATGATAAAAGCAAAGACAGCACCATACCTCTTCAGCTCACCGACGGGCATAGGCTATGAGCCTGGCTTGGTGCCCCTCTTAAAATGGAATATGTATCAATCGTGCCTTCCCTCTCCTGTGTGTCAATTAGATAAATTCATCACAGTTACAAAGAATTTTTGGCCTACACCTATAATTAAATTGCCGATATAACTATAAGTGTAATGATCTAATCGTGTAACTAACCTTTTAGGCAATGGGTACAATAGACAATGTTTTTTGCTAGATCAGTGGCATATCCTCATTGGCTATGTTGTGCTGTGGGCTGTGTTCTCAGGCTCATAGTTAAAATGGAGGTAGAGTATGTTTATGATGTTCCAGATTCACAAATATCACAAAAATGATGTAGGCCTACTTTCTACTTTCTGTAAACTTAGCTGATGAACAAGTGAAAGGCCTACCAGGTCTGTTTTATTTTACGCACAAGTAATAAAATTTGGTTTTGAGTAGTTAGGCCTATACATTTTGGGAACACTGTCGTCTGTAGTTTATGAAGAATATTTCAAAGGTTAAGAGGACCGGTTTAAAACCACCAGTTGCCCTTTGTGGGTGACTGTCTGTCTCAAGTCAGGAGTGAAATTTGTTTCGTCACATTGATATTAGAAGATTAATGTTAATGTTTTGGTAACTCTGGAATTTCTTTGCTGTCATTGTTTGGTTTGGAATTTACGAATATGGGTCATGTTTTTCTGTACTATCTGAAAAATACCTCTTTGGCTATGTTGTGCTGTGGGCTGTGGGCTGTGTTTTCCAACTCATAGTTAAAATGGAGGGAAAGTATATTTATAATGTTCCAGATTCATAAATATCACAAAAACGATGTAGGCCTACTTTCTACTTTCTGTAAACTTAGCTGACAAGTGATAGGCCTACCAGGTCTGTTTTATTTTGGGCACAAGTAATAAAATTTGGATTTTGAGTAGTTAGGCCTATATATTTTGGGAACACTTTGGTCTGTAGTTTATGAAGAATATTTCAAAGCTTGAAAGGGCCGATTTAAAACCACCCGTTGCCTTTTATGGGTGACTGCCAGTCTCAAGTCAGGAGTGGAATTTTTTTCGTCCCATTGGTATTGGAAGATGAATGTTGATGTTTTGGTAACTCTGATAACTCTTTGCTGTCATTGTTGGGTTTGGCATTTATGAATATGGGTCATGTTTTTCTGTATTATTTGAATTGGGCATACGTGTCCAAAATCGTCGACCAGTTTCTTTCAAAACTTGATGGGGATCTCCCCTGGGTGCATCTTTACAATGTTTGATTGATCATGCTCAAGATACCACGTTTGATTGATCATGCTAAATGGTTTTTTTTTTTTTTTTTTTTTTTTTTTTTTTTTTTTTTGTTCGTTTGATTGATCATGCTCAATGGTTTTTTTTTTTTTTTTTTTTTTGTTGTTTTGTTTTGTTTTGTTTTTGTTTTTGTTTTTTTTTTTTTTTGTTTTGTTATGTTTTGTTTTTGTTTTTTTGTTTGTTTTTTTTGTTTTTTTGTTTTGTTTGTTTTTTTTTTGTTTTGTTTTGTTTTGTTTTTTGTTTTTTGTTTTTTTTATTTTTTGTTTTTTTGTTTTTTTTGTTTTTTTGTTTTGTTTTGTTTTGTTTTGTTTTGTTTTGTTTTGTTTTGTTTTGTTTTGTTTTTGTTTTTTGTTTTTTTTTTTTTGTTTTTGTTTTTTTTGTTTTGTTTTTCTTTTTTTTTGGTTTTTCTTGTTTTCTTGCCAATTCTTCAAAACTGTTCTCTAAATCCGCTCAGCCAATTGCTTTGCAATTGCAACTTTTGCTGCTCCTGCAACTTAATTTCTTGAACAGGTGGGGCTGCAGTCTTTGAAATGAGTTCGTATATTTAATACAATTTGCACTCAGATTGTCATGGGCTTTTTATGAAAATAAGTCTTGCGGAAGGGTAGAACAAAGATGTGTCCAGGTGGCGATTCTCTCGATCCCTGATTTTGATCATGTTTTGTGTGTGTATGTTTTTTTTTCAACTTCACTTTTTACCAAGTTTTGCTACTTGCATGGAATCCTATTGCGTACTTCGCAAGTTAGATGGGATTAACATGGTAATTTATATTTGAGACATCTAGAAAACCGTTTACAAAACTCTTCTCAAACGTGTTGGGGGTCTACGTTTGGTGCACCGCAGGCATTTTGTTAAATCAGATGCGTTCTAGTGATTCTAGTATTCTTCTATGACTTTGTAGTTAATTTTGTAGGTCAATTCTTAGGCCAAATCTCCACCGCTTACTTGCTTCAAAATGGCACAGGAACATTTCTGGAACGCCCGAATCGGATATTATTGTTCAGCAAATGTTGCATTTTTCGTACTGGTCAAAAAGGCCCAAAATTGCGCACGAACATTTCAGGGTACCAAAGATGGAACTCATTGTGGAGTGAGAGTATCACTTGAAATTGCAGAAGGGTTCCACAGGCAGCCCTTTCTGGTAATGATATTTCATTAAAATATTAAACAGCACAAACTTTAATCTAACCCAATAATCTGGAACATTATAAAACTGAGCAGCCTAAGCAATAAGAAAACGTTGATACCCATTTTCAATTTCACTTGTATCCTAAGAGTGCTGCAGAGCAGATGTTTTAAGCGCAAACCTGCTGCAGTCGTTGAAAAGAAATTAATGTGCACAATAAGGCACCCAAAGTTCATGCTTCATCTCGTTTCTTCCCTCACGCTACCCAGCAGCCAAGCAAAACACACTCACTGCATGTGTTTGTCTTTGAACTGAATTAACACATTTTCAAATGCAGTTATAGGTAGAGGTCGCTAAAATCACCATAACAAAAAGTATGTGATGCACATTTGCAGCATACTTGCAATGTTACCCGCATTTATTCTCTACATGTTTTATTTAGTACCTTTTTCAATGATGCTTAATGACCTTGACAAGTGGGTGAAATTCCCTCACAATTTTGAAACAAAATGACTACTGGCCTAAGGCTTACTAAATGCAAATTTTGTCGATCCATCCAAATTTATCCGAATACATAAAGGTGATGCATTTTTGATACACATAATAGTCGTTCAAATTAATACCACCAGTAGCGCCACACTGGCTTCACATAAAATAAAAATCTTGCCTGTGAAATGTAAATCTAATGGTACCATGGTGAAAATAGCTACCTTGAAACACTGTTCAGCAAGTGAAGGTTACTTTCGTGAATCTGTTATCTCATATTAATAGTAATTGTAAACGCTGATTGAATCAAAAGGTCTCTTCCATAGTGACAACAAAAGGAACTTAATTTTTCTTAATGATAAAGTCAAAGTACCAGCAAGCACACCCGGCCAAATTACTTTCCACTTTTCAGATGAATAAGCACAAAGAAACATAAAGGGAAACATTTAAGATTATATCCAATCCTGGGTTTTCCATAGTATCCCAGACTGGAGCCCAGTCAATGTTTCAAGTATACAAAATTCGTCATAGCATACGTTCAGATGTAATAGCCATCACAAAACATTCTCCTGTTAAAATGCATACCTCAAAACCTTGAGAATGTAGGTCAAGGTCATGCAAAGTGTATATTATCACCCCGATACATATGATATGCATTTTGGGGTATATTTGGCATTATTGGCCTTATTCTCTTCCGAAATATTCAAATTAATGTACTTTATTAAGCCCTTAATGACCTTGAAAACTGGGTCTAGAACACCCGAAATTCCAAATTTGACCATAAGCCTAAGGCATATGTGGTACTGCCGCCACCATGACTCTCTCAGACCTTTGCCTGAATGACAATTCTGTACTGGTATATCGATGAGTGTACACCAATTCAGTTGTAATAACTATCACAAGGAAATCATCTGATGAAATGTATTCCCTCTGTGAACTTGCGAAAGCAGGTCAAGGTAAACCACATTAAGTAATATTGAACTTGATACGAGATACACACTTGGGAATTTGGTGAAAGTAGCCTAATAAATTGTCAAAATGCTGAATTTCGTAAATTTTACCAAATACTAAGTCTATTTCCGGTTCATCTTTAAGTGACAAATGGATGGACAGACGAGCAGACAGGGAGACATGAGTATTCGCATCAGGGCTGTGATTATGGTCACTCACCAGTGCTGAACAGCACACATTTGTTTATAAAAGTTACAAAAAAAATGCAGCACCAAATTGTTGAACATATAAAAATTGTTACCTCCCAAAATGTATTCGTGTGCAGTTTCCTAGCGATCAGCCAACCATTTTTTTAGACGATTTTTGAAAATTCGTCTTCGAAAATAAAGAACAGCACAAATAAATAAATAACAAAATCAGATCACTTGGGGGGGGGGGGATTTATTTCATCAACTTCAAAGAGATCTACTCAAAGTTGATTGCCAGCAAGTGTGAAGTGGATCAGGGCACTGATTATTCGATAAGTCAACAGGAGGAAAATGTATAAGAAAGATTGACTGCAAACAGATTCAGACCGTTCCTATAAGCTCACCTCACTAACAATTCAGTTCATCCAGAAGGGGCAGTGGATTCGGATTATTTGAAAGTTTTTTTTTTGTCCGAAAAAGCGGTAAGGTTGCAAATAATCTTATAGTATGACATAGACCTTCTCAGAACGCATTTGTGTTTTCATTTTGTTCGAATGAATCCGTTTTTTAATCGCGGATATACATTTTAACTCAACAAAATAACATTCCACCGGGCGCTCTTTGCTTAGACTCCGAAAATGTATAGGCCTACCACAACAAATCCATGCCAGTAATAGATAAGTTAATCGTTTGCTTGCCAGCTAACAGAGCTCCAGTTAACTCGTACAATAATAGTAGTAATCCTGATAATCATCTACCAGCTCTTGTAAGTCAACACCATCTCTCCACTACAATGTGCAGTTTGACAAGTTTCAAATTAATTCTTCGATTCGCATTAAGACAGAGCGTCTTGTTTTTTTTATTCTAAAGTAGCTCGCGGAACACAAGTTTGTACCATGAGGAATTACTTTTATGCATAATTTGCAATGGTGCTAGCAAGTCAGTGGGAAACACAATATTCCAGGATGGATTGACGTCAGACATGCCACAATGATACCTAACATTAAGTAATGAGCAACGCAATCCTTCTTCCAATTTCGACACACAAATGCTGATTTATGCTAAGCTCTTTCGTGCACTTTTTGACGTAATGATTGGTTTAGCATAGGATTTGAAAGAAAAATGTTATTATGCATGACACATACATTGAATTGTGCTACAATTGTGAGGCCCAATGCTTGAATAAATACAGGAGGTGTAATATGGACTGTGTATTGCATACTGTATATGACCCATACATGATATAGCTTAGTTTTAAAACTGAGTCCAGGTACTATATTTTAGAATATCCAGTGATGGGCCAACTAAAGTCTGACTTGTTTCAGTAAGCCGCACTCATCAAATAAAATTCGGGGTGGGTGGGGAGTGGGGGGTGTTTGCTTTTGTTTTTCTTTTAATTAAACCGTCAAATATTTTCCTTCTGTTTTTTTCGACAACGCCGTGGGAACCTTATCAGTAATTCGTGCGGGAAAATATTATTTTTGTATGAGGTAGGACCTATAATGAACCAAAAGTAATAAACTAATCGTACTTGAGGGTGGTTTTTTTTTTTTTTTTTTGCTTGTTTGTTTGTTTGTTTTTTTTCTAAGTTTGCCTTTTTAAATAAGTTTTTTTTCTGGCCGCAACCAGCATATGACAACTTAAGGTTGAAGACACTTGGAATAATTTTGGAGTGGTGATTCATTTCTGCAATAATCTTGCACTGCCATGTGTATACCATAAGTTATATATAGCTCCCTTTATCATATCCAAAGTTCAATGTTTCTGAGTGAATTTCTGTAATTCAAAAGCGCCATACCATTTGTACTATTAACAATGGAAAACTTGAATATCATTTATAAATAAAAATACCACGATGAGCCTTGCTTCGTTTGCCCAGATGCCATTGCCTTTGCTGCTGACATCAGTAGCGAAATCACTTAATCCATTTCCACCACTCAATGTAAATATATATTTATCCCCTACTTTGTACCATATTGCATTGAAAATCCACGAGATATGGCCTAAGTCATATTGTTCACCATATCCCATTGGTGGGACCACTTTTTACCATATTTGTAAAATCAGAGATATGGTTTTCCAAATATGGAAGGAATCAATTCCATATTCGGTATATGCAAACTCGCCTTGCCATAAATCACGGCCGAAAACCTGATGATCCGTGGTGTAAATCCCAGCCAACGGGTAAGAATAAACTTAATTCTGCGATGCAATCTCGGGCCAAAAATGCAGAACTGATGATTGGCCAAAAAAACAACCACTCTGTAAGACGCACGATGTGCAGTCGACTTTTACATCCAAGTGTCCCGCCAACCATTTTTCAACAGCTGAGCGGGCAGCCGTGACCAATTATGCAACAGCAAGCCGAAACCAACAGCACGCCACTGCAGCCTTCTGCACGGAAATTATTCTTCTTTTCAGAGCCCTCTAACATCTGTCCAAAACACTCCCCAGACTCTGTATTCATCGTTTGTTCCAGCTAGCGTGCCAGGGAGCCATCCCCTGCTCCTTCGGGCAATGCTGGCAATGCTGCGGTTACTGATGGGGACAATGTGATGGCCAACAGTCAGTTGAGCTCCACGGGTGCATACTTTGCAATGTTTGCTGGTGCAACATTCAAAGTCAACGTGACCTTCTAATTCCCTTCTCCACCAAATTAATTCCATATAAAAATAATAAAAAAGTGTCTTTTCGTTGAGATTGTCGAGATTTTTTTCTGAAGCAAGAGCCGTTCAAACAAATCCGCCATTAGGCCTGTGCCCGCCCACTTTTCTTTGTTATTTAATTTATATATTCATACGGGCGACATTACTGTGTGAAAGTCCCATATAATGTAGTGAAATAAAATGTTACAAGTGATATAAATGGTCTTTTTCCTTTCTTAATGAACAGTAGGGTATAAATACTAAATAGCCCTCGTCGTTAATCTGTCTAAACCGAATTCCCCTCGTTGTTTGCCTGCCTGCGTGCCTCATCACCTTGGTGCTTTGTGCTTGGGTGATCAGGTGCACAGGCAGGCAAACAACTCGGGGGATTCAGTTTGACAGATGAACGACTCAGGTAATTTTGTCTATATATGCATATGAGCTGTCAACTCAGCTGATTGACAGTCAGGAGAACCAAAAAGTGACAGGCCTACCAAATCTTTTTTATTTTTTTTTGGCTAAGTGATAGATTTTATGTTTTAGGCCTTTTGCTGCGCGACCGAGACCCCATCCGTGAAGAGAGCTTCTTTTTACGAATCTACTGTTTCAAGTCACGCCAAAGGCTTGATACACCATGAAACCTGGCTAGCTTTTATGTCTTCTTGCACGCCACGATACAGAGCTTGGTCTTCTGTCCTAAAGGGCAGGTCTCGAGAAAGCAGCTGCAGTCTATTTTACCAATTTCTTATGAAAAACTTTGAATCCGAATCCGCAAACATCAGATGCATTAGTAGGCATTTGAAGAAGCTGGCAATTGTATCGATGTCCAGGATTTGCCAGGGTCCTGAAGGTCGATTTTCTACTGTTTGAATGCCTCATCCCAAAGAAAGTTTCCCGTCTGCAGTCCTCCCATGATTTGATTCATTAGAAATGGCTCTTGTACTTGGTTTAGGATATGCAGGAATCCCATTGCTTGTTCAAATCCACAAACACTAAAATTCCTATATTTTTAGAAGCCATGTGTGTCTTTTTATCACATCATGTAAGATTTAACTACCAATGTTTCATTATTGTACAATACATCAACTTAGGCGATCCTCAGCCAGAGCACCTAATCTTATCAGGTCATAAAAGTCAAATGAGATACTGGTAAAGCTGTTTCGGCTGGAGTACACAAAAGTGCAAAGTTTTTATTTGCTTTTTTACTGCTTTGATTGGTTTGTGTCAAGAACACATTTTAAGATATCAAGTTGTTTGATTCGGTAGTATTGTGACATGCGAAGGGTTTGCCTCCCTACAAAGTCGGCAAAATGTTCAGCTTCAGTTCTGGCAGCGTGTTTGTACCAATTGATTTTGCCTCTCAGGTTTTCAGCCTGAAGCTGGTTCCCTGGCCATGCTCATAATAATAGATATCTAAATGTCTTATTTGGGACTTTAAATCGATGAATTGTCAATTCTGCAAGTTCAGTTTCTGGGCATTTTTCACACTCATCATTCTATTGTTTGAAGACATTCATTCTGTTAAGTTCCGCAGTTTCACGCAAGACTTTCCAAAACCCCATGCGTCAATGTTCACTTTCATACACATCTAGACCAGTAAGAGTTGTGATGAGTTCAACAATTTAATAACACCACACACACTGAAATTTATACATATTTACAAACATTGACTGTCATGGCAAAATTCTGTCTATATACAATACTGCAGCAGTACGATCACAATATCACATCACAAGTTCACCAAAAAATGGCTCTTTATGAGAGTACGCCATGCTATTACCAAAATAGCCCCTAGTCCTGCTGAGCCATATTCATGGCCCTCTCTATTGTATCACTCCCTAAATACGTTGCCAAATAAACTTCTACACAAGCGTTTTTATTTCAATTGGAGCTTACCCAGTAAAAGTACATGCGCCTGTAGTACTGCATGGTCCAGTGGCAAAAATCTGCCCATCGGCCATACTGAAAACCTGGGATTCAAACTGCTTCCTTAGTCTGCTTTGAAGGACATTGAAATGTGAGGAGCCCACTTTTTGTTTTCCTTCAACTATTTATACATTCTGGGGAAAGGCTTTCCCGCTGACTGGCCTTTTGATTGGTTGGGAAGAAAGGTCTGTGCTTCCCGCAATTTGATTGGGGGAAGCAAAAACTTGGCAGCACTCCACCTTTTGAGTTCTTCAATTTCATGACCGCACTTGCTATAATTTTACAACAGCACATGCTAAGTACAAATGATGTTACTACAATGCACTTGCTGACCTGTGTCAATCGTAGTAAAAAGAACATGGGCTATCCAAGGGAAGTGCAGGCTTTCTTTGTAGTTAATTTAGCTTCCAAACAAAGTAAATTAAGTGCCTACAATAGCTTGACCAAGCACATGGGCAACACATGTAGTTTACCTAGTGAGTTTATAATTATGTGAAATCAGGTTACCTTTCCACTACAATGCTAAACAATATTCCAGTGGCATTTGACAATAGAAATGGCTGTTCTCCAAATATCTGAGATGCTTACCTCAACTTAGAATTAGCTACCATGAGCTAGTTTACTGTGAAAGTAAGTTGAACATTCACATACACAATAAATAATGCATAACCAGGTCAAAATACCATAATTCCAATATTTAGTAGGTTCTTTTCTCCTTGCATCCTAAACAATGAGAAACAAGTACTTAAGTGATTAATAATGGCTTCTCCAGCCATAACACAATCAAGCTGTTAGTCATAAAGTGAGAAGTTTACGGTACCACAGATAATCTAAATGATAAATTTGTAGTCTAAATGACTAAAAATTATTTCATGTAAGTTGCTGTTCACAACTTAAATAATAATGAATGCATGTGCTTCGCAGATGAATTTTTTTACAGGTAAGAAATGAAAGTTTTTACTTCAAGCAGTCCAGATATTTTCACAATATTTACATCCAGGTAAGATGTTGACAATCCTTTTTCCTCTGTGGGAAGCCACTCTAAAATATAATTACTTGTACTTATACAACAGTTAATGCAGGTAAGTTACTCACAGTGAATATACAGGTAAGAGTGGACCAGTACTTTCATGACTGATGTCAACCAGGTGTGGAAAAAAATAATACAATGTACAATATCAATATAAATGGTAGCAGGGTGGACCCCTGGTCCCCACATTCACCCCCACTTGGATCAAGTTCTCCTGACCTTGTAAGAGATAGTGGTACAAAGATAATTCATTAATTGACCATCATATCAAATACAATATAACTGTAGTCTTTCTGCTATTTCATGTGCAAGTAACAATTAGTTGTCCCTTTTCATACAATAAGTTCAAATGCATAATTTCTCCCTAGATTATTGGCATCCATATACTTCAGTTGCACATTGATATAAGAGAGCGAAAAATGTAATTGCAGCTAAATTACTGCTACAATATGGAGATCCATCCATAGGGAAACTATAATACTATCCTTTGGATTAAATACTATCCAGAGGTACCTACATGAGAAAAACAAAACCTACTTTAGAGTTGTTGTCACACTAACTAATCCAACCTGTCTTGCCTCTCTTCTTACCAGGGTCTTAGTGGATCATCTGTCCTGGGGCTGCTGCAGAGTAGATCATCCTCAAATGGTGTCTCCTCCTAAAGAACCTTCACAATCTCGATATCCTTCAGCACCTCCAGGATGGGCTGTGGAAGCTTAACACCTGGACAGTGAGCCCAGGTGCGTTGGCTGTTCTGGCTGGCAATTCTATAGGACTTATTAAATCCCACCTTCCTTGTCGTCTTGCCTTAAATTTATGTGCACGGTCAGTGTAGCAAATCTTCATGATGGAGTGATCAAGTGTTGTTGCCTCAACTTGGGGCATGGGGAACTTGGCACTCCCTGGCAGCCTCAAATGGTTGTACTGGCCCAAAAGTACTGGCCCAAGTGGCAAGTCAGTGACAGGTCCCAAGCCCACCTCCAGCTGGGCAGCCAACCTATAATGTCGAAACATTATGTCCTCAGCACTCATGCTCTGCCGTCCTTTTGGTGGCCAGGCAAACATATCCCCTCTCCATTCTTGCATTGCTCTTGTTCTTGCCCAGCAGCAGTTTCTTTTTCCATCTCTGCTCTCCACAATCACACCATTTCAATGGCACTGCCTGGCCATGTCTCCACTGCTGCCACAGCCTCACACTCAACACACTACTACCCAATGATATACTGCCAAAACAACATCTCCCACCACTTCAGTATGTGCTATCATGATCTGCAAAAGTGGAATGGCCTACCACTTCCATCCAAGCCAGCTGGAAAACTATACACTGCACCACTTGCCTCTTTACCTGCAGTTTCTTCTTTTTCTCCGTGGACCCTACAGACTTGGGTGGGCCAGTCTCTGTCTCACCTCCCTGTGTCTCCTCGGATGGGCCATCCAAGTCAGCATCTGGCTCTGCATGTACCTGAAATCTTGAAATTCACTCATTTAAAAAAACTGCACCCTCTGGCTGTGCCTCCAAAATAGGCAAAGTCACTCCACTGTCTGCTTTATCCGCAGCTTGAGAGGGCAACCCCACCCTGTCACTCTCAGCTGGAGGTGCTGGCTGCACGTTTACTCTCTCCCACTCCTCCAGGCTTTTGCACTGCCTCATGTCCTCTACACAGAAAGGTGAATGGCCTGCCTCCACTAGCTTTGCTGCTGTTGCTGCATTGAAACTTGCATCAGCTTTGTAAGGCACCTCTGCCAGTGGAGACCATCTGATTGGCTGCACGGCAAACAGTATGCCACTCTGCGAGTTACGTGGTGAAAGCACATCTTAACCCAGCGGTCATCTGGATGGCACTTCCTGAGGTGGCTCCTTAATTTGTCCTCCCTAGCTCCAACCTCTCCACACACTGGACATCTTACACTCAAGTCCCATTGCATATTCACATGGCGTTTGAACTGCCTACTTGGCACTGGATTGACACAGGCTGGGCACCTTTTTATTGATACCCCAGTGGATGAACTATAAAATATGAGAAAAAGACCCTTTAAGAACTGTTACCAGAAAAATAAATTAATAAACTGGGAACGTGCAGCATAAAATTGATTTCCTGTGCCTCCTACATGTAAATTATATTCAACTCTGCAATCCCGGAATACTTGAGGCAACCTCATAATCCCATTAGAAACTCAATATTCAGAGGTACACACATGCACGACTCTCCATACAATGGTGTCAACATAGAGGAAACAATTGACAGGGAGTATGATACACAGCTTATCATAGACCATACATATATATTCATATTATTGTTTGCTACCATGGAAACAATCGATGGCTAACACATAATTTGATAATTTTTATAGGCATCAAACTGTAACTGCAGCACAGAAATCGAATACTGCAACTAACAACTTTAAGTGAGAACTGGAACAATTGTGACAATTGGTATACATAATTTTATTCAGGTACATGTGCTGAGATGAACAAGGCAGCATCCACCTCTTCCTTGCCTTCCACAAGGAAGAGTTTTTTCTCCATGCATTCAATGACAAACCAATAGTCTAAAAAGTAGTACCCCTCTTCTAACTTCACATCTTCTGGACCTTATGTTGGGGCCAGTAAAAAAAAAGAAAAAAAAAAACACACATTAATTACAAGCCTCATTGCTGTTCAAAGCAGTCTTAATTTCCTCCCAAGCCTGCTGTTGATAACCCCCCACAAAGGTAACTTAATTAATTTGTCTTGAACAGGAAACAGGATACATTTTTTTTCAATCTCGGTATCATTTCATAAGTCACATCCCTTCAACTTCATGCGAAAAAACATAAAAGTAATCATTCTCATTCTCATCCCTCATTCCAGGTTTATCATATTTACTGTAAAGTTATGACAGCATACACAGGAGACGGTGAGTTAAACAGACAAATACAGACAATGTATCACCCGTGTAGGTTTTACTCAGGAATATCTACAAATTTCTTCATTTGTACAGCATAGTAACTTTGGGATCTCAGCATTTTGTACAAGAAGAGCATGATTTTCTGGTCTACATGCAAATATACGTGGTTGTCTCCACCGTCTGTCCATTCAATCAGTTGCCTCTGTAACCTGGTTTGGATCCCCAGTAACAATGTACATAGGTAAAATGACTTCCATGCCAAACAATAATTTTTTTGAGTAAATCCTGTGGTAGAATGAACAGATCACCAATATGCCCTCATGATGTGTGGCAAATGTATGTGGCAGTGACAAGGATGATTCTCTGAATAAATAGTCAAGTGGTAGCCAGGCTTTTGTCGAAATTTTCTATCATGCCATTGCTTTGTGGATTTCAACTTGTAGTTTGCACTTTCTCAATACCCAATAGCCCACAGACTCCTGAAAACACAGCTGCTTATTACAGAATCGCTGATCTAAAAAAAAAATGGAATGTGGACAGCCAAACCTGCTGATCCATTGCTCTGCTATAACTTTAGTCACTGTTTCTTCTGCAGCATTTGGTATAGCATAGACCTCTTTATACTTGGTGAAGAAACAGCCTACAACCAGTTCATATTTACTCTCACTCTCTGATGTGGGAAGGGGACAGGGTAAATCAGTATTCACTAGTTTAAATAGCCTTGCTACTGCATATTGTTTGAGGGTAATTTTCTGGGGATGGACTATTGTTTTTCGGGCAGTGCATGCATCAAACAGTATGCAGTGTCTCTGCACACTAGGTTTTAACCCTATCTAGTAGAATTTTTGCAGAGCATTTGGTAATTCCTGTATGGCCTGCAGTTATATTGTTGTGATGATGAAATAACACATCTGCTTTCCTTGAACTAGGGACTATAAGTTGCCACACCCCCACTTTGCCAGTATTATCTTCTCATTTCTGATACGGCAGCCCCTTAATCACTGCCATGCAATTGCTCTGTCCCAATAATGCTCTGTTTGTATTTGGCCTACAAGATACCTTGGGCTACTTGAGATGAGACTATTAAGCTTCCATTGCTCTTAACAAACTACTAATGTTATCGTCTCTCAACTGTTCCTGCCAGAGTTCAGTAGGTTCCGACTCTTCTACCCATGCTTGGATACCCTGATGATCTTCATCCTGTTGGCAAGCCTGCCCCCTTATGATAGCAGAGCATGGCTTTGTGTGACCAGATTGAGCACTATCTGTTTCTTCAGGCTGCCAAGGCACATCAGCCAAGGAATTGTCATTTTGCTCAGCTTGCTTATTGCCTTTAGCTTCAATGAGCTCACACTGGCAACATGGTCGTCTCAAAAGTGAATATGCATTAGAATGTATTCTGCCTGCTTGCTCTGTGTTAAAAAATCAGATCATATGACCCAAAAAACTCTAGCCATCTAGCTACTTGGCCTTCTGGTTCATGCAAATTAAACATCCACTCAACAGCAGAATATTCTGTTCTTAATCTCAGAGGTAGGCCAAGAAGGGTAAGGCAGATTTTTTTTATTTTAATATTTTTTTTTACTGCCTTTACCACTGCTTACCACTCTCCATGTTATACAGTACTGCTGGTCAACACTTGTTCAAGCCTGGCTAAAATATGCAACAACTCGCCTTTCATTGTTAACAAATTGGGGCAAATATGCTCCAGCTGCCTCGTTACTGTCAGTGTCAAGGGAAAAAGTAACATCCCTGAATGGATATGCCAAAATAGTTGAAGTGATCAAAGCTTGCTTCAGGTGTTCGAATGATTGTTCACAGTTTTCATTCCAGACAAATTTATCTCCTTTCTTGGTAAGTTCAGACAATGGCTTTGCTATTCTAGCAAACCCTTGTACAAAACGCCTGTAATACGAACACAGCCTTAAAAAGCTACACACTTTGCTTTAGTTTTTAGGAGTGGGCCATTCCTTTATGGCCTCAATTTTCTCTGGATCAGTTGACACTCTAACACATTCTGTAACTGGGATCTTTTAAATTCAGGTATTTTCGAAAATGTTTGTGTAAAATCATGGAAGTAGTGGATCCTGTATCCACTTAAACAGGAACACCTATTGATCCAGCTGCCTGGTCAAAAATAAACCATTTTCTCTACAACTTCCTGACCCCCTGTGGCCTGGTCAGTGAAAAATCCACCTTCATTCTGCCCACTATCTTCCTTGCTCACATCCATTCTTTTTTTTTTTTTTTTTTGGTTTTGTTTTGTTTTTGCCAAATGCCCCTCCATGCTTCCCTTACATTTCATCACGGTATAAGCATAGTCATTACAGCCAGGGCTACTTGTGTATTTTGGAGAAATGCCACCTGCTACTTTACTATCATTAGCACTGATGCCATGACAACTCTTATCAGCACTGTATTTTTCCTCCTTCAAAATACATACATCTGTATTTACAGAAAAATCACTAAGAGACACCAATCTCCCATTCTACAATCCTCACTGTCTGTTTTTTCTGCTTACTCAACGCACTCTGTGCATTGTCAGCTTCGCGGTGTACTGGTAGAGGCTTCACAGGCACACTTTCACTCAATACACAGTGTTTCCCACTCATATCATTACTTATTTTGGGGAGAGAATCATAAGCTTCAGTTTTTTCATCCCTTCCCAATATTATACATATTCACAACCATTGGATGCCATGACAAAACACTGTCTATATCCACTTCTGCAGCAGTATGATCACAATACCACATCACAAGTACACGAAAAAACTATGCCTATTTGCAACATAATCCCTAGCCCTGTTGTATCATATTCAGGGCCCTCTCAGCTCCCTAAATAAGCTGCCAAACAAACTTCTACACAAGCATTTTTCTTTTATTGAGCTTACCCAGTAAAACTACATGTGCTAGTAGTACTGCATGCTCTAGTGGCAACAATCTGCCCGCTGGGCATTCTGCAAACTCCAGATTCAGACTGCTTCCTTGGTATGCTTCAAAGGATAGTGAAATGTGAGGAGCCCCTGTTTTGTTTTGCTTCAATTATTGATACATTCTGAGGAAACGCTTTCCCACTTCCCAGCCTTTTGATTAGTTTGAAAGGAAGGTCTGTGCTTTCTGCAATTTGATTGGGGAAAGCAAAACTTGGCTGCACGTGCTATAATCTTACAACCGCACGTGCCAAGTACAAATCAGGTTAGTACAACATACTTGCTGACCTGTTTCAATCGTAGTGAAATTAACATGGGCTCCCCAAGGAAGCAAAGGCTTTGTGCTTAGATAATTTAGCTTCCAGCTAAATAAATTAAGTGCACGCAATAAAAGCTTGACCAAGGACATGAGCAATGAAGTTTTCCTAGTGAGTTTATAATTACGTGAAATCTTGTTACCTTTCCATTACAATGCTTAACAATATTCCATTGGCATTTGACAATAGAAATGGCTGCTTTCCAAATAACAGAGGTGCTTGCGTCAACTTTAAACTAGCTTCCCTGGGCTAGTTCACTGTGAAAGTAAGTTGAACGTTCACATTCACAATACTTAATGCATAGCCAGGTCAAAATACCATGATTCCAGTTTTACTAGGCTTTTTTCTCCTTGTATCCTAAACAAAAGAGAGACAAGTACTTAAGAGTTTAAAAAATGGCTTCTCCAGCCATTAGACAATCATTGATGGCTTCTCCAGCCATAACACAATCAAGCTGTTAGTCGTACAGCAAGAGGTTTTACTGTACCACGAATAATGTAAATGATAAATGTGTAGTCCAAACAACTAAAAGTTACTTCAGGTAAGTCGCTATTCACAGCTTAATTGATAATAAGTGCATGTGCTTCCCAAATGAATTATTTACAGGTAAGAAATGAAAGTGGTTACTGTAAGCAATCCAGCTAGTTACACAATATTTACATCCAGGTAAAATGTTGACAATCCTATTTCCTCAGTAGGAAGCCACTCTAAAATATAATTACTTGTACTTGTACAACAGTTAATGCAGGTAATTTACTCACAGTGTTATTACACTACTTGGAAATTACTTTAGATATACAGGTAAGAGCAGACCAGTATTTTCATTACCGATTTCAACAGGGCATAGCAGGAAAAAAATAATACTATGTGCAATATCAATATAAATGGTAGCAGGGGGACCCCTGGTCCCACTGTGTTCTTTATTAGAACATGCTCAGAACTTTTTTTTTTATTCGTTTCATTGCATGTGTATATAGCAGAAACTTACAAAGTAAAGTTTGATTGGTACTTATATCCATAATACTTAAATAGTTCGTAAAAAAACATCTGCATTCATAAATTCCAAAAACAGAATGACAGTAAAGACAAATACTGCAAAATGCAAAGATTCAAGAATTACCAAAACATTAGCATTCAGCCTCCAATACCAATGTACGAAAACATCATTAATGATTTGAGATAGGTAGTCACCCATAAAAGACAACTGGTGGTTTTAACTGGTCCTTCTAACCTTTGAAGTATTTTTCATTAACTAATTTTTTTTACTTTATTCGCAAAACATATGGACCAAACTACTAAAGCCCAAAACATATTCAACATTTAAGTGTTTCAAGAAGCTGGTAATTGGATCACTGTCCAGGATTTGTCAGCTTTTTAAAGCTACATTTTCTGCTGCATGACTGCCTTATCCCATATGTTTCCCTTCCACAGTCCTTGCATGACTTAGTTAACTAGAAATGGCTTTGGCTTGTGTACTTGATATAGAATATGTTTCAAATCTGCTCAATTAGCGATATTTAAATTTTGTCACCTTTAATGGGCCTAGAGCACATACATGTGAATTGAATTGACACCTACGATGTATAAAACTTTTAACGATATGAATCATTCACGCTATCCAAGTGCTATTTGCATAAAAGGCAGTTTCATAACCTTAATTTTCATTTTTATGCATACACCTAGAATGCAAACCTATGATTTAGTTTAAACGTATTTTCAACAATGTAAAAATACAATAGTCTTATTGGCAATTAACAATAGGGAAGTGGGCTTAGCCCTATATAAATCCCTCTTGTAGAAGAATAGACAACAATTATACAGGACACCAACAGACCCGCAATCGCTGCACAGTGAGACAGGGCCCACAGACTTGCCGCAATACAAGAGTGACAAGACATCACAGTTGGACAGGGACGGACAGATGGGGGGGGGGGGCTCAATACGTTCAAAGTAATTAATAATTTTGTTTACTAGGTACATAATTCAGAAAATGATTTGAGTAAGAAGAACAATTAATTCCGCAGCCGATACCTGCTTGTGTGAATCTTCCAGAGAGAACAATAAAACCTTGAACTGCAAAGAAAATTTGGATATTCTCTGTCAGGATGCAGTTAGGAGAACCATACAATACAGTTTGCAATATAAAAGGAGCATACAATGAAATGACATTGTGTAGTTGGGATCGTATAATAGTATACCTTGGACAAGAAAAAAAAAGAAATACCAAACGTCCTCGTTACTTGCACCACATTGGTAACTGGCATGTTTTTACACCAATCTTGAACAGATGGGCTTTCAGCTGACTGCTACCCAAGCAAAGGCGAGTATGCAATACAGAACTATATCTTTCATCAAAATTGCAATACTCTGGACGCTCATTCTACCAACCAAAGTGATCACATAATCTTAACTTAAATATAGGTAGATATTGCCAATTTCAAATGTTCACAGGTAATTCATTCCAGAGGCGTACAGTTGACCAAAAGAATAGTTAAAAAAATCAGTGGCGACTCCGAAATGAGGCAGATCATATCTTTGTGGAGTATTATAATGTGTAGGAAATCGATTCGCATTATCTGGAATAATAGATTGCAAATAGTAAGGTACTAATTCATGAACTATTTTATACATTAGTGATCATTTGAGTTCTTTCCTGTGATAGGCCAGGATTTGTCATCCAAATTAGACAGTGTCATTACCATATCCAAACCGTAGTCCTAATGAAACAAATCCAAGTCAATTCCGACCAAAGGCAATGTTTCTTGGTATGTATAGCTGAAACACATAAATTTATAGTTCGTATTTACCCAAAAGAGACCAAAACGTATGTGCAAAGGTCCATAGGGTCGAAAAGCCATGTCTAGTTTTAACATGACAGAATGCAAAAAGTTTTGTTTAAAATAAATTGGCTTGAACAGGTGCATCATTCATGCGCATAGAGGACCACACAATTCATGAAAAGGGACCAAAATTTGCAGCACATCAGAGAATTTGTAAGCGCAGGTTCCTAATTTGTTGAAAATGTCAATAAAATTCAGTACTTAAAAAGGTACTACTTGCAACCACCATTTCAACAATGTTCATCCATACAAGTCCTAGGTGACGCTAACACCAACATCAATTCATCAGAGAAGCCCCCTAGGCCTAAAAGGAGCATCAACGAGAATCCAAACAACATGATTATATAATTCAATATGTTTTAGGCATGTAGTTAAAGACATGATGTTGTTTAGAAGGAGATAAACTAAGAGTATTTCAAAAAGAAAAGTGTTTGAATGTTATAATATAGTAAGTACATTGGTTCAAATGTTAAACATCAGCCAGAAGCAAGTGACATTAGGCCTCAAACCATAAAAACGTAGTCAAAAATTGCATTACAATAGCCAAACTTTGTAAGGATAACAGTTACATATAAATGTTCAAGAAAGCGTAGAATCCCACAAGTCATCTAATAAGTCATTTATTAAGGTAATAATTTAGAATTCAAAAAATGTAGTATGCCATTGTAAGTCATCTGCAAGTCAGCCAAGCATAATGTACATCTAACTCATAGTTCTATAAAGTTCAAAAGGCCAAAATGTAAAACAGTCCTAATTATTGTAAAATTCTACTACCTTTATCAGAGAAAGAATTAGGTTTTATGGAAAGAGAGAGAGAGAGAGAATTGTTGAAATTCCTAAAGGTAACTGTAAGTATAACTGTTTTCCTGTAACAGTTTTTTTTTCATTTATAATCAGACGTAGTTCAACTTGTCAGTCAGTTGATTTAGATGCTAATTATTTATACAAGAGAGAGAGAGAGAGAGAGAGAGAGAGAGAGAGAATACATTAAGCACTTTGAGCCTACTGACATGACCTTAACAAAAACAAACTATATTCATTAGACAATTTAAAAAAAAACAACATCAGTCTCACTACACTTGGAACACTTACTGCACTGCAGTATGTGCAGAAAATGCCTGAATGTTCAAATTGTTACCAAATATATAAAAGTTCTATAAAAGAGAAATGGACAACAGTTTCCAAGCCCTTCAAACAGTTTAGCATTCGATGCGCCATGCATCACGCCAGTAACTATTCTTGCAGCAGTCAACTGATTTTTTCAGGTTTATCAGCATCAGTTGATGTGCAGCCATCCCAGACAGGGCTTCTATATTCTAAAATAGGTCTTATGAAAGAAAAATAGATGGTTTGTAAAGTTTGGTGGTCTAGGCAAAACTGGACACTTTTCATAATGTTAAGAAGCTTTCCAGCTTTAGCAGCTAGGTCGTTAACGTAGTCAGACCATCTCAGGTCTGAGCATATAGTAATACCACGATGTTTGTGGGTATTAACATTTTACAGTATGTAGCCTTGAAAAGAAATAAATGGGTGGTCTGGAAAAACCACCCTATGTGCAATTGGCATACTATCTGTTTTATGGGCATTAAAGGTAATAAGCCAGTCGTTTGCCACTTCGTCAATAGACGCAGATATCGGAATTTATAATTTCACTACCAGAATGATCCACTCTTTAAAAAAGAGATGTGTCGTTGGCAAATAACGTCATATTACATCTGACAAGGTCAATGATATCATTAAGTACCACTTATATACAAACTCGACAGTACATTTGGACCTATATCCACTATCTGGGCAACCTTCTCCTTTGAGCTTCGTCTTTGACGCAGTGGGGCACTTTGCACTTAGCCTATTGTTGACCCTTATTTCGTTGCCTGAGGGCGACTTCTACGTCTGATACAAAATCTTAACTCTGGGGCATATAACTGGTCCCTGTTTGCCGTTGTATTTACATTTTCAGGTAATGCTCACTCTGGAAAAGTCCCATTATATATTCTACATCACATTCATTCGACAAATAAACCTTCCCTTAACATTCATCACACAAATATTTTGGATGCTACCTCTTCATTTTACCCAATCGACATAGCTGCCATTGTGAAAACAGTGAGTTCTGATTCCAATGCCAAAGGTTTGTGAATGAGCATAGGGACGATCTTGCCAGGTGGGGGTGGGAACGAGGTTATAATATATGAAACCAAAAGTATATATACTGAACCCCAATGAAAAGTATCCACATAAAAAAATTAACACATTAATTTTGTAAGTTACTAAGTACTGTGTGTGCATATATGCATGGTTTGGAGCCTACATCAGGGTCATTCAGGACAACTTTTTAACTTTTGCTGGGTTGTTACATAATGCATGTGACTTTTGTGCACCGAATATGGCTTCTGACCACCACTCCTATTGGATGGCTAAAATGACCTGATGTTTTCAGTGGCTTTAAAAAGGGATGTTCAGCCAAGAAAAAAGCCAGTGGTCTCAGGTGTGTTGAGGCGATCATGCCGCGTCTGAGCCAAGGTCAAAGACACCATGCTTTGGGGCTTGCAGAGGGTGGAGTCCCAATCACTCAAATCGCACAAAGAATGGGGTGTACTCGGCGCACCATCCAACGACTAATTGAACGGCAACAAGAAACTGGATCCGTAGATGATCGGCCTAGGCCTGGCCGAGAAAGAGTGACAACACCTGGCCAAGACCGTCACATCCGGCTGATGCACCTGCGAGACCGTTTCCGTACAGCAGCCCAAACAGCCCGTGAGACTCAAGGGGTGAATCACCGTCCTGTCAGTAGTTCTACTGTGGAGAGGCGACTGAGGAGCAGTGGCCTAACAGCCAGAAGACCTTACAGGGGTAACCTGCTGACCCAACCCAGAAGAGAAAGACGACTGCAGTGGTGTAGAGCACACTCCAGGTGGACTCGCCAGCAGTGGAATACCGTCCTTTTTACTGACGAGTCCCGTTTTTGTGTCAGCAGAGCAGATGGCAGAGAACGTGTGTGGCGCCGGACTGGGGAGAGATATGCAGATGCCTGTGTCCGTCAGGCAGATCGATGGGGTGGACCCTCTGTCATGGTGTGGGCAGGCATCAGCAACCGCTACCGGACACCCCTAGTGGTCATTCAAGGGATCCTCAATGCTAGGCGGTACATTGATGAGGTGCTGGAGCCGCACATGGTCCCATTTATGGAGCAGCATCAAGATCTGGCGATCTTTCAGCAGGACAATGCACGTGCACACTCTGCAAGATTAACAATGAACTTTCTCAATGAGAACAACATCAATGTCATGGAATGGCCAGCGTTCTCACCCGATCTGAGCCCTATTGAACATTTGTGGGATCAGTTAGGCCAAGGTATTCAACGGAGGACACCTAGGCCTACTACCCGAAACCAGCTGATCCAAGCTCTGCAGGAAGAATGGAATAATGTTCCCCAACACAGAATTCAAACCCTGGTCAGCAGTATGCGCCGCAGATGTATAGCATGTGTTGATGCTCGAGGTGGCCACATCCCATATTGAACAGAAAAATTTGTGTGACTTTCAATTAGGGCAGTTAATGACATTTTTTGCCTGTAAGTGACGTTAATGTCGGTAGAGCGTGACATTATTTTTACGCCAGAAAAGTGAATGCTTTGTTAAGTTCTAAGCACGTCTAGGTATGAAATGTTTCAAGTATAAACAATAAAATACTTCAAAATTGGCATGTGGATACTTTTCATTGGGGTTCAGTATATTTAGCAATTATTTCAGTGCAGCAATAATGATATATATGCTGTGGCCGCAATTCACTTTGATATCCAAATCAAGTGTACTTCTGTGAGGCCGTTGCCCAATCAATGCATTAATTGTGCAATGCTCAAAATGTCAATTGAGCATGCCGTGTCACAGGTGGATGGGTAACTGACAATGATAAATGCTTCAGACACAACCGAGCGGGCAGGATTAAAGTTATGATAATAAGTCATGTTTTAAAAGTACTTTAACGACCATTTACCATGGTAACTCAGAGAACTTACATCTGGAACCGTGTTGAAAACACGTGGCCACGATTCACTGTGATTTTCGTTTCCCACAATGCATTGCACCATGTTTAAAATGGCGCTCAACGTGCTTGCATGCGTCCCTTCATATTACATTTGGATTTATAACTTACGATGATAACTGCTTCAGACACAACCACGCAGGCAGAGTAATGTTAAGATTGTAAGTCATCTTTTAAAAAATACATTGACGAATGTTTGCACTAGTATCTTGGAGAATGGACACCTGAAACTTAGCGATACTAGATTATGCACCCATCATACCTAGATGCAGGAGCTATGCTTTTTCCCTGGCCCAAGTTGATGGTCCAGAGAAGTTGAAATTAAATGCTGTAGTCCATGAGCCAGACTGAAAATTGGTACCATCTGAGGGCACCAAAGGAAACCTTTATACCTGCATTGGTACACCTTAGGGTATAACAAAAATGCATGATGGACTTTCCAGAAGCCCAGCTGGAGCCCGTTTTTGCAATTTTAAAATTTTATACCCAGACGGCCCAAAAATGCTGTATATGGTGATTCCTGTTTTGTTATAGTTGGCCACTACATTATAATAATACTTGAAATATACATTTATGTTTGTATCCAGTAAACAGCTGCCACAATGAACGTCATGCGACCTATAAATACAAATTGAATCCGCATGGGTAAGATAAAAGCCATTATTATACCCACATTGATTGGATTTTTTTTTGGGGGGGGGGGGGGGGTCGCTGCGCTCAGCTTGTGGATCAAGTATTACATTTCTGCAATCTCAATACCACATGAATACATGGTCCAAATCTCTTGAAAAATGGTGCAAACATGCTTCTGGGTCATCGTTTGATCCCTGGATTTTTTTGTCCTTGACCCTATTTTCAAGGTCACATCCTTGTGGAGGATATAACCGGTAGGCCTGCGGAGATTGGTCCTCCATTGTAAGGCATATATACATCCTGGTGAAATTTCACATTCTTTGCATGTACAATCACACTTTGTTTTATTTTACTTATTGGAGGTGATTATATACTGCATCATGATCACTTAATTTTGGTGACCTTGACATTACTCTGAAGGTCACACACTTGTGGGTAGGTACATTTAGGATTTTATTTATATAAAATTGTATGAAAGGAGACAAAATCCGAATAAGCACAGTTATCCACGGCATTTATTTCTATTCTTACCAGTCCTCTATTATGTATGGTGACATATATATATATATATATATATATATATATATATATATATATATATATATATATATATATATATATATATATATATATATATGTGTGTGTATGTATGTATGTATGTATGTATGTATGTATATCTATATATATATATATATATATATATATATGAAAGCTTTTTTTGCGATCGGTTTCAGCATTTTAATGCATTGTCAGGCTCCATAACGCATAGATGTTGAAATAATTTTCAGTCCAGTATAATCTTGACGTTATCCGTTGTTATAGTGAAATCTATTAGCATAGAAGCATAATATGACGTTCATTTATTACGTTACTGATTTAGGCCTATTACATGACGCCATTGCCATACCAATTAATAATAAACGTCTCGTAATGAAAATAGGTCTTATTTGTCCTAGATTACTATAAATAGTTAGTAAATTACGCTATTCAGTCTAGGCGTGTATTTACATTGGAATATGAATTCTTTTTGTTCTCTTCCTATGTCAAAATCAATTGAGATCTGATATGGGACTTACACAGAATTAAGGCACAATATTAGAAAAACTATAAATATTTTCACTGAGCTGGATTTTCTGTGTCTCAGGTACCCGTATTTGCTGTCTGTGTGCAGTTATGCGCCTGCGTAGTTCGTTGCCTGTAGATCCTATGTATACGCCATTGCATCCTACACAGACAATCGCATAAATCAATGTTCACTCAGACAGTCCATTTTTGTTCTAATTTGAAAGTTTGATAGCTTTCCTGTTGTGTCCAGCGAAATTGTGTCAGTAACTATCATTTTTATACAATTCTAACAACGAGGAAGACCACATTTTTTGCTCACGGCTTGACTGTCCATTGATTCAAAGTTTCCTCTCGTAAGAATTTGTTTTAGATTACGAGGCTGTCTTTGGCTTGAAATAAAATTCAGATTTTTATATATTTCTCCAAGTCAGGGACCCATTTCCAAAATTTGAAGGGTTTCACGTATTTGTGGTGGTATCACTAGATTGTTAGGATTGTATCTTGTGATCATGACCAGATTTTTGTCATCCCCCTTGTGATTTTTGCGGTCCTTTCTTAATGATTCTTGTGTTACATTCAAAGTTCGGTGAATACCCATTGAAATCAGTGAATCTGGCTAGTCCCTGGCTTTTAGAAAATTCCCCAGTTCATCCACACGTGTTGCTTTTCTATTTGTATTTTCTACAATTGTACAGATCCTTCTTGCATCATTATATGGGATATTTGTCTTAGTGTGCCTTGGATGACGTGAATTGAATGGCACATACTGATGAGTGTCTGTATTCTTGTAGTATACATCCAATGAAATCTTTCCATCATTTTGAAGAAGTTTCAAGTTTAAAAATTCTAATTCACTTTGACTATGTTTCATTTCATATTGAATACTTGCTTCAAGCTGATTTAAAAGTTGTTGAAATATTGTAAATCTGACAGCAACTTTGTCCACATTATAAAACAGTCATCTGGATACCGAAGGATTCGAATGTATTTCTAAGTTTATCGTATAATAAAACTTCTAGACATCCAAGACTAAGCGTTGCATAAGTTGGTGCACATTTAGTTCCCATCGCACACCCTTTTTTCTGTATGTAGTATTTTCCATCATATCTGAACACATTATTTTTTAATATTAATGAAAGACCTTCCACAATAAATTCTCTTGTGAAACGCTGATTTTTTTGTGTAAGGATATTTGTTCAGCCAATATTCAATCGCACGCTTTCCTAACCCATCAGGTATGTTACTATATAAATTAATCACATCAAAACTGACTAAATACCGATCTTTGACTTGCTCTCGTGATATTTTATTAATGAAGTCGATATTGTCACGCATGTAGCTGTCGACATTTAATAAGTACGGTTTTATAATTTCGTTTATGAGTTCGCTAAGCCTACTCGTATTGCATACAGGTCCTGCGACGATTAGACGGAATTTTAAATCTGTAGGTCGAATAATATGTACATATATACCATCTTGTTCCTTTATAGCTTTTTTGATATCAGACTTATGAACTTTCGGTAAGCCGTATAAATTCCTTGTTCTTGACGGCAAACCATCCAGATAATTTCTTTCTTTCGTTGTAAAGATGTTGCGATACATGTATTTGTCAATAATTGTTTCTTAATTTATCACTCACTTATTTTCTCTGTCTGGGTCGCATCGCTCATAAAATTGTTCATCATTAAGTAATGATTTTATCTTTTCTGCATGATAATCGGTGTCCATAATGACAACTGCTCCACCTTTGTCAGCTTCCTTAATTATGATAGAATTGTCTGCTTGCAATTCAGTCATAGCTTGTAGCTCCTCTTTAGTTAAATTATTTCTTTAAGTTTGTCAATACATTTTTCTAATGTCCCATTTTGACTTTTAGGAGGGGTGAAAGAACTTTTTCCTTTGACGAGTGATTCATCCCATTCCTTATCTGTATTGTGGGAAAAATCTTTCAGACGTACTGTACGACAAAATTCTACAATATCACACACCTGTTCTTCTGTGTCTTTTCTTGGTGTCGGTGTGAATTTCAATCCCTTTTTAAGCAACTTTACTTGTCCTTGTGTCAATTGTTTGCCTGATAAGTTCATAATTTTAACAATAGATGTATTTGCAGTTAATATCTTCTTGGCTCCTGCTGTTGGGGGGTATTGTTGCACTCTTTCTCTCCATCTGTTGTATCTTTGCTCTTTTTGGTAGGGGTCTCTTGCTTCTCTTGATTGTGTCTGGTTTGTTTGTGGTCTTTGTCCTCTTTGATTTGTGTAGCCTTCTTGCTCTTTTCGAGGGCGCCTTCGTGTATTTGGGCGTGGTCCTCTTCATGAAAAAGGAAACTCTTCTTAATTTCCTACATTTAGGCCCAGTTCATATCTCTGACCTTGGCTTTGTCTGTCCAATAGGTCTGGGCCATGTCTAGGTTGAAATACTTGAAATCTATTGTATGTAGGGAAGTCTACGTTTCTTCTGTTTTCATTCCTAACTACCATTGCAAAGGTTCCTTGTCTGTTGTTTCTAAAGGGTTCAATACATTGGCTAAACATCGACAAATGTTATTTGTCCTTGAATTTTGATGTCATGTCCATATAATGAACCTACAGCTATTGCACATTATCTTTTGGTTTTGTAATGTTTACAATCAAGAGTAATCTACATTCATTTCAACAGGCTGCATCTAATTGATTTTATATGTTCAAATTTACAATTAAATTTGGCCAAAAGGGGGTATCTATTGTTTTATTCTAATATGTGTTATGTAAATTAGATAATATAGTGACAGTAAAAAACAATATACGTACGTCGCGGTATAAAGTTTCCGGCATACGGGTAACCCAAGCTTGTCTATGGGTTTTAACTTCTCAAAACAGGGAGACTGTCTTATTGATTGGCACTTTCCTTACCATGAATAAATATTGATTAGCATTGTTTAGCAGTGTATCAAAGTTCCTCAAAGTTGATTAGCAGTTGTTTGGATGAGGCATATATTGATCTGTTCAAGTTCCCTTATTCTACAATGTTTAACACTTCACTATTATAAATCTATATTGATTAGCAATGATTAGCAGTCTTTGCACATTTATTAAAATTGATTAGCACCTCCATTTCCTCAAGTTTCCATTTCAATTAACAAACTGTGATTCAAATCTTGCTACCTTTTGCCTTGTGACATGTATATTCATCAAACGAATCACTATGCAGAAATTTTTTCACCTTTTATGCAAAATAACGTACATCTATTAAATTGTGTATACTGACTAAAAGCTGTGCCGCAGAAAAGTCCATCATGCTGTTTTGAGTTCCTGAGACAAACACCAATCAAAAAAGCATTGTTAAGTTTGGTGTCCTCAGATGGTACCAATTGGTCAAAATTGGGCCCTCAGCTCATGAACTACTGTGTTTGAGTTGACTTTACTGCAAAATAACGCCACCGGTTGGCCAGCTCTTCTGTTAACTTTGTCTCACAACTTGGTTATGGTTGATTTGAACGACCGTTTTTTCCTTTTTACGGTTGTTTGCATGTAGGGTGATTTTGCTGGTCAGTCGCATGTTGCAGCTGGTCTAAGGCTGTCAAACTGGAGCAATATAGCAAAATTTGCATCACAGTACTTGAATAATGCTACAGAATTTTCAAAAACTACTGTTTCTCATGTGAAGACGTTTATTGAGAAAATGACCCAGGGAATGTAAATTTGAGAACCGTGGTCTTGTGCGTTAGGTCATTACAACATGGCAAAGGCTCCCTTGACCAGGAAATCTAGTCTTTTTGACCAGGTGGGGACTGGGGTCTGTAATGGCAGGTACTACTGTACCATGGCTATACTTATTCCCTTGCAGAACCTACCAGGGCATATCAGAGAGACAGTGAATGTAAGAACATTTTCAAAAATAACGTGAAATCATTCTGGATGCATGAGATGGGAGTACTGGAGAGGGACCACTTTAATCCTTTATATATTTATAGTTTTAGCATCTTAGTGCTATCAGGGACCTGCAATTTATATGTAAAGCAGGTCCCTGGAGTTATAAAAATTACGCCTTTGATGCTTATATTTATTTATATATTAATTTATTGAAAATTTAGATCAATAATAAATGGGTCTGCATCACGTGCAAAATGCAAGGTCACAAGAGGGATCTATGTGCCTAAAATAGAGTCATGGAGGTGCATGTAGCCAGTGGTATAGATGAGGATCCAGATGACAGTCACTCTGCCTCTGGTGAAACAGTTCAGGATGTTGGATCAGATAAAAAACCTAACACCCCAACACCCCCCAGGCATAGGAAAGCATCAATACCAACAGAGAAAGGACGTTATAAGACTGATCAAAAGAAAAGAAGAAGAAAGGAAAACACCGAACCAAGGAATCCAAAGGAAAACCCAATCAACCAATAGTGACTGGATCATGAGGCCCAGGACTGACAGTACTGGAAAAACAGGTCAATCCAAGCAACCGACACCTAAACCATGGAGGAATAAACTAGATGGAGAAACAACGCCCAATATACACAGCTGTGTATATGGAGAGTGCCTTTGTTCTCTAATCAAACTTCAAAAGTGCGAGGTGTCACTAATCTGTGATAAACGGTCCTGTGAACTGATGTGCAACACCGCCCGTGACCTCCCAGTGCCTGAACCGGCTGAGAGCGTTTTCTCCACCAGATGGTGCAACAATGGGAACTCTCTCTTTTATGAGGAGAAATTGTGTGAGGAGAGATGAATAATGGCAAAAGCAAGAAAGCCAACATGGTGGGCATTCTGCCGCTCTTTGAATTTTTGCTCTACGACCAATAGAACTGATTTTACGCTCACATTTCAACACACAATCGCAGGTTAAAGTAAGTCATTTATGCTGACTTAAGAATCAAATAAAGACGTTTTCCGCACATTTGCGCAACTTACGACCACGATGTTCTCTCAGCACACGAGTGTAATAACCAATATGTGGCAAGAATAAGATGGTACGATGAAGTCAGAAAGGAGAAATTTTAATGCAAAAATTGTCATATTTTGCCAAGTAATGTCCCGATCACCACACGAAGTGACCATTCGGAAGTTGCGAAAGTAAACGACGACGTATCGTCACTGCCGATGCAGGTAGAAGCGCACCTCGGCAGCAGCCGTTTTGTTTATCTAACACCTTGGAGGAAGAAACCAGTTAAAGCGTCGCTGTGTATTCAGCGATAAGAGGGTGTATATTGGACGGCGGCGGTGTTGCACATATGCCCTCAGATCTTCTCTGCTTGTTCCTCCATCTAGTTTATTCCTCCATGCCTAAACAGAGGCTTGAAGTGTATAAACACAGCAGTCAAAAATGATCCCAGAGACATATCATGCATATGGACCGAATGTTTCACTTATAAATCAGTAAATACATAAACTTTAACCACAAAAATGGAGAAAAAAATCTTTTACGCTTACTAACCTTTAATGCACGAGGACTAAGAGACAAAGTCAAAGGAGACAGTGTCTTTCAGTGGTGTCGCACACAAAAACCACACATTATTTTTATACGGGAGACTCATTTTACCTCAGAATTTGAGTTCATTTTTTTATTGTAAAATTAAAGGTAGATAGATCCACTCCTATGGAAGTAACAACAGTTGTGGTACCTCCATCTTTATTACAGACACTTTGAATTGTCAAATTATCAATGAACAGAGATCGCTTGATGGTCGTTATGTGCTACGTAATGTAAAAACTGGTAGAGACATATACTGTCTTGTGAACATTTATGGACCAAATGACATTAGTAAGCGCAAAAGTTTCTACAAAAATGTAATTTCTACTATTCAAGAGCAGCAGAGTCTTGGCACTATTATTATGGGTGGCGATTTAAATGACGTAATGAAACTGGATACAGACAGATTTTTTTACAACAAAGCATACAAAGACCAAAAATAGAAAAAACTGAAATTAGAAAAACAGCCAAGAGTTTAAACCTTATAGATGTGTGGAGAATGCAACATCAAGGTTTAAAACAATACACTTGGAGAAGACCTGTAAAAAATGGTGAATTCACGGCAAGTCGCACAGAGCTATGGTCAGCAAGTACTACTGTATGCAATGATGTGTACACTTGCGATATTAGAAACACAATTAAAACTGACCATATGGCTGTTTCACTCAAGTTAAAACTTAAGAATACAAATAAAAAACCTGGTTACTGGAAACTAAATAATTGACGAAAACAAAAATATGGTAAAAGAAGTTGTGACTGCTAAAGCAGAGGAATGTAACCATCAGAGATTAAGTAAAAGACCAAATGGGATCTAATAAAAGTGAAAATTAAAGAGGCAACGATAGACTATGCAAAGAGACGTAACTCTGTTAAAATAAAAAATCTACTATTTCCTGAAAAAGAATTAGCCGATATTCATAAATTTATAGATCAAGGTATTCAAAATGATGGTCTTATTGTAAAGAGAGAAATACTTCAAGAAAAAATAGGCAAGTACTATGAAGAAAAAGCACGAGGGGCATTCATTCGCTCTAGAGCCACTTGGATTGAGAAGGGTGAAAAAGCAACTAAACTTTTTTTTGCTCTGGAAAAGAGTAGACAAGTAAAAAAACACATAACAAATTTGAAAACACAGCACGGTGTTGTCGAGGAGCCTACTCAAATTTTACAAGAACAAGTAGAATTTTACACAAATTTGTACACAAGCACTAATCCAAGTGATGATGAGATTGATAAATACTTCACGAATTTACCAATAAAAAATGTATTGAGTAAAGATGGTAAAATATTGTGTAATGGTGAATTGATTCTAGCTGAATGTGAATCAGCAGTAAATAATATGTTTAGGAAGAAAAATAAAGCCCTGGGTATGGATGGCCTGTATACAGAGTTTCACCATCGTTTCTGGGACATTGAAGGTGCATTTGTGTTTGAAAGCTTAAATGAAGGTTTTAAAGATGAGAAGCTTTCTAATTCTCAAAGGAATGCAGCACTATCTTTAATCTTTAAAAAAAGGAGACATGGAGGATCTTGGTAATTGGAGACCTTTAAGCCTTTTAAATACTGATTTGAAGATTGGGGCCTATGCTCTAGCCAAAAGAGTACAAAAGGTTCTAAACAAAATTGTTGAGACAGATCGATCTGGCTATGTAAAAATAGATATATTGGTTGCAATATCAGACTGATAAATGATATTATCGAATATGCTGGGCATTTCGATTTGACAGGGGCAATACTCTTTCTTGATTTCAAGAAAGCGTTTGATATGCTTGAATGACCATCCATGATTGCACCACTGAAATGCTTTGGTTTTGGTGAATCATTTATCAAATGGGTGCATACACTATATACAGGACCAAGCAGTGATATCCTTCATAATGGATGGATATCAGAACCTGTTCCCCTTACGAGGGGAATAAGGCAGGGGTATCCGCTTTCAGCTTTATTGCTCATAATATCTGTTAAACTTTTGGCTATAGACATAGGAAATAATGCGAAAATGAAAGGAATTTCTATCCCAGGAAATAATAGAAAAATAAAAATAGGCCAGTATGCAGATAACACCACTCTTTTTGTACATGATGAAAATTCTATTTTGGAATCGTTAGCAACAGTTGAACATTCTGGTCATTTAGCAGGCCCGGAATTGAACACAAATAAAACAGAAGGATTGTGGACTGGGAGAGGTAAAAAGAAAAGGAAGAAAATAGGAAGTATACAATGCCCCGACACGCCAATTAAAGCCCTGTGTATTTAATTCGGTTATGATAAACACCAATGTGAAATTTTAAATTGGCATTCAAAACCACAGAAGTTAGCAGGAATTATGAAAAGTTGGAAGAATAGGAAATTGACTATTCTTGGAAAAGTTTCGGTAATAAAAGTGTTAGCTATTTCCCTACTGATTTTTAACGCAAGTGTTCAACCAATTCCACAAAAAATTATTGGCGAAATTAACGAATTGTTTATGAATGTTTATGGAACGGTAAAAGGAATAAAATTAAAAGGAAGACACTTATTGCTGATCATAAAAATGGTGCAATATGTATGAACGATATTGAAAGCCTTTTTGAGTCTTTGCAAACAAAATGGTTGCAAAGGTTAACTTCTTCAGAAGATGTAGCAAGGAAAATACTCCCTAAATT
This sequence comes from Hermodice carunculata, assembly GCA_964020975.1. Classification (NCBI taxonomy): domain Eukaryota; kingdom Metazoa; phylum Annelida; class Polychaeta; order Eunicida; family Amphinomidae; genus Hermodice; species Hermodice carunculata. The sequence continues at coordinate 44,198,088 of OZ026618.1, read as the reverse complement.
TTGGTATGATAAGTTCGGTGAAAATTTTTTAAGCTTCCAAATGAACAGTAGAAACATCAATCAAATAGATTTAAAAAATATGGCTTCCGCCTTTTTACAGACAAATTGTGAATTCATGATTCAAAGTTCGAGGAGCAAAAGGTGTACACACCTTACCCCATATAAGAAATCAAGTTATTTGGTGAAATCAGCATATTTTATTTAAAAAGAAATCTATAATTTTTCTCAACTGGATAAAGGATGACATTGTTAACATTTTTGATCAGGAAGATCTATTCAGGAAACTCAGTAAAAGAGTAAATTGGTTGTCAGAATTAAGTATATTATTACAAGCTTTACCCAAAGATTGGAAATATTCACTGAATTCCGAGGATTCTCACAGAACTCCAGTAGCTGTAACAAAAACACATTATGTAACCGCTGATGAAAATACAAAAATTGAGATTCAAAATGTAACGAAAAAGTTGTCTTACCAAATATTAGTACAAAGGAAGTTTGAAAAATATGTGGAGTAATAAATTAACTAATAGGGGTACAGAAACGTGGAAAACTATCTGGCTTTTTACACATAAAGGCTTAATAGAAAATAAGATAAGACAGTTCAAATACAGATTATTATATTATATTCTCCTTGTGAAGAATTGTTGTTTAAGTGGAAGATGAAGGATAGTCCTTCTTGTTTATTCTGCGATAGTCTTGATGACTACAAACATATGTTTTGTGAATGTATTTGATTAGACTTTTTTGGAACAAAATTAGACAAGCTTTTTTGAAGATGGGAATCACTAAAATTGAAATATCACTCAAAACTGTTTTCTTTGGGTACAAAATTCGAAAGAGTGATTACAATTGGGTGAATCGAATCTTGTCATTATGTTATTTCATTATTTTCAAAAGTTACTGTATGGGAAAAGAAAAAAAGGTAGATGCTTATGTCTTATTTAGAAAAGAAATAAAATATAGAGTACCCGTTATGGAAAAATTCGATAGCAAATTCTATTTGAAATTGAGAACGTTTGTCAAAAACTTGTAATCATCCAGTTGGCCTGTCGACAATCGAATGACAAATGGAAGACAGATACGGAAAATAAATATGTTGGGGAAAAAAAGAAAATTTAGATCAAGCTTTAAATTCATAAATAATTAAAGCATACCAGCTACAAACCTGTGCAGAGAAACTTAATATTTTTCTGATATCATACTTGCATTTCTGCTATTTACATGCGTCGGTCTACCATGGAAACAAACCAAGGCAAGATTTCCTAGGCACTTGGTACTCCCATTTCATGCATCATAGTTTGGTGTGCTTTCAGCAATATAATTTCACCATCCTGGCATATGTGCAAAAAATACAGTGGCACCTGCAGTATGTGACCACATACAGCAGGTGACCTGTCACCACAGGCAAATTTTGCAAAGAAACTGACTCTTATGTCTTAGCTTAGTGACCACAAAAAGCAATGTGGCTGCTCACGGCAGTGGTTGCATACAGCTGGTAACACTGTATTACCAATCGACATTCAGTGATAAAAGTTAAGTACACTCAGGCCTAGTGATTATCTTAATGTATTTTTAATTCTTGCTTTTGTAGAGAAAATATACATCTTACTAATTGCGGGATAATTTATTTGTTACTTTTCCTCCAAATTAATAAACAATATATATGTGTGGAAAATTTTTCTAAAGCCTTACATGTATGAAGACAAAATTTGTCTTATCTTAATTGATAACATGGCGAGTTTTTTTTTTTTTTTTTTTTTTAAATTTAATAGTCACTAATTTTTGCTAATTTTCATCATACTTTGTACAATCTGAGGGAAAATAGCCAAATCAGTACAATAATGACTAAAATGTCGTGATTCCGTCAACCATGACGAGGCAAGATACTCGAAACTACTCAGAATGCACCATTTTGCATGCTCAAATTCATCTAAAATTGGAATTGAGCGAATTTATTATTGGGATGTAAAATGTGCCCAGGAAGAGAGGTAGATGTAGAGTCAAGTGTGCATTGTTTGAGAAAAAATGAATTTCAGCCTTAGACAGATTGTCAGTTACATGATCAACATTTACTTATAGCGAAGGTGTTGAGGTTATGTGGTTACAGTTTAGAAAATATTTGCCTGTGTGCCACCAAGTTTGCTTATTTTGACTATGGTTGTTTAAAGAGATACGTAATTTATCATGACAATAATATTCGGCAGCTCTAAGTTGTTCTTGATAATAATTTCCTTAATCTATAATACGAGGACCACATGTCAGTGTCATGACTAGGACCTTTACCTTTGACCTTGTCATATGCCCGGTGCACTTTACGACGTCAGAATCGTAACTGTGAATTGTACCAAGGGACGTCAAAAGAACGAATATCAATAGCTCGGTTTGGGATGGTGTGATTGGCAGCGTCAAGAAACAATTCCGACCATAAATCGCAGCAATCGTTAATACCATGAGAAAGGAAGCATAGGTCCCCTTTTAAACTATTGAGATAGGTCCAAAATAAATTAAAATCTGCCTTGCTAGAGTCCTAAACGTGTCTTTTGTATACTGGGTCTCTTTTACGCCAGAACAATAGGTCAGCACCTGCGACTGAGTGGTCACAATTTAAAATGGGTGAAAGAATTCGCACGTTTGTGATAAAATTGGGAATATTGCTAATAATCATGTCAAGACACGTTGCAGAATGTTCAGTGATACGTGTTGGTTCATTGACGTGGAGCGACAAGAGAGTGGATGTAACAAATTGGTCAAGTTTGATACCCTGCAATGTGCTAGGACCAGCGTTGACGTCGCCTGCTATGATGATATTGTTGATGTTCGAGGCTCTCGCCAAATCAATATTTTCTTTAAAATTATCCCCAAAAGAAGCAGGGGAGTTTGTGGTCTGTAAATAATGCCTAAAAGAATTCTATTATTGTGTAATCTGACCTCACTCCACAACATTTCGAGATCAGGTATTTCAGGGGCAGCGCGTCGACTGGCCACAAACGATCGGGAAACAAAAAGAGCGACTCCAATGAGGCTATCGCATCGAATAATGTGAAAATTAGGCAGAACAAGGTCGAAAGTGCTCATATGAGTTGGGCGACAAGAAAGTTTCGGGAACAGAAATTATATAAAATTCAGGAGATACATCGGTTTTTATACATTTCATTTTTTTTTTATTCAAACGGTTGGTATTTAGATGACAAAAAGATATGTCGTAGAACTTGCGTCTTGGTCCAGAACCTGAGATTTGAATGGGGATCAACACCTGTGTTTATCACAGCTTCGATGATTTTCCAATTTCGAGTTTCGGGGTGTGCATAATCAGCACAAACTAAACTGACCAACTTTCGTTTACATTTTAATGGATGCACTGACAGGGCAAACTTTGGAATTTACATTGGATTGACACTTAGCTGTATCTTTTAAGATAAAGATAGGGAAAAACTATTGCCAATGATTTAATCTAATAACGTTGACAGAGTGGTACCCCATTATGAATGTAGGCCCTGACATTTATAAACAGTGCCGGAAATGATACAAGGCTGAACTTTTGGGATCTAATGGGACCATTAGTTCAGAGAAATATGACCCAGATTCATAAATTCCATCCCAACATGTACAATGACAGCAAAGTTTAGCAAATACAGCGGAAGGCAGACATGCAAGATATACCAAATATTAACTTTCAGCTTTCAGTACCAATGTGAACAGCTTTCACCTCTGACGTGAGATAGGCAGTCACCCATAGAATGAAACTGGTAGTTTTTAATATTCTCCGCTAATTACAAACTTCAGTTTTCTCAAAATATAGAATATACTTCATTGATTATCTACAAGCTTTAATTTTCCCAAAATATAAAGGCCTAAGCATTTAAAAACCAAAAAATAGCACTTGTGCCAAAGATAAAAAGAGACATGGTGGTTCTGACACTTACTGTTTTTCCTGACCTGTCATTCTGCTGAGCTGAGAAGAAAGAAGAAAATAAGCTCACATGGTTTTGTGACATTTATGATCCTGAAAAATTACAACAACGCTTTACCTCGACTATAACTATGACTCGGAGAACACAGCCCACAGCATAGCAAAGCCAATGATGTTTTAATCAAAAAGTTTATTAAAACATAAGCCAAGTTCAAAAATATCAACCCAACAAAGACAGCAAAATTAAATACAGCAGAAGGCAGAGATTCGATATTCACAAAACTTGACTCACATTTACAAATGTCATCCCAACGGTTAATTACAGAGCATTATTATGCTAGACGAAATGGCACCTAATAGGGCATGTAAGCTACACTATTCTACATGGCTGCAGCACTTGACTTCTTTGTCATATGACATTTTTAACCAATGAATGAAGCAGATTTTAGAAGGAAACATGTCGGCTCAGACCTTTATTCCAGTGTGTCAACTTACATTGATTCGGACATTAGGGGTCATATTATAAAATACTGAAAGTGTGATCTAAACCTTCCTTCAAGTTAGTTTAAATCTGGAAAAATAAACTAAAAATGCCAGTATATTTTAGCTCTTTGGGTCATGGTTTTCTTAAATCCAATCCAAGGTCACCTAAATACTGTCGAGTTCTCTTGCGATTTGCCTTTTGATGGTGTGTTGTAAAAAATGGTCAGATAAAAAGCATGAACACTGTACGTTCATCTTCAACGTAAAACATCTCCGAAACCAGACTGTAATCATGCTATTTTATATAATTGACAAAGAAAAGAAATTTGTTTTGCAATTGGTAAGGATTGCTGTGTTCTTGCTGAAACTTTCTTAGCAAATTTCAAAAATATTTTGCCCGCCATTAGGACATTAAAGCAATCTTTTCCAGTAACCAAAGATACAATCTCTGTATTCATATTATACATCTAAGCAATCAAGTTTTTGTTTAAACAAGGTTTGAAATTAAGTGTTTGCTTTATTTAAGACTTATTTTTGGGACGTGGCCATCTATCTATCTATCTATCTATCTATCTATCTATCTATCTATCTATCTATCTATCTATCTGTCTGTCTGTCTGTCTGTCTGTCTGTCTGTCTGTCTGTCTGTCTGTCTGTTTATCTATCTATATCCATCTATGTATGTTTCCATCCATCCATCCATCTAGGAAACTAAAGGCACAAATTTTAGAAATTTTAAGTTTAAAAATACACTGCCGAAGTACTCTTGAAATTTCACCAATTTTATGTCACACTGCCGGTGTTTACGCGAACTTTTGTAAACATTGTACTATCCTAATACTGTCTTTGTTGGCCGTATTTCTAAGCAGTATATAGACGCGGACCGCCAGGCCGAAACTTGAATCGCATTTATTGAGTTGTCCCAACCACCTGGAATCAAATGGTTTAAATTCAAACCAAATAACGTTTGATCAAAAACCAACGTTAGCAATCAAAGTTGACACACGGTTGTGCTGGTCGTTTGTTCAACTGTAACCTCTAACTTCCTATTCAACCAATAAAGGTATTAGGGCAAAAGTTTTGCATGCTATTTGCAACTCATATGTCATGCTTCAGACTGGGCTAATTATTCAGATATAATGTCACGGAAAATTCCTTTTGACTCCTAATTTCTCAGATAAAACATATTACAATTAATGAATATTATACACACGAGAAATAAAAGTGGTAAACGGAGTCACGATACCGCGTGGGACAAGGAAGTACGCCCATCTTAGTGTGAAAAATGATATGTAAAAAGGGTTTGTAAGTAAATGATTCGAGTTTCATTTTACTAATGCAGTGAGGTTGTTGATAGAAAACACCATCTCATGTTATTAAGTTAAAGTTGCGTTTGATCTGAATGAGATCATCTCTGTAGTATTTTACTTCTTCGTACCTTGGACTGTATACTTTACCACTTCCTCAGAATGGTAGAAAGTTGTGATATGTGACACGCTATCATTAACGTTCATTTGTCAAAAGCTCATAATACACTAAAAGATTGGTCAAAATATTTGACTTCAAACAATTGCAACCTAAAACGAATAGAAATATTGAGACCTTTTGTGTGATGATACATGAAACACTTTTAAAATTCAGATTTCACAACCAGGTATGTGCAATTTCATTATCTTATGTACAGAAATGTGTGTGTAGCTTTTATATTCCTTTCCAGGTTGACTAAAACAGCTTTTCTTTCTCTTTCGTGAAAGTTAAAATGCAACGTACAACCAGGACAGATGTTAATTCAGTCTTAGAACTCTAACCAAGGATGCACTAGACAACGTTATCAAAATACAGTACAGCCTTTTTCGGGGGGGGGGGGGTTATTACCCCAGTCAAAAATGGATTGAGTGAAAAGAGGATTCAAACCATTTTTTTTTTTTTTTTTTTTTTTTTTTTTGTAGATTAGAGTAAGTTGTAGATATTTTCCTTATCCTAAACTGACCTGTCAGTCAGCTGATTTTGTAGGAGGCTCTTTTTTATATCGGTCGTCCTACAACAATTCACAATTTGGGCTTTTTCTCATATTAAATCGTTGGCCCGATTCCATCCAAACTTGGTGGAGATATAACTTGGGTGCTCTCCATCACATGAGCTTAAATGGCTGCGCTACAGAGATTATATTCAAATTTATAATTTTCTTTTGAGGCCTTTTCAGAAAAATAAGCAATATACCATTGTCTCCAAAACCGTTTGGCCAGTTGCTGTGAAATTGCATGGGGACATGTATGGAGACTCCTGGACACCTCATGTGCTCAAGAAAGGGCGACGCAACATGTTTCTATTATACTATGAATATTGGAACGCATTTTCTCTCTCTCTTTTTTTTTTTTTTTTTTTACTTTTTCTTCAAAACACCTGAGCGTGACAGTTAAAATCTATTCACAATTATTTTTTTAACTAAAATACCCCTAGTGTTTGAAAATTATTGAGACACGTTAGTCACTTTTCATTGTATTTGTTCATGCGTAGGTTTGTGTGTCCAGACTAATGTCTACACTGAAACTTACCGTATGAGCAGCAAATGACCGCTAGACATTAACCACACTGTTTATTTCAGAAATCATGGGATTAAGGAGTCAAAAACAACCCTTGGACTACTAATTATGTGACGGATATGGGCTTCAAGAGCGGATTTTGGCTGAAATATTATGTATTTGTCAATTCCTTTAACATTTTACAAAAAATCACCAGATATTATAAGGCATGAGATGCCCGTCTAATTTCCGCTCAAAGGCTACAATAATAACCTGAAACGTATTTCGGTTGGGTTAATTCAAGCCCTCTGCTTAATTTGTTCACAATATGCGCTGAGTAGTCGCAATAGAATCTGATTGTTTAGGTGGGCCGCCAAATGAAATGTGGAATCGCAGACCACCAATAGCAGACAGGCGCTGCTCCATAATATAATGATGCATAGCTTTGATTGTGCGGTACTAAACCTATAGCGCGCTTATGTATGATTGTTTATCGTATGTCTGTACATAAATATAATGCAATTCGTATAATAATGTATTAGACACATTTGGGATCGGGAGACGGAGAAATCGTTTATCGAGCAGCCATATTGTAAAATTGTTTGTGCCAACCCAAAGTTTTTGGCAAAGGTGGGTAGGGTAAAAATGAACACGGTCACTGAAATCAGATACCGGTAAAATGCATTCTACCCAAGATATGATTCAAATATACCCACGTAAAACAGTTTTATATTCTTATTTAAAGCCAATTGAAGTGTTCCTTCACTATCATTTAATCTAATAGCAAATATACGGGGAGTGTGAGGATTTTGTATGTTTTGGCAAGTAATGTGCTCGATTAGATGCGTTGGGAAGTCCGTATGTTGATTGTATCATCGCCCGCAATGATAAACAAATAGACTTCATTATTTTAATGGCCATCATCAGTTAATACAGCTGCGTGACCAAGCCTTACGATAGCGTAAAACTGGGGGCTTTTTTGATAGCACAAGCATTTTCCCCATGTAATGTAAGCGGATGGAAACCGACCATTACACCTGCTCCTTCTCTTGCTAGTTCCCTCTGGTCAAGTGGAGTGGGACGGATGCTGTGGAGTATTGTCACTATTAGTCAAATGGCACACTACCCGTGGTTTGTGCCAATCGAAGTTCTCCTATTATATGATTTATTTTGAAAGCCAATACACAAGCATTATGACTATGTTTTTCCTTGACTGAGGCCCACAATGGCCTCCGTTACCTAGACCGGGTTGGGACTCATCATAGGATAAACATTGAAGAGCATGGGACTCTTGTTAATTTTATTTTATTTTATTTTTTTTTTATTTTATTTTTTTTTGGTTATTTCATTTTGGCTTATGTTACGTTATTGTATTTCATCATATTGTATTTTTTTATTTGTTTATTTATTTATTTATTTATTTATTTGTTTATCTATCCATCTATCTATCTATCTATCTATCTATCTATCTATCTATCTATCTATCTATCTATTTATTTATTTATACTTATTTTATTTATATTACCTATTTATTTATTCATATTATTTATTTATTATTTATTTATTAACATTATTTGTTTATTTATTTATTTATTTATCTATTTATTTATTTATTTATTTATTTATCATAATTGCTTGTATTGGGGATTTTTCTTTACATTTAGTCAAGACTGGAATAGATTGTTTGCATGAGAAGCTCATTCAAACATGCAGCGTTGCAATATATCTTTGTTTAGCGAGATAAACACACAAAGAAGCAAAACGGAAAGAAACCTTGTGCCTGACGAAATCAACCTCACATGTTGCATTACTTTCGATAGTATAGTTGACTGTTATCAAATTGTTCTTCATTCGTACAATATTCCTGTGACTTATTTCCTGCCCACTAGTACTTCCATTTGTCTGTTTGTACTATCCGTACGTGTCTGCTCAGGGTAACCATACAAATAAGTACGACAGTGCTACATCCTAAGTGTTGGACTTTCGAGACGTTGCTTTCTATTGGCAAAAAGTGATGTTGCAGAAAAGTTATTTCCGGCCAAATCAGACTCTTTTAGTGCCAGTGAAGTTTAATTTTGATATTTTCGTCAGTTTAAGAATCAAAGTTCTCGTGAAGCATACTGTTACGATTGCGTGAGGTACGTAAAGATGTTAAGCGCTACATTTGGTATCCAGTAAGTCCTGTGTCTTGGTCCCCATTTGTACATCAGAAGGGTTGTTTTCGCTGAAAATATCAGATTTACTCGCGACAAATTATACTGCTAATCGCAAATAAGGTGTGAAATAAGCAAGATGATAAGATTTGATAATCTGGGAATCTTAGTCTGGTAAGTCTTTCCAAACACATTACTGCAGAAAAAGATCTGTGCCATTTTGAAGATGTATGGAGCACGACCTTTGCTACGTCTCACCCTCTGCCACTGTAAATGGTCAGCATCGTACATGTCGCAACGAGTTTTTCGGTGAAATAGGTTCATGTACTACCACTTTATCCAACTAACAAAAATGACTTACGGTGCCTTGCATATGAGTGCGCTGAACACACAAAAATCAACACCCATTCAACTAAGACCAAAAAAGTTGCCTGAAACCACGGGTTTCTGAGTAGATATCAGGACATACCCTTGAGAGATCCAGCAAAGGAGCAGTACGATGCAGAGCAGGCCATGGTAATATACACTATGTCACAGAGCCAAATTAAAGGCAGATAAATTTGAATTGAAGAATTTAAGTTCGTATTTAAATGTATTTGTGTGCGTAAACCTATTTTCTTACGTTAGCTGAAGCGTTTGATTTTTATTTAATTTCATCTCCAATGCATGCCCATTAACATCGTTTTTTGCATTACTACAATTTATTTGGTAATCTTGCATGAATATGAATATAGCACCGGTTTGTCAATACTAAAGGAATTATTTTTTTCCTGGGGGTTGGGGGGGGGGGTGGGGGTGGGCATTATATGACTGCATACGTGATTTCAGTTTATGTATTATTTCATCATGTTGTATGTGCATATGGTTCATGGTTCGGCATATTTCATGCATGTATTTTATTTCTTCATTGGAGGTAATACCACGTTATACAGTCATAGATCACTTGTGGCTACATGAGTAATGTAATATTATTTCATTAACCCTCCTCATACTTAAAAGCCAAGTCCAAACTGTGACCACATACCTGGCAACATTAGAAAAGATAAATTTTGTCCCATATTGTCGCTTTTTGAGACCGTTTCCATCGTGTCATCTCTAACGAGTCGCAGACTCAACTGCGGCTGCTGTCGTCCGTCAGTCAAATTCTTCGTATTTTTCCCTACATATTCTTTAACCATATCAGCTCATGTTCTGAATGTTTTAACCAGCCGGAACCTGACCCAAAAGGCCATTGATGTGCCTGTGCAATACGACGCCGAGCTTTTTTTTACCACAGTGGGCAAAAGTGTATATAAGTTACGTTCGCACTTCAGAAACGACAAAAAGTATTTTGCCTACTTACTTAAGGGAAATTAGGAGATCAGTGAGCAAGCAGGTGCAGGGGCCAGCAATCACAATCTATGAAATAAAATTCATGAAATTATTTCCGATGCATTTTTATGGCCCCATATCTTGAAGTATTTGTTTTTGGAATCGATATGCAAATTATTGCATTTGTATTCATAGGCGTACTCAACTCTCTCATATTTATGGAGTGGGCTGCACAAAAGAACATTGGCTCTGATCCTGCAGTCTTCAAGCACTATTCAGGTTGTTGGTAAGAGTTATATGGTTACCATATAAATATAAACACCAATACCAATGTTTGCATGAGACAGTTAGAAGATATGAAGATCGCTCCAAAAGGCCAGACATAATTTAATTCCATCTTCCTGTATTCAAACAAACTTCTCTGTTTCTTTTTCAAATGAAAAAAAGGAACCATGCCAAGAACCATTTTTGAATAAGCTGTTTTCAAATTAAAAGTAAATGTTTTAATTGCTACACTAAAATGCATATATGTATGTTCGTTTTTATTATAATAGAGCCCAGCTAACGTATCCTAAATCAAGGAACAATCCACTTATACTCAGATTCATCATTCACATAGTATGTGTTCTTTACCAAACAAAACATCGAAAGCAATAAATGAATTGAGGTGACACCATTGAATCATTCTTTTTAAATATTCTGCAATTCGAGGGCATCCCTGATACCTTAAAACTTAATTTCAATATTAATTTGCCATAAGCTTGCATTTTTATAAAACACAGCCAGTATTGCTGCTGCAGTTTCTGGGAAAAAATTATTGAGCAACGATGTGTCCCATGATACATATACAGTAAAATAATTAATGTATGGTGCTGTGGGGCATCATTCTGGTCGTTGTTGTGCTTGTACATTCTTTCAGGTTTTCCATTGGTATTCCAAATAGATTTTAAGGCAACTAACAGTACTTGACAAACAATTAGAGCTGAAAGTTATTAAAATGAGTTAAAATCCAAGATACTTACCAGATCACATAACCTTTGGTGACCTTAACCTATTTTTAGGAATAAAAATCATGATCAAATGATTTGGTATTAGTTTGCAATCATTAACCATTTGGCCATGAAATATGGCATCTTATATTTTAATCATGTCATTATTTGCTACAGGTCCTTGCTTACTGTGTAAGTGTTGGTGGTGCATTCTAATGATGTGGCTGTGAGAGACTTCTGAAAAATCATCAGCAAAAAATGATAGAAAAGGTCCCGAACAAGTCAGTGGAGTGGAAAAAATTTGGTTAGGTCTCTGGTGGCCCCAAAATTCTTGTCCTGTGGGTCTGCTATACCAGGATTTGGAGCTTCTGGAGGCATTACTGAACAAACTCTGCCAAGTAACAGGGACTTTTCTCTCAGTACCACAGAAGGTGTCCTAAAGAGTTGTGAGGGGGAAACTGTGTTCGTCGGCTTTAAAACCATAAATTGCACATTGGTCCAATTTTGTTGATTGAGTCAAGAATCCCCCTCCCCCTTTTTTTCAAACTGTTCATATTTTCTTTCTTGAATGAAAAAAAAATGCTTTAACGCTTTCAAGTCAGGGGTTTATATGTGGAGACCTTTCGCAATACACATTGCAGGTCTTGTCTTTCTGAGGCACTAGCTGCTGTTCAAACTTTGCTGCATAAAACATAAAGTCCCTTGTGGCACATTAAGTAAATCTGTCGATTAGTTTTGCATGCACTGGACATGCTAGTGCTGCTGTGCTGATTTAACGGGTTTTAGGATGGATTTTGGCACCTGTTCATTCCATCCACAAAAGTTTCATCGTAGCATAATGAATTGGATATCATTGAATGCGAGTTGCCTTGTTTGCTGTCTAATCGTATATTATAATATGGAATATTATGGATTGTTTTCTGAACTAAATTTCATCATGATCAGCAAAGTTACTTTTACTTGTGATGGGAACTTCGTGGCTCTCACTCAGGATTGTTTGCATTAATTTAGTTTCAAATCCGAATGCACGTCGATGGTTGCTGAAGATGTCCGCAAACTTCGAATGAACGATTATAACTTTCGCTAGATCAACATCACATGGTCCCCTGATCAAACGCATGCTTGCTTCCTTACATGAGCATGCAACCAAAACGGACAAAGGGACCCGATACAGTTTTCCCACCGTTCACGGCCAGGTCAACATGACGGCCAAACAAACGTGGTCGCACTGGGAAAATGTCTTACTTTGATCCAGAAATTATATATTACGGTGAGTTGAGCTCCACCGAACGTGTAGAATAAAGTTAAGACAGTGAGGTATGCCATCAAAACAATTTTCTGTAGTTTAAGCTGATTACGTCTTCGCAATCCGAACTAGGCGATGCATGTGGCCTGTTGAGGGTTATGGGAAAATAAACAAATTCAGGACCGGCAAACATTTTCCTGTTACGAAACACGTTTTTCAACACTCGGACAGGAGTTCTTGATTAAAATGAAGATTGTAAGGGTTGTATTAGTTTAAAAAATGATTTTCAAAGCATATATAACCTATGACGAAGAAGTGGTGGTGGCAGAAATATGCGTACCTGCTTAAGTCTGCCTGCCCTTGTTGTTGTTGTTGTTGTTCATTTTGATGTCTGTAAAATGAAATTTTGCCTTCTGGAAAAGTTGTTCTTTGATGAATTCACTTTTTTCTGCCAAATTACTTGAGCATAATATGAGAATTGATTGTCATGGCAACAGTGTATTCCTAACAGATAATATGGCAACCTGTACAAGTTAAGGAGTTTGTCTTCAGTTGGTTAATGTAGTCTTTAACGTGCGTGAAAAATTAGAAGCAAATTACAGGTAAAGTGTGCTGCAATATTTCATACTTTGCCACAAATCCCTGACCACAGGCTAAAACAGTTAATATTGAGTCTCATGAGCCTCAACTGCATGTAGTAAAGAAGATTGCATTCAACAGTGAGAAAAGGATTTGAACCACTGTTTGACTCCATAGGATAAAACTTGTCTTGAGTCAAGGATGTGTTAGGTTCCATCATTAGGTATTATGGACTGAAGATCCGATTCGAGTTTAGTGTGTTATCCATGGTGATGATTGTAATGCTGCTGTTTTTCGAGTTTTTGCACGTAGGCTATATCAATATGCTACGGGTTTTTGGTCACTCTGCACTCTTTCTTACATTGTTTGTTCTCTTTGAAGATAGGTTGTACAATATAGCTAAACTATATTTAAAGAACCTCCCGTGCTGTATCAGTTTGTAGTTTTTCGTGAAGATCGAAGGCATTAATAATTTCAGTTCCTTCCTTTTTAGTGATACTATTTTCTTCTGTTATCCCCATGGTGATCCGTGGGTGATGTATTATGACATAACACTGAGGAGTTTAATGTAATTTCCTCGTTTAGTAATAATACTCATCCATGAATAACCACAGCCCATCCAACCACCCCTGCTCTGTTCACCTCTTTCACCTGTGATTCACCAATATCTGGGAAACCTGGGAGTAAAAGTGTATCAGAAATATATTCCCGTGTTGTTCCAACCTTGTGGGCTACCAGATGATAGAACACTTATTTGTAAGTTTGATGTTATAACTGTACTACTCTTCTGAAGAAACCTATCTCTGATGGAAATATCCATATATAGGCCAGTATGCTGATGAAAGGCTTTGATAATTATCCATGCTGAGTGGGCTTGGTGATGGTAAACTGTTGTAGTGTGTGCAGCACATCTCTCTGGAATAAGGCCAAGGTCACTGATGTGCGGTCCAAATCGGGTGCCTATGACCGTCACCACGATGTATGTCAATCTTCTAATTTAAATCAGTCTTCTGGGGTCACTGAATATATCCATGATCATGAAAATTGGGTCAATATTCCCTGTGGACAGTCTAAACTGTAGTATTTAGAGAGGACCATCACGATGACCAACACCGATATCCTGGTCGGTTTAAATAGTACAAAATACCATCATTTTGTCACAACGTCCCGTAGAACTGGAACCCGCGATCTTTGGCACTACCACTTTGCCATATGTAGCAATGCACTGATCCGTGAGCCATAAGGAAAACCCAAACAGAGGGCTGTGTGAACAGATTTGTCGACTTTGACATTCAACCCATAGTTAACCTCACCATGGTCTCCTGGTACCCCGAATTTCTCCTTGTTATTTTGGAGCAATTGGTCAAGTCCTTTCACAGAAAGGTAAGCCCAAAATTTCATATACAAATCTGAATTAGTGTGTCCTAGCCAATTGGAAAACCTCAGTAGTTATCTACCCACGGTACATTCCCCATAGGTTTGCAATGAATATGCTGATGGTTTGGAGAAGAGATAGAAAATGTGTATTACTATTCTGATCTCCAATAACTTGCACCTAAATGTATTGGCAAAAACTTGAATATGTAGTTAATGACCATTTCAAAGGTTTAGAGGACCGGTTCGAAACCACCAGTTACCTTTTATGGGTCATTGTCCGTCTTAAGTTGGGAGTGAAATTTGTTTCTTCACATTGGTATTGCAAGGTGAGTTTTGATGTCTTGGTAATTTTTTAATCTTTGCTTTTTGGTATATTTAACTTTGCTGTCATTGTTGTGTTTGAACTTATGAATGTTGGTAAAGTTTGTATGAACTACTCAATCAAACGAAATATATGCAAAAATACACCAGTGCACAAATTGAACAATTTGTTAAAATCTGGGATCATCAGCCACATCACAACCTAGCAAACAACATTGACCCTTCTACAAAATAAAATTCCACCAAAGTGTTATCAAAGTTATGGTTGAAGAGAAAAGGTCAACAACAGCAAAAAAACCCATAAAAATATCGTTAAAAATAAAAAATCTCGGCAGGACAACCTCCTGAATCAACAAGGCTCTGCTGGTCACTAGAAGTGTTGCTATGTAAATTCCGTTTTGGAAATGATTTGTTAAGATTTTGTTAATTAATGAAATAAAAAAATCCTAACAAAATGGGTTGCGATCATTTGAGTAAACTCAGTAGACAGTCACACAATGTACATTTCCCCAAAGTATGACGTGAAAATGACTGGCACATTTGAACTTTTCAATTTTATGATTCAGAGACATACCCAAGGTGTGAATCTGGCTACTAGTTTTGGATACGAAGTCAAAAATATCAATTACTCTTGCAATCCCCTTGATTAATATTGTAATCAATTAGGACAAACGCATTTATTTACACCCACATAGTGATTAAATTTGTTTTAACCTTCCACAAGATATATTTCTGTCATGTTTCATGGACCTCTCTAAAGATCAAATCTCCAAAATGGACATAGATGTTATCAGTTGACGTGTTCACCAACCTATATATGCAGTTTTGGAAGAGAGTAAATGTTGTGCAAATGTGAAGAGCAATTGGCTAAGTTGTTTTGGAGACGATTATGCCAAAAGAAAGAGAAAAAACAATGCATTTTTTTTTTTTCAAATAGTACAAAAACCTAACATGTTACTTTGGAATAGCACATATTTAGTTTCAATTAGCACACCTTCATAACTGAAAGTCTGCACTATGTGTGTTTTCACGTTAAATGGCATTCAAATGTATATACCCTTTATTGTCTAGCGGACATGAAAAGGCTTCGGTTAGTGCTTCACAATGAGATATATGCACAATACATACACGTTATTTAATCTATCTATCTATCTATCTATCTATCTATCTATCTATCTATCTATCTATCTATCTATCTATCTATCTTTTATTTTCTATTTATTCATTCATTATTTTTGTTTGGTCAATTGATTAACTCATTACAAATGACCCTCTTTCGCAGCAGGAGAATCATTCATCTTTAACGCTTACACTATATCTGTACCACATACTTTACTGTATTGCCATTCAGTTATGTGCATTTTTCTCGCTGCATGTGGGATATACAAAATATATTAAATTAAGACAGTGGGCTTATATATTTCAAGTATATTTTCATTTTATTGTTCACAATTTTGTTTCTATAATAACATATTTCTTGTATTTCCGGGATTCAGACAGGGTACGCCATGTTGGCCACTGGGCTTCAAAAAGGGACTTCGAGGCGCACTTTTTTCATAGTAGATAAGAAATACTCTTCACAGATAAAGTACTGAAATTGTAGTAAACAATGTATTTCCTAAAATTGGAAACATATGTTTATGCTGGCACTGCATGCGCATACTTAATTATAGTCCTAAACACATATTCGTTCCAGCCTTATAAACATAATCGTATCTCTAAGGTCTAAGATATTTCAAATGTTTGCCTGTGCAATTTCAAGGCGATTGTCCAAGTGCTTTTGGACAACACTTTTGTTAGATTTACCAAAAACGACACTGAAATCACTGTAACGTGACCATTTAAAAACACTGGATAGAGAACAACCAAATGTCAACTTCCACTAAGCTTGATGTGGATCTTACAGAGAGATTTTTCAAAATCAAAATGTGAATTACCATTGCAATTCACACTGATTGCATAGTTTTCAATAAAAATATCTTCATAACCAAAACGTAACCAAACTGAACAAAAAAATTGGGAACAAAATACGAGTTCCGTCGTATCACAGCGTAACTAATAACGTAGATTAATCCACATGGTATATTTCTACCATGTCTCAGCACAATTGATGTAGTGGTACTGGGAAAGCCCAGAAAGGCTGCAATACAAAAAAAGTTGATAAAACGTAAAACAATTATGCAGCGTTACAGATTGAAGTGATTAAAGTACAGGAGCCTCCGAAAGAGTTCCTATTTCAATTTTAAGGCAATTAACAACGTACCTTGGAGAAGAGATTTTACAGTTTGCTAAAACATGAACAAAATAAATCATCAAAAATCAAAACGCTACTTGAACATGACCTTAACTTGGCACAGACCTACTCAATGTAGGTAGCGAACAAGTTTAAGAGGATCGGGGGACCAGTCTTGGAGAAGTCGAAAACGTTAATGTGAATGGATGACGGCGACAATGGGCAAACGATGGAAAGCTTATATTCTGATAAGATCAGGTGAGTGACACCACATGTCCACTGAGCCACAATCAGACGGTAAAATTAGTTACTAGTGAACAGTGGCCAAAAAAAAAAAAAAAAAAAAAACTTTTCCATTTTATATTTCTATCACTTCTGAAACCATTCATTTCAAATGATATCTACATTCACCTTCCTGAAGCACAGTCAGCATTTTCTCACAGTTGAGTAATTTCTCACCATCACCCGTTTCTGAAACAAATTTGCTCAAACGTTGCTTGAGCAAATGCTCGCGGAACGTTGAGTAATTACTCACAATGAGCGAGACAGCAATCACTTGTCTCACGAACGCCATTAATATCGCTGGCAAGCAACATGGATGGGGCCCTCAGACATCATTTGCGTTGGCGTCGACGGATACATGTTGAACGAAGGATCGCTGATCCACAAAAACCGATGGAAAGTCTGTCAGAAGAGGAAGCTTTCCAGCGTTACAGATTTCGTTGTTGTTCATTTTTTTTTTTTTTTCATTTTAGATATGATAATCGGATACTTGCAGGGCACAGCAGCTCGTCTCCCACCTTTGCTGTCACTCCTCGCGGCATTGAGGTTTTATGCCACTGGAGTGATTCAAAGCCTGGTGGTTGAGTCACTCAATGTTTGTAAATCTGCGGCATTTTACATCTATAACCTGAGTAAGAGAATCATTGTGTGCTGTTTCAGATATGTGGATTTGTATGCCTACCGGTAATGGTATCCAAGATGCGAGAAGGAAGAAGTTTTATCAGATTGCCGGTATGGTTCTTGTTAAAGGGCAAAATATACACTCTTTGTCTTTGAACATTTTTGTGGGGACCATGCATGCGTTCGAATTATACGTATACGCAACCTTGCAGTAACACTTCATGAAGCAAACATAATAATCATAATAATAATAATAATAATAATAATAATAATAATAATAATAATAATAATAATAATAATAATAATTCGTTATTCCTGAGTCTAGACACAAATTTCTTTTATTTAATCTTCTAAATAAGGTAAAATCTCAAGTATAATAGGCCTACAGCAAGATTGTCAAGTAGGCATAAAGTTGTGACCCTTTTTTTTCTGTGAGGAGACCCCGGCAGAAGCACACGAAATAGGATATAAATTGGCACATACAAGTGTAATATTTCTATTCATTAGTGCCTCGAAGGAGCTTGAAAGGGGATAGGAATTTAATATTATTGCAAATACTTGTGTGCTGGTGCCCTTAGTGTTTAATTGAACATAAGAATTATGGCTAAGGCCTGCATTTTGTATTCATGAACACTACGTGCTAACTTTTAAAATTCATTTTAGTATGTTTTTTGTCAGCTGGACCAATGCATGAAATGCACTAAATGAATCAGCCTAACTTTTTACTTGAATAGATAAATTAACATTGGATCAAGAAACTGTTTATTTAAGTGTGTGTGTGTCAACACACAATTTTCTGTTTTTCCTTAAGTTCATTCCTTCTTTCTTTCTTTCCTTCTTTGTTTGTTTGTTTGTTTCTTTGTTTCTTTCCTTCTTCCTTTCAATCTTTCTTTACCAGCGAATTTGTCCGGCACTTTTCTCGGACACTATTATACATATAATCTCCAATCTTGGCATGATTGTACCTCCATACAAGAAGTTGGACTGTTTTATACAGCAAAATTAAAATGTTAAAAATAATGCAAATTAGGGGCATTTGAAATTTTAAATCTTGAATATCTTCAAAAGTATAATAGACAGAGATGACATTCCAGCTTCTACTAGGGAGTTATTGACCATTGTGCATGTAATGAATCTAAAGCAAAAATTGTAGCAAAGTTGTAGCAATTTTAATTATTCTAATCAGCAGTATATTCGAAATTTTCTATCTTCTATATCTTCAACACTATAATAGATAAAGATGTCATTCCAACTTCTACTAGGGGTTGTTGACCATTACGCACCTAATGAATTAAAAATTAAAGTTGTAGCAATTTAAATTATGCTAAATAGCAGCATTAGAAATTTTAAATCTTGAATAGCTTCAAAACTATAATAGATAGAGATGACATTCCAACTTCTACTCCTGTCTAATGGAATAGTTTTACATTGTCATACCGATATGCTTTGAAGACACACACACACTGATTTGCTATGCAGCAAATCATCATTCCTAGTTTTCTAGTATTATTTTCTCTTGCCAAACTATACACATCCGCAATTGTTTACTATGCAGCCCTCGTTATAAATGTATGTAGGCCTATCCGTAAGCTGCAGGTTCTAAGCGTGTTTTCCCCGGGAGTTAATGATAGTTTTATTTAAATTTCATAAAATATTAGTTTTAATTAAATTTATTTTTAAAACTAGGTCATACTGTAAACGCGAATCTTGATTTCAGACCAATCCTAGAATTGTTTCAAATGTTGGTAACGGTAAATGTGAAAAATATAGACCTAAGCATGAAAGTTTTCGCTGTAAGAATCCAATTTATTGCAATTAGTTAAATACTTGAACCTATATGAGCATTATTTCTATCGTAATGGAAATGTCACTATGCACAGCAAACTAATATTCGATGGATTTTTATCGGTGATGCATAATTTATTGAAGCGTAGTGGCTAAAATGGCTATGAAATGTTACCAGGTGGATATGAATTCAATATCCGGTGAATGAATATACAAGTCATATATTGAAAACTAGTGTAAAATGTGTGAAGTGGAATTAATTTACAAAGTGTCTTTCAAAATAACTTTTATTAAAACGTATAATTTTTTTTTATTTTTCATTTGGACTTAGTTATTCGTGATTGTTTTGTTTTTTATATTTCAATGACAGATCACAAGATAGGCCTAAAATCTATATGCAGAGCTGCGGAAACCATTTTTTTTACTCATGAACATAAACATATACATGAATGGCACTAAAATGTGAAGTCATATTACATCTACAATATGTCTACCATTGGGTTACTGTACATTTTCAGGAAAACTTGAAAATTTATTCTTGCGCATTATTCTTCTATGTTAATATGTGCCATTAATTCTCATGAAAGAATTTGAAATTAGTTTGTTGGCCTAGTTATAAAGTACTCATTGCTACAAGGCCTAGGCCTATATCAAACAGATTCGATCCAAAACAATGCAAGTTTCGACAAGTTGCCTCATCTAAAGCTTATGGACAAGGAAATATATGCCTTAATTGAACTGTCGTAACATAGACCATTCCTAGGATTAAGTAAAAGAGAGACTTTAAATGTGGTGTCATAGCACATCTTACCAAATGAAGTTCGACTCGTTCAACAATAACTCAATATATAAACTCCGCTGAAATATCCTGTATTCTTTATAACGAAAATGTCGCGTTTTATTTCAGGATTTCCAAATGTATGGGGTGCAATTGATTGTACACATGTGAGGATACAGGCGCCAGAAGAGAATGAAAATGATTGTGTTAACTGGAAACATTTTCATTCAGTTAATGTCCAGGTATATTTTATGTGCTAACCATATAATGATCCTTCGAGGGAAGATAACATTTATGAATGTGCATGTACGAAATAGTTACGCTTATGAACGAAAAATGGGAAATAAAAGGTCAAATGTTTCACAATTTGTAATCCTAGGAGCTATATGCTATATCCCCCCCCCCCCCCCATGTTCAATTACTTTCCCAAGAAAGTATAATTTTCATGATATCATAAATTGATAATGGTCAACTTCATAAAAAATACTAATTGGTGTTTTTTCTAATTCTTGACCAACCACTCACCCCCCCCCCCCCACCCCGCCCCCTTATTTCCCTTCCGGCTGCTTAGCTATTTCTGCTTCATAATTGGGCCTATATAATGAATAAATGATCGAAACGTAAAACACTTGAATGTTAAAATAATTGTTTAATATCAATTGTGAAGGCTATTGACCAATGCGTTTACTGCATGTGTGAAATCCACCCACTTATGGGTATATCAAGAGAGCATTATAAAAAAACTTTTCCTTTTTTTTCATTCGTAGGCTGTTTGTGATGCTGAATGTAGATTTTTGAATCTTGTTGCCAAATGGGCAGGCTCTGCACACGACTCAAGAATTTTTGCAGAGAGTGATCTGTTTTTAAAGTTTCAAAGAGGCAATTCCAAAAAGCTGTCTAGTTATTAGTTCATAATGTCGGCCTTCAAGTGGATCACAACCTGCCCTCCACCCCCTTAACAATTTTCTGTCACTGTAACTTTAAAAAAAAAATCCTTTAGTACCTTCCATGAGCCTTTGGAGACGGATAAATTTGACTATAAATTAAATATCCTTGTATAAACACACTTGGAGGTCTTCATGTTTTAATTTGTATGTTTGTTATAGTTTATACTTATATAAATTTTAACACCTTATAATATAATTTGCTACAAGAACTTTTCATACATGTAGTTAAGGGTATGATAATTCCTTGTGGATGTTTTTGTTATTTGAAGTTTTCATGTTATTCCATTACCATAGGTTCTTATCTGATACGTCTGAAAGGAAACGCCCCGAAATAAATTATGATTTTTACAGATGTTCGCCTGCTAAGCTCATTTGCCTCTAGGTATGCCGACCGTCAACCAGATTTTATCAATGGCCTCACCTGTTAACGTATGAATTTCAGGGAAATATGTCCATCCATTTTCCAAGATTATGAGGACGACAAAAGTTTAATTAATTTCAAAGTTAATTTTTCCATTTATATGTTCCCTATGGAAACAAGGTGAAGGCTAATTAAATAATCGATCTCGTTGGTCGGAACCTCTGATGTCACCCGTACTTTCATTGATATCTTGTCTATGTTAACATTGTATCTTTGACGCATGAACAAAAAATACAGTTATCAAGGACATATATTGGGAAACCTGTCACTTCCCTCAATCTGGATCATAAACGCAATTTTTTAACTAACATGTTTTAGGAGATCTTGATGGGTTTCTGTTGGGCGACAGTGGATATGCTGGACTTTCCTGTTGACTCCCTTTGCCACTTCTTGCAATCAATCAGAAGAGGCATACAACATCGGACACCGTCAGACTCGGGTTAAGATTGAACAAAGCTTTGGCATTCTCAAAAGAAAATTTGCATGCCTACCCCGGTAACTGAGGGTAGCACAGGAAAAAGCATGCAAAATAACAACTGCGTGTGCAATTCTACACAATACAGGCTTGCATATGAAGGATTCCATTATTGATAACACTATTGATGATTTACATGATCCCCCAGTGGATGAAAGCATCGCAGATGCTACAATTGGGAATGCTGCAAAAAGAATATGGTCAGCAGTTCTGCAGCAATATTTTACGTAATACCCTTTTAGTATTCCCGATAATTTTGAACAATTGTATAATTTATCTTGTATTACTGTATGAGAGACAATATATACACCGTGTGTATAGACATTTACCACAGAATACTACGTTGAAGAAACACACAATGCCAGGAATTTTTGGTCCTTTATTATGTCTGTGGACCAATTTTCGACCAATTTCCGGCAGGCCAGTACAAGGTGAGTCTCTCAAAACAGAGGCTACTGAATAACAAATTAAAGGAGAAAAAGTTTAATGTACAGTAATTTGTTCGTTTTTTTTAATGAATACTAAATAATGCCTACTCAATTTTGTGAATTAAAATGCAAATTCACTTTGTAACACAACAAAATAAATAAATAACAAGCATATGTAACAGATTTAATCAATATTCTCATACTAATATTACAGACAACACAGTTATGATGATGAGACACAGTAATTACTGGAATATGAATCCCACATCGCAAAGGCAATAGCCTACAAAGCTTTGAACAATTAAAAAAATCAAATATGGTCACTGGGGCCCCAAAATTTCTTAAGTGCACATTAATATACAGTTTATGTACTGCTCCATTATTAGGACATATACATGCATATATATATATATATATATATATATATATATATATATATATATATATATATATATATACAAATAACTTGATGACTATTGATATTTAGCTAATGCTAGATTATCCAAATAATGGATGTCTTCCCCCCACCCCACCCTACCCACGATGACAACTAAGGTTGACATTAGAATGCCCCGAATAAATATGTATTGGGTCAGAAAACGTTGAAATAGTATCAAGGTAATCTAAAATAAGGCCTTTATGGACTGATTCTTTCTGTCTCAAGTCGGGAATGAAATTTGTTTCTTCACATTGGTATTGGAAGATAAATGTTGATGCTTTGGCAGGTCTGGAATCTCTTTGCTGTCATTGTTGGGTTTGGAATTGATGAATATGGATTATGTTTTTTCTGTACTATTTGGTACAACAATGAAAGACCCAGCTTTAATAGAACTTGAAATAAGGAACAAAATAATGTTGGAAAATAGACCCTTTGGAGCCCTTTGACCTTTAAAAGAGGTCATAGTCAATGTCAAGAACAAGGCACGGGCCACATAGTCTACATGATACATCTGTGATGTAATATTCACAGTTCTCCTCGCAACTATTTATGGGCCACAGGCTGTGAGGATTAGAAAAAAAGAAGGATAGATGGACCAACAGACTGCAGCCCTATCGTCACTATTCCTACATGCATGTCCCCCTAAACTACCTTTGGTGGTGGGGGGCAAACAAAGTATTATTGAGGAGAATGTTTAGCATAAAAACACACACACACTAAAATAGATACATACAAACACTACCTGGCACAACTTTAGCTCTGCTATGCACCTGGCATGACTTGCAATCGATGTTGGGTGTGGAAAACCAGTTACTCATGATTTTCCCCACCAACAGCAATCCCTCGCGAGAGAAAAATCGTAATTCACTCATAGCCCTGCAAGATTCTGCATTTACAGAAAGACCGGAATCCCACCCTTGTTATGAATGAAATGTGTTACAAGTAGTGAACCTCAGTATGGCTTACTTCCTTCCTTTTTGCCAAATATCAATATGAATGGCATGATTAACAAAATGAAAAAGACAATGTTGATATTCTGAGGTTTCAATAAAATCGCAAAATGCGTCAGGTTAAGTTCTTAACAGGCACCAGAGAAAGATTACGTAGCAACTGGCCACTTACTTTACGTCAGAGCCTGCAGAAAACGTCATAAAACAAATATGAAACTACTTCCGGTAGGCGAAAAACCCGTGCCAAATAGAGAACCACGCCGGCTGCATCGATAGTTTGCGTCTACAGCCGCACATCACAAAAAGTACCTCACACATTGCATTACTTTTTTTTCACAGGTTATAGATAATGTATTTAGCTACAAACATGCCAGATGTAATGCCTATTCATTGGATATAGTTTTCACACATCAGGCAACGGAAGGAGGTTAGGTCGTGATCAGATGGGGAAAGACACAAATGTCAACACATCGTGGTCACGTGACTGAACTCCCTACTAACATCATGATAGTTTGAAAAAAACTGTTGCAAACTAAACACACTCGGGAAAAACACAACAGAACATCAATGAAACCAGTTCAAACTACCATACTGCACTTTACCAATTATTTATTTATTTACACTTCTTAGTTATCCAATATCTGTAAGGGCATCAGAATAATTAATAATTTTATGAGGTAATCTTATGTTATGTTGGTATCGTTACAACTATGTGTGGGATGCTTTCTTTCAGAGAGCATCACTGTCTTTCAGAAAATTGTATTGCCGTCTTACATACCGGATTGCATGTTTGTTTCCTTATAATTGTTTTTGGACAATTTTTGGGATAAAAAACTTCATTTTCACTGTCATTAGCTCTGTATCACGGGATTGTATTCTGTTTTTACACCTCGTGGAATTTATAATTGCAGACGTAAAAAACGCAGCATTTTGTAATGTTCTGAAGGTAATTCCTGATGCTCCCAGGCCAAAGTAAAACGCAGTAGGCCTATTTCTAATATTCCCGAGGTAAAATGCAGTATGTTTACAATACAGAAGAAAAAGGTGAAAGCGAGGCTGAATCAGCTGGAAGTGAGGGAGCTGAGCTCTAGCTATTTTGGCGTATTTTTCTTGAGAGATGTCGTTGTTATGCTATACAATTTTGTAAGCAGATTAGCAGAGTAGCTGAGAAACCAAAAGTAACCATTTTATCATTAGAAAGAGTTCTCTTCAGGATATTTCAACTACTTTTAGGGCAGTTGTGAATGGCAAAAAAAGCAGGTTATTTATAGGAACAATAAATTTCCTGTATTTCAGTGGGAAACAATACAGAATCACGTATTATCACTCACTTGAGGAAATATGCCATGTTGGTTAGATAAGTATGTCCGATCACCAAAGAAAAAGAAAAGCGACTGAAGAAAAGGTGAGAAAAGTAAGAGATGGACTGACAGAGGATCAAGGGTAAATATAAGAGTGAATGCTGAAGCAGTGGCGGCGAATAAAATAACAGGTGTGGATTGAGTTCATGTGGAAACCTGGAAGTGTCATGTGTGCCAAAATGTATTTCAGCATGATGATGATAAAATTCGACAATGCGATGGTGAATGTGAGCACTACTTTTGTGCAAAGTGTATAGATATGCATGATGAACAGTATGCAAGTGTGCAACGGCCCGACTGTTTTTGGTATTGCCCTATGTTTGTATGGAATTTGAAGAGTTCAAAGGTGCATAAACCTGATTTAATGATGGGAAACTTTTACCTAAAATGAATGCAAAATTTCAAGCACTGGAAACAAAAATGGAGGATCAACTCAGCAGATACTCAAAAGAGGTACCAGATAAAGTCAATAAAACATGGGCTGAGGTTGTCAAGACTAATCAGGTTGAAAGTAAAGAAATTAAGCAGGATAGTGTTAAGAAAATTGTGAATGAAACTATGATTGAACATAAAAAAGATGAACAGTCAAGAGAAAGAAGGGAAGAACACATTATTTTGCATAGAGTCAAAGAGAGTGAAGATGAAAATCCTAGTGACAGAAAGAAACATGATACTGAATATTTCAAATCCCTATGTAATGAACTATTTGATAATAGTAATATTTAGGTAAAAAACATAGTAAGACTGGGCAAACCCAGCAACAATGCATCCAAGCCAAGACCACTAAAAGTCTCCTTGGGCAACAAGGCTGAAAAACGTAAATTCATGGTAATATATGCGTGTAATTCTCCAGTAAATATGTAAAATAAATTACCAAGATTGAAGAATACAGATATACAATTTTAAAATGTCAGTATTTCTGATCATCTCATACAAGATGAAAAATAGAAAATTAGACTGAAGGTGCAGGGAGCCAGACAGAAGAAAAAACTAATCAGCAAGGGGGGGGGGGCTCAGGACGGGTCTATGATGGTATGTCTAAAACCATTTTGAGGAACTATCAACATGACGAAAATCCATTTCGCCAAAGTGTGTGTTGGTCGACATACAATCATCCCGAAAACGACTATGCCGTAGGTCATAAGGTGTAATGCAATTTTCTCAAAATACCTCTTTGCGTTAAAGTCTCAGTTTGAATAAAGGACAATGTATGATGTAATTTTCTTTCTTCTTATTTTTATAAATATACTTGGCTCGATAGTTGTTCACCCTTTTTGCCAAGGCATTGGACGATGATGCAGGAGGTGCACCGTATGCGGCTGATGAAACATAACCGAGCTCAATGGGTGGGATCAAGTTCTCCTTCACGGGGTACACGAAGGATAGGATGTACAAAGAAAAGTCTTACTGGCGTTGTGAAGAATGCCAGTGTACAGGGCGAATTGTCTCATGGGATTGCTGGTCATTGAAGTCACCAACTACAATCACACTCCTTACTCGGCGGAGAGTGAGATTCAAATCTGCATGTCTAAAATGAAAGCAAAAGCACAAAGCAGCACAGAAGCTTCATCTGTAATCATAAACTGGGAGATATGCGATATGGATCGTGTATTCCTCCCATATCTGCTCAAGGAGGCATAAATCAAACGCTCCATCCAGGGTAGCAGATGCATTAACCAGCCAGCTTTGCCAGAAAATGCAATCAGTTCGATCTGAATCCATACATGGGAAATTGGTTAATCTACTATGATCTGGATGTAGGCAAAGAGCCAAAGAACCGAATTATAATTTTCACTACGCTCGAAAATCTCAGGAACTTATCCACAAGTACAACATGGTTCGGTGAAGGAGCCTTTGACGTTACCCCGCCTGTGTTCTATCAGTTGTACACTATACATGCACAAGTTCTTGGACAGGTGCCATTGAGTTTTTATTGTTTTGTTTTCACTTTTATCCACCTTTATAATTGAAATTTTTTCTTTAATTCAACATAAATGACACGTTGATTTTGCATGGTTAAACAGCAGAATTGAAGATAAAGATAAATCATCTTATCTTTATTTTTAAATGCTGTTGAACCATACAAAGCCAACTTGAAATGAATTGACATTGATCTCATGAATTAATGTCTTCACTTTTCAGCTCTTCCTGTTGGCTTCCATCCTGATGACCAGCCAATATACGCCAATTGATGGCCCGAGCATTTGTACCAGTTGTAAATGTCCAAGTGTGTATTTTAGGTACAAAATCCACATTTTATTTTCACATTTTATCACAATTCATTTTTTCATTAAATTTTATGTTCTTATAATCATTTTTGCACTAATTTTACTTCAACTTTACATATAAATTTAAATTTTAATTTTTGTTTATGTTAATAATTCATTGATACTTCAAAACTTTATTAAACTTTATAGCTACATGTAGATGCGTTTAATTTTCTCCTACTAACTAATCCAATTAATTCAGTCATTGGGACAGGATACGCCAGAAGAGGCAACAGATGCAGTGGCATACTTTAAAAAACCTTCGTTAGGATTGGATGATACAAGTCACAACAAATTCATGGGCGGCTAAGAATAAACAGGGTGACAAAGGATGTTTCCTCCACACTTGTGGAATGTCTATGGCCGTGTCCTTGGTGAGGAGCCACAGACAAACAATCAGGTGTAGGGATGGCACAGACGTTTCATGTCTGTCATCCAGAAGAGGCATCCCAATATCCATGAGTTCATGTTGCGGCTCAAAGAGGAGCAAACTCATACAGAGGTTCTCATTCATCAGCTCCCTGCAGGCTAGGAACCCAAGAAAGTATGACGAAAGGTAATTATACTGACCACTATGAGCATACCTCCAACAAAACGAATGCAACTGTCTTATCAGGTATGTTTTCAATCTGATCCCCATTTTCTTTCAGGTTCAATTGATGAACAAAAGGACCAAGTGGATCGTTGAGCAGTATGGAGAGAGACGCATCAAAGACTTTCTTACTGGGATAGCTTACCACATAGGATTTTGAAAAAATGATTTATGTTGTATTGACAGAACTCGCGTATGGACAGTGAACACTGTGCACTCAATTGAACAATTTTTGTAATGATTTGTGACATTGTGTAATCGATTTATTGATTATTGTAATGATTTGTGAGACTTTCTACTCAATTTATTGATTTTTGTAATAATTTGTGACAAAAGCATACATATATATTTGTGTGTTAAAAATAAAAGCATACACATGCCCAGAGTATAATACAAGCAGGTCAAATGCCATATCTGTCTTTCAAAAAATACCATACCGAAAGTAAAATACAAGCAGGCCAAATGCAATAGAAAAAAATGTAACAATACAAAGAAACAAAGAGTACTCTATGAGAAATAATGACAGGTCGCGCTCATGCACAAGTGCCAGCATTTTGCCTAACTGTGCTTTGAATACATTATAGGGCACAGGAGCTGGTGCACCTTACAGTTGGAGTTTTAAACAAGTTTTAGACGAAGATTCATGAATTTTTTACCATTTTGCTTTTAACCTTTATGTTTTTCTACCAAGCTGTTTTCAACAAATATGATTATAAGGAATTTGGACAAAATAGAATTTCGACGTAATAACTTTTCTATGGACTGGTTTAACAAGAACTGTCGTGCTACGGCTCTGGACCTTCAAAGTTAGGGGACCTGCCTGGAGTCTAAAAATTATCAAAATGAAGACTGGAGTAAAGTAACTCAAAAATCTAGCAACACAAAAGATGAAGGAAGAGCTTATAAAATTGGCACAGTGAAAAAACTTAAATGTATGTTTGTTAACGCCAGGAGTCTTGTGAACAAAATGCCAGAACTGAAATGTTACATTGTTGAAAAGGAATTAGATTTAATTTTTGTGACAAAATCGTGGGCACATGAGGATATAAAGGATGCTGAAATTACCGTTGAAGGATACAGCATAATGAGAAATGACCGCAAACACAGCAGAGGTTGAGGTTGTATTATTTACCCAAAAGAGAACTTAAACATTGAGATGGATAAATCACTGATAGCTACAAATAATTCAGAATCAATGTGGTGTAACCTGATCACAAGTTCAACTCCAATTTTGATATGATAGGAGTCTGCTACAGAGGAGCAGGAGCAAATGTTACATAAACAAATCAAAGATGCTTGTAATAAATTTAAAAGTGTTGTGATTTGTGGTGATTTTAATCACCCATCAATAGATTGAACAAAATACATGCTCAGACAGAGGGACAAAAATTCCTAGACTTGATTTTAGAATGTTTTCTCCAATAACATGTGGAATAGGCCGCAAGAGGTGCAAATGTGCTAGATTGAGTATTATCAACAAAAAATGGGATGACGGAAGGAGTAAATGTTTGTGAGCATTTTGGAAAGAGTGACCACAATGTCATATTTTTTGGACTTAGTATGTGAGGTAAACATCAAACGTTGGAAACAGGAGTACCATGATTATAGACATGGAGGTTATAGAGGGATGAGAGTGTTTTTACAAGGAATAAACTGGAATCTACTGCTTGGAGATGCAGATGTTAACGGACTGTGGAATATTTTTAAAGGAAAAATGGATGAAGCGGTCTCTAACCTTTCCCCAAAAAGAACAGGAGTGCTTCAAAATATCCATTGTAGTGGAACAGAAATGTAAAGAGACCTAGGAAACTTAAGTATTAACAGTGGAAGAAGTACTCAACCACAAAAGAATATAATGATTATGTTCATTACATGGAAGCATTGAGCAAAGCAACAAAAGTTCTCAGACAGGCTTAAAAGAAGTTTGAAAATAAAATTGCAAGAAACGTTAAAAAAATATCCTAAGACATGTTATGGATATGCAAGAGGGAAAATTTGTACCAAAGAAAGTGTAGGTCCCTTGAAAGATTGAGATCGACCTATTGATAAATACTTCATTGGCCATGTTGGGCTGTGGGCTGTGGGCTGTGTTCTCTGTCTCGTACTTATAATGGAGGTAGAGCGTGTTTATGATGTTCCAGATTCATACTAATCATAGGTGTCACAAGGACAATACATGTCTACTTTCTTCTTTTGCTGTGGACTCAGCTGACTGACTGGTCAGGGGAACCAAAAAGTGATAGGCCTACCAGGTGTCTTTTTATTTTTAGCAGAAGTGGTAAACTTTGGGGTTTGAGTGGCTGGACCTGTGCGTTTTGGAAACACTTTGGTCTGTAGTTAATGAAGAATATTCAAAGGTTGAGAGGACCGCTATAAAACCACCAGTTGCCTTTTGTGCATGACTGCCTGTCTCAAGTCAGGACTGAAATTTTTTTCTTCACATTGGCATCGAAAGATGCATGTTGATGCTTTGGTGGCTTTGGAGTTTCTTTGCTGCCGTTGTTGGGTTTGAGATTGATGAGTGTCGGTCATGTTTTCTAAACTATTTGATAAATACTTCTTGGCTATGTTGTGCTGTGGGCTGTGTTCTCCGACTCATAGTTATAGTGGAGGTAGAGTGTGTTTATAATGTTCCAGATTCATAGGTGTTGCAAGGGTGATATAGGTCTACTTTCTTCTTTTGCTGTGAACTCAGCTGCCTGACTGGTCAGAGGAACCAAAAAGTGATAGGCCTACCAGGTCTCTTTTTGTTTCTGGTAGAATTGATAAACTTTGGGTTTTGAGTGGTTGGGCCTGTGTTTTTCAGTCGAGATTCTGACCTGGGTTTATTGAGATGCGAGAGTAGGGAAAAAATCAGCAGCCTTGTTCTCAGTTGCGCAGCTGGGCTGTGCTTATTTGAACAAAGAAGCATGGGTACATCCTGGTCCCTGCTATTTGTGAGTGTTGAGGTGTAATAATCTCAAAATGCATGTATATTTACCCGAACATATCATGTTTAGGTATTTCTCTGTAGTTACAACATTGAATAACAGTTTCTGGTGTGCTTACCACTGAAATTAGAGATAAACAATGACAAAATAGGGCATAATTTTATTTCCTATGACCCTGCCCAATCGTGGTTTCATGAGTTTTGTATCAATTCAAATTGTATTGAATGCTGTTTCATCATTCTGTGCATAATGCTCGAAAACTGGATCAAATACTTACTCAGCATCCAAGAAAGGTGAATGCTTGCTTCTTGCTACCATGGGAATGGTAGACATCTTGAAAGAACAGCCAATTACAGAGCCCTTGTGCCCATGTCACCACGCAAAATGACCACCTCTGTGTTTATTCTACTCTCAGCGTCGGCTCACATGAAAGAGGTGTGATAAGTGATTTATTACTTATATAACAGTCGGTGTCTTTATTGGGTCCAAATTAATGGTCTCTTTACTGGCTTCCTGTCACCCAACACCCCACTGACCAGATGCTGCTCTAGCATTTTAATTTAAAACAGAGCCATGACCCTTTCATGTGTACCTTGACCAACAAGTGTCCATGCTTTCAAGGGGCTATACATTTGGACTGGGTTGGGTTAAATTTTCCAGATACAAGTGGTCCAATTTAAAAAACGTTTTGAAGCCAATGTACATTTTTGCACATTATTGAATTCAAGTCGGGTTTTTTTTCATTGGTATTACCATGAAGGAGAGTTCAGAACATCTATGGGTGTCTCTTTAACGTGCCTTATGATTTAATCCTGTTGACTGACAACGTACTGACCAACCGGGAGTCATCTATTTTTACCTCAGGTAACTGACACACCTCAGCTGTCTTGTCAGGCAGCTGAGATTATAGTAGGGCTCTACAGCCGTCGACGTTTGGGGTCCGTCCTGTGTCTTCCATCATCAATAATTTAACGTTTTCGACTTCTCAAAGCTGTTGGCCAGATTCAACTCAAACTAGGTGGGGATCCCGAATGTATCTTGGCTGCGTTTGTTCAAATTTTCAAGCTCCGATATATATATATATATATATATATATATATATATATATATATATATATATATATATATATATATATATATGTATACACACATACATATATATATACATACATACATATATGTGTATATATATATATATATATATATATATATATATATATATATATATATATATATATATACATACTGTTATGGCCAAGACAATTGGTTGGAAATTGCACGAGGAAACATCTTCCCAGACCCTACTTTATTCAACAGGTGGCGCTGCACCAATTAAGAATCTTTGTGTGTTTTCGGTATTTTCGACTTCTCCTCCACAGACGTTAATCAGATTGTTCTGAAACTTTGTAGAAATGAGCTTGTAGCAAGATTGTTCACTGGGCGTGATACTCTGGATCCTTGAACTTTAAAGAATTTTTCAATTCGGCTATCGGTAAATGAACGTAATCCTCAAATTTTATTACTATGTAAGTTAATGGGGATTGCAATAGAAACTCACATTTTCAACTTCTCCGAAACCGTCACCCAGATTCACTTCAAACGTGGTGTTAATGTGCCTTGAGTGGGTCTGTACCAAATTGTTGAAATGGTCATGTTCCAGTGATTTGCAAAGTTTTTTTTTTTTTAATGAAGGTTTTGCTCATTTTGTGGCGAAATCTTTAAACAAAATCTTCTCCGAAATCGCCCAGCTAATTGCTTTGAAATTGCACAGGAGCACTTCTGGGGACCCACAGACCTCAGGTTGTCCAATATCTGGCAATTTGTGACTTCCCCAAAACCGTAATTTATTAGATTGTTCTGCAACGTGCTGGAAGAGTAGCTTGTGGGAGCGTTAAACATTTTTTCCCTGGGTGGTGATATTGTGGATCTTATGGAAATAAGAAGTGATCTTGCCGGGTTGTCAATAAAGTCTGCCACACTGTTAGCGTAATCCAAATTATGTTTTTCTTTGAATCTTTTGACCTATATCGCGACAAATTGAAATATTCAGCTTTTGCTGTCTTTTTCGCAGTAGTGTGTTTACATGGCGTGCGTCTGGGTTTTTTTCACACGGAATCACCTTATGAATACAAAAATTCCAAATGTCCTAGGTAGACCTTCAACTGAATGTTGACTGACATATATTAACACCTTGTTAGGCCAGGGGACTGTAAGAACGGTG